>JAUCMS010000001.1:10124636-10140018 GCA_032357445.1 Enteromius radiatus
CGCTTTCACTTTAACGACACAAAAAATGCACATATCGTAGGAACGGTATAACTTTTTTTGTTTGCGGTTTTGATACCGTGACTTTTCCAAACCGCGGTAAACCTTGAAACCGGTTATCATCCCATGCGTACTTGGAATAGATAACCAATTTGGATAAAACTGCATTTCTAAACTAATATACTAACAAAAACAGAACAAAGACATAATTTACTGAAATGTCCTAAGCTGCTAAATGACTAGTTCACCACTTTACTATAAACACACTCTTACCTGACAGTCGTCCACTTTGGTGCTCATGACTCCAGTCATCAGCTGTTTTTCCATGGAAGGGGAGACACCAAAACTTCCACCCATACACACACTCTCACTGCCACCATCTGGATAGATCACTTCTACGGCTCCATTCAGAATGACTGACCACGAGTCCAGCTAAAACACACACACATTTGCCTGTTATCAGCCGAACACAAATGTACAGATGAAATGCTACAAAGGGACCCGTCTCACCTCTTCACCGTGGTTGAGCACGATGGTTCCGGCCCGTTCCACAACCGCAAACACCATGACAGCACAGAGCTCCCTCCGCACCGAAACACTCAGACTGGCAAACGCCGGAAGCTGCTGCACAAATTCCAGCAACTGCTCTGTTTACAGAAAGAGAATGAGAAAACGAAAGAGAAAGTGTAAGTGAAACCTAAAATGAAAGTAGCTTAGTGAATTTCCATCACTGAACAATTCAAAGCACAAAAGTGTACCAATGTCATCATCTGTACGGTCCATAGGATCTTTCTCCAGACAGTCTCTCACAATATCTCGACTCATAAGAGGGTCCGTTCCCCTCCCTACGTCCTCATCATCATCATCCTCTTCAGAGTCCACTGCTGTTTCAGGAAGCCCGCTCAGATCCATGTCCCCACATTCACTTTCAGTGGCCTGTAAGAAATCATTTTCAGTAACTTTCCAGATAATGATAGGATATTTAGACATTTAATGGCTTTCTGACCTCCATTTACAAACAGACATGGTGAATAACGTGAATAAGACGTGTGTGTGTTAAAGATGGTGTGTCAGTACAGAAAGTGTGTGTTGGCGCTCTGATCCGACCGTGTTTGCACATACGATGGATGTTTATGTGTGCATGTGAAATGCTGATCTGCGGATCAAAAGGTATGTGTGCTCGAGGACTGACATGAATAGGTTATGGAGAGGTGACAGATGGACCACAGAGGAGGGTGGGGGAGTCCTCTACAGGACAGGATTTAAATGTGTGTGAGTGCATGTGTCCCAGATGTTCACAATAAATCTCTGTCAGGATGCACTTCTGTTGCAGAGTGTGTAAGGAGATTGCTTTATAGAGAGATAGAAACTCAGAGTCTCTTATCACCTGGTAAATATCTGATAGGCTGCTACTTCCTGAATCACTGGCAATGCTGGAACGGGATTGGCTGGATGTCATATGAGAGTGGCAACTGTCGGAGGGGTGAAGCTTTGAGAAGTCGGCAGGAAGCTGCAAGAAAAACATACTCCAAGAGTTACCAAAAGACTAATAAATAAACAGATAAACAAAAAGTAGGTTGAACAATAGTTAGATTATTCTATAAAATAAATATGAGGGTTTTAGGTAATGTATATAAGGCAAATTATAATAGTTTTGGTGCTGAAATGGGTCATTTCTTAATCTTTCACTCTTTATATTTCAAGTTGTGCTACAAAAACAAATACATTTTTGAAAATACAAATGTTCAACTTCAATTAATACGACAAAAATTAAACAATATTAAACAAAAATAATTATACCCCATTTATAATAATAATAATATTTAAATCATTGTTTACAATAGCTGAAGTATTGCATGTCACATTACAAAACACCGTTGCTGCAACCATGCATAAAAACAATATAATTCTTCTGGCACAAGCTTTTGAGCATTTGTGCAAATAAAGTGTTTTTTCCCCCCTTCTATTTCATCAGGAAACCAAGGATTAATTTTAAACCCTTGTGTGAGTGTCAGCAGAATTACTTGTTAGCGGAATGGATGATGTGTTCTCACACGCACAAGTTCAGCTGAACAGTAGCATTTAAATCATCTAATAATCTACTCTGAATCATTTTAGTCATGGGTCGATAAAAATAAAACGCACAGTAAAGTATTATTGCTAGCATTGTGGCATATAACCACCCTCTCCAGGCCTGGTAATCACATTTCTTTGATACAAACAAATACACAGCACCATAAAATGACCAAAGCTTTCATTAGTTAATAAATAATAAATGTAAAGTTATGTTTAGATCTGCCAACACACACACCCTTAGCAACACCCTACTGTACAACATTCCCTGAGGCTTACTACAGTAAAGTTGATGGGTTGATGTACTGATGTCCTAGATCAGATGGCCTACATACAGTGATCCTACAACAAAAATCACATGTAGAATATACTCACGCAGCTCAAAAACTCAATAATGTAACCCCTCAAACAAATCGCTGATATGACTACATGTCAAATAATGACAGGACAAGGCAAGAAACGTAAAACAACGATGGAAAACACACTAATAAATCAGTTTGAAGTTGAATAACAAACAAAAACAAAATTTTTGATTAAATTTAAAACCTAAAAACCTTTTTAAAAAAAAGGATAACTAAAATTAGATTGCAGACCAAAACAGTATGTGTATATAAGTATATATGCATGTATATATACAGTTATGGATTTATACTTAAAAAAATAAATATCCTCATTCGGAATATAGTTGTTCAGGTTAGTCACAAAAGTTGAAATAATACTTTATCTGCTTTCATACTGTTAATATCAAAACCATTCATTCAGCTACTCCCTGATACTTTATAAAATAAAGCTTGCATAGCTAAACAAAGAATGAATGCATATATTTACAATTAATCAATGTGTGTGACTAACCTGTTGCAAAATAATTATGCATGTTTTTAAATATGCAGGCCTTTGTGTTTCTCAAGAGTGTGTGTGCGTGTGTGTTTGTGAGAGAGAGATACTCACAGTCCTGGTCTCCTGTCTCCTGACTCCATAACCATTAGACAGTACTAGCTGTCTCATAGCCTGCAATACTGAATGCCCAACCATCCTGTGCATATAAACTAACCACTAAAACAACACTGTTCTAACCGCACCTATTTACTGTTCAAATATCTATCTCCCGAATGCACTCGCTCAGAAAGAGCATCCCTCTCTACTAAAATCAGCCCATCACCACAGTAACAGACAGCACTCTGGAAGAGACTGATGTTTCTACAGACACAATTTTCATCAGACCCTGCCCCTCTGTCCCATTCACACACACACACACCAACGCGAGATCATGGGATTATCAAGAGGCTGGTATTGTTTAAGGGTAGGGGTGGTGGGGGATGGTTGACACCCACTGTCCTACTAAACCAGTCACCAGGGTCAACCCTGCAATGACTGACAGCTTACTGAACAATCAGGATGGCACATATATCTGTTAAGAGCCCGCCTTCCTGCTGTCAATCATAAACAGGCCTGTTACAAGTCAGAGGATAATAAAAAACTAATGCAGAGAGACAGAGACTAGATGCTCAAAGTGCCAGAAGGGAGAAACTGAGAGTGATAGAAAAGAAGATAGGGAAGCTTTTACCAGATTAGATTTGCTAAGAATGTAGCCAAGGCTATGGCTCTGTTCCAAAACCTAGTGATTGCTGTCTACATAGGCTACTATTCTTTAAGGTAGCACTCTCTAAAGAGCAACTTTGTGGGACAAAGGCCCTGTTTCCACCTGGTATGTTTGATGATTTTGCAGTGCTCAGCTGAGATTCATTACCATTTACACCTGGACTTACATGCACTTTAGGGTATGTTTACGAGACAACAATGTGCAAAAATGTAGCTGGCAATGCCTGCTCGCAGATGCATTCTTCAAGTGCTCCAGGGCACAACTCTGAAGTTGAAAAATTTGGAAGCGTTTTTAAAACATTTAGAGGCGCAATGCGATTTTTTCCCTAGCTTAATAAGGGATATAAAGCAGTGGTTTCAAACCATTCCTGGAAGGGCCACAGCTCTGCAGAGTTCAGCCCCAGCCAGCTTCAAATCACACCTGCTTTGGAAGTTTCTAGTAATCCTGAAGATCTTGATCGTCTGGATCAGGTGTGTTTCATTAGGGTTGGAGCAAAACTGTGCAGAGCTGTGGCCCTCCAGGAACTGGGCTTGAGAACACTGATGTAAGGAGACATTTATAAAGCACAATTATTTAATTTATCAGAATATAGGAAGTACACAAGATTTTTAAAATTCAGACTTTATTTAATAGACTAATTATGTAATTATTTATAAACTGTATGTACCTCATGTATGTGATGTTTCAAATTTCATCATCTGAAATCTGAAAAAAGTCTTGACACGGTAGGCTATATATTTTTTGTTTGTTTGTTCATCACAATACATTTTCTAAGCGAAAAAAAAAACAAACTTGTCCTCCTAACAGGTTAAATAACATATTTTACTAAAGAAAGACTTTATTTTTTAAAATACACAAAAATAAAAAGTAAACAAATATAAAGAGTGCAAGATTAAGTTTCATTTCAAGATTCAGAATTTTAAGATTCAGAATTTCAATTAACAATTAACATTAACAATGTGCAATAGTCAAATGTTGCCGTATTTAAAATTACTTAATGTTAATTAATTAAAATACAACTATTTATTTTAGTTAATGTTAACTCTGTTGAATAATATTTTCAGACACAACTTTTGATTTTTATCAATTTTTGTATTATTAAAAACAGAAATGAGCATGAACTAAGATTAATAAATGCAGTCACTGTTATTTCATGTTAAATAATGTATTTACATTTTACTGGAACCTGTTAAATTTAACCGAACAATAATAGCAATTCAGTCAATTTATAGAAAAGCCATATTTTAGGTTAGATTAAAAGCGTTTAAGTTTGAAAATAAATATTTCAGCAAGTATTATTTTTTCCATAATTAAATTGAAGAACACATTTGTTACATGCTACTGCGTAACAGACCTTTGTTAAGGCCTATTTTGTATTCGCACTCACGCTTCTAAATACAATTTCCAGTTCACACACATCTATTTTTAGTCACAAATGTGAGTCAAATGCTCACTGTCGAGCCTTGCCTCATGCACACCTATAGTGCATGTCGTTGTCGTCAAAGTTTAATGAGTGTTTGACTACCTTTGGAAGTGGTCAAAAGTTGACAAACTCAAAGCATTTTAAATCTGCATTTGAATCTGCATTTTGTCTTCATTTTGAACACACGCATGCGCTGTTGTCTTCATACAAGTTCACATTAATGCAAAGATTTGGGCTGCAAGCAGATAGTGGGTGGAGATCAGCAGACTGTGCTGATGGTGCACGTTACGTCACACAGAGTGTCACTGAGCCATAGCAGAATGCAGACAAGGGAAGTATATTTTCGGCTCTATTGTGTCAGTATGGTTTACTGTGTGAAAGCTGCAATGTGTGCTACTGTGTTACAAAATAATGCGAACAATGTTTTGTAACCTATGAATGGTTTAAATTATAGTTGTTTTTTGCTTATAAAGCTCAAAGACTATAGCATTTTACCAAAACAACAAAAACACACAAAGCAGATTTGAAGATATTCAGTAGTATTAAAAGGAAAATTACCTGGGTTTTTGAGCATTCCTGCAACAAGACAAAAGTAAAAACAAATTAGTATGCATTCCACATGTTAATTTGCAGACAATTACAGTGACACATTAAATATAAATTATTTTGATGGTGATTAAGAAGCTCTATTTTGTATTTAGATGCACACACTGATATTAAAATCAAATAATGTGCATAATAAAGTGCTATGGTGCAGTCACAATTAACAATATTTAGGATTTTTTAAAATAAAAAAAGCAATTTTAAAAGGAATCTAATATGCGACTAAGTGCAAAATTTCCTCACACATACTTCACAACCAGTTTAAGTCAGTCACAAAAAAACAATAAAAAAAAACCTGAAAGCTTTCTCTTTGTGCTAATGTGACTGCACTTTAACAGTTAGCAACTATTTGTATATTTATAATGCGATCAAAAGTCGACGTGTGTGAACGGACCGAGTGGTATCCTGGTGGCAAAGGGGGCTTGCTGGCTGGATAATGATCAACAGTATCAATTATAGTCTGTCGCTCTCCGCGCTGGTTTATCTTGCGGAATCTTCTCCTCGACTGCCGATGAGATGCTTGTCTTTGGAAATACTCATCGTTGTCATCCATGTAGTCCACCTGGCAGAGTCAGAGAGTGGTTAACTGTATCCCCATCCAACTGATACTGGATTATTGCACATTCACATGCCTGCTTAACTCACCACAATCATTTCTGAAGCCTCAAGGACGATACACTCACAACCACGACGCAAACTACCCGCAGAACGTTTACCAAAACTGAAATAAAACAGCATACATCACACAAAACACTGAACAGGACACACAGAGGAAAAAATGGGGCAGACCAAACTCAAACACACATACCTGCTGCGGGGCAGAAACATGGACTCCTTTATAAAGACTGAGCCAGAGAGGAGGATGTACCAGCAGGTACCAATGTCATCAGGACTAGAACACACAAACACATATATTACAACATTACCCACTGACACACAATGCTTCTATTTTAGCCCATTCTTGCTAATATATTCCGGGTGGAGCAGTGATCTAACAACACACATGCCACGTTAGGCAAAGGAAACAAACGTCATGAATCATACAAATGTGGGCGAATGCATCTTGGTAAACTCAGTAGTACTAGTTTCCAGGGCACCTGTGGTTTGCCAGCCTCACGTCTCCAGACTTTTAACTATTCGAATGAGGTCTAGCTGTAGAAGCATCCAATGAGAAAGGAAGAGTCCTTCTGAACAGCATTCAAAGTGACAAACCGCAATCTTTTTTATTGTTATGTGTATGACACACAACTTAGATTGCACATCAGTTCACTCTCCTCTCCTCTCCAGTGTCCTTTATTATATTTGGAAGTGTTTTCTTTATAAATTAACGGGAAAATTATTATTATTTTTTAAAATATTTTAACATTACATTTATTCCTGTGATGTACAGCTGAATTTTAAGCATCATTACTCCAGTATTCAGCGTCACATGATCATTCAGAAATCATACAAACATGCTAATTTGGTGCTTAAGAAACAGTACAATTAATGATGTTGAAAACAATTGTGCAGCTTAGTACTTCTAGCGGAAATCATGAGGCTTTTTTCAGGATTCTTCAAATAGAAATGATAGCTCTTTCTCAGAAGCCGAGCACCCACACATGATTTTGTTCCTCAGACTGAAACACGCCAGTTTGAGAAAGCACTTGCCATTATTGTGTGCAAAAATAATCAGGGAACAAACTCTTGGTGGTCCTTAGGCATGCCATCTGTGGCTGACACTGGTGGGTTTAAAACTACGCTGAGGGAAACCATATGAACCTACGCATTTTGCACAACATGGTTCCCAGTGAAAAGAAGCACATGGCCGATTTTGTGTGTTTTGGAAAGCACAGACTTTGACAGCCTGGTTAATGTAGGCATTGCACCACAGTGATTTACTGCAGATAATGGGAGGTTACAGTTCGAAAAATGTGGGGGGAAAATGGGGGAAAAGTACATAAGCGATGGGGAATGTTCCAGGTTTTGATGAGTTAGCATGACTTCACTTTTCCATAAGAAATTTTGGCCTGACTATGCAAAAGATTTACTTGAACGTTTAAGTATGAACTGAGAGGGAAAAAAAGGAATGTACTACATTTAATACAAACCAGTTTGCTCAATCAACAAACTTTAAAAAAATAAAAATGTAAAATATGAAGTTTGTATCATTGTTAAGCCACAGACCATTCAATAAGACTCTATGTTTCTAGGTGGATGAATTTATTGTTACGTGTTACTGTTGAACTGCCAGCAAGTGCATGTAAACAGTCCCTTCCTGGCATGCTTACAGGCTAACAAAGTCAGCTTGAATGTAACAAACATTATACAGACAAAAATCAGTAAATGATTATATCGCACTTCTCTCATGCCAACATGCATACTGTTTATGTCCTCTGGTTGTACTTTTGAAACGGTGAGCATTTTAATGTTCGTTGCCTGGCTCAATGCTGCCTTTTTTTAACCCAAAATATTTCCTAATACTGTTAATGATCTTTAAATATACCTTTAATTTAATTATATAAGCAGTAACCCAAGAAAACAGGGGGTCCTGAACAGTTTTATTTTAATAGGCACAATGTGTCTATATTCAAAAAGCCTTTAGAAGCTTAATCCCCTGTCTGTAGATGGACGTTACAGATTTAAATGAACTGAGCACCAGACAGATGTCGGTGTGTGTTTTTGTCTGAGACAGAAAGAGGGAGAGTAAGCAATATGTGTGTGTGTGTGCCTGGACAAAATCATCCTTGTGACTTTGATGTAAACCTCTGATAAACTGACCTAGATAGAGATACATTTTCTTACAGCCTTTGTGAGAGTCTACTGAGTGTGTGTGTGTGTGTGTGTGTGTGTGTGTGTGTGTGTGTGCGTGTGCGTGTGTGGATACTCACTAGTATAAAACCTCATTAGCTTCATGCTGTTCATATCGAACTGTCTCACACATCAACCTGCAAATGAAATAAACAGAGTTAAGCATATTCCCTCTGTACTGTATTAATGTAAGTACCCATACACAAACACGCTGGTACCTGAGCTGATGTTCTCTCAAGTTGGACAGCGCTTCCATGCCATGGAGGTACGAATACACAATCTGCAGATCCTGCAAAACAGAGACAGAGAAGTTCATGCATGTGCTGTTGTACAGTTATAACACTTTACATGAAAAGTGCCCTATTTACTACCAAACATCTCTGTGACACCCAAGAAGTCATTTCAGTGTTTTCTAGAGCATGGCATTAAGACAAGCAAATAATCTAGTTAGTGCTGTCAAAAGATTAATTGTGATTAATTGAATCCAAAATAAAAGTTTTGTCATAATGTGTGTCCATACTGTGTGTATTTATTATGCATGTATAAATACTATTACGTATATAAATATTAACACGTGTACAGTTAATATATGTTGTTTATATATTAAATATGTTTTATGTGTTAGGATATTTTATATATATAATGTATATGTAAATATTTTTTAAAATATACAATAAATGGTATGCGTTTGTATTTATATATATATAATATACACAATACACATACATATGTGAACAAAAACTTATTTTGAATGTGATTAATCATGATTAATCATTTAATAGCACTAAAATGAACACATTTGCAATTATCAACATAACATCATTATCTACAGCTCAATTTGTGTTTTAAATGATTTTTTCTGGTTGCATAACTAATTTGTTTATTCTATGTTCATTGATGTCACTCTCAAATTTTATAAACATGGCAATCCTAAAAAAAAGTTTAGTTATATTTTAATTTATCTGAGGACCATTTTTGAAAGATTAAGCACATTTCTCACCTGTAATTTTTAGTGGGGGAAATAAATGTTTTATGCAACCAAACACAAAACACATGAGCAGATCTAAATAAGTAAATAATTTCTTTCTTTTTTTTTTTTTTTTTTTTTTTTACAAACAAGGATACCGATTAAATCATTTACCCCTTCAGGTCAAAAACCTGCCTGTATACACACCAAAGCACCAGTAGGAGGTGCCCTATATTTGTGAATATATAGACAAACAATAAATATACATCATATACCAAACACACAGTACATGCACAACCCTACTTAATCACCATTTAAGTCCGCCCACCTTAAGTTACACAATAAGTGTTTAACAAGAATGGAATGTTTGCATATACTCCATCATTCACTCCTTCACTTTCAGGTTTTTTCCTCACTTCTGTTTTTCCTCTCCACTTCTGTCATTATTTTGTTCCTCTTTTGATAAAATAAAAAGACAATAAGGATGTCTCTCACATCCTAGCTATTTGGTATTTCTATTATGTTGGCTCAAAACATTGCTGAGCAAATCTTACAAATATTTAAAACTAGCTACAGCACTACTTTTTTAAATGGCAAATACATTTAAGGGTTGTTGTTGATGTTTGTTACTGTCACAGTAATGCGATGTTAACTATACAACAGGACTGTGTGCTTGCAACGAACTTGTCAAGAATCATGTCTTTGTTATACACGTTGCTGGTCTAATAGACAATTGTCTGTGGATGATTTGGTAAACAAATTACAGATTAGGAAAATCTGGTGGGAGAAATCGTTTCATGGTCAAAGACTGTTCTGTTAATGCAGCTGAACAATCACTCTTTTCAATGAGGTTAGCCATATAAACCTATTATGCAAGAGCATATCGTATATCAGGAAGAGGAAAGTGCTATACACAACAGATGCAACCACATTAATGTTAACATAGAAAACATTTATTCACGCTTTTGCATTGCGAGAAAACAGCTAAAGGATAAACCTCAAACCAAGTACAAGAACATTCAAAGAATTGTCATAACAGTAACTACATACTAGTGCTGTCATACTACTAGAATTTCTAACTTTGATACAATTGCACAATACATTCACATTTTAAAAAGCCAAAACAAATTGAATGCCAAGTTACACTCTTAGGCATGGCTCAACGCCAATTTATATATTACACACACACACACACACACACACACAAAGACTTCTAGCCTAATTTATACGAAGACTTTATTAAAGGTTAATTATGATTAAGTGAAGTCAGTGATAAACGAAAAAGAAATAAATAAATGACAACCAATGACACATACAGAATTTTACAACTGAAAACAGTGCTTTAAGTTTTTCTAATTCTTTTGTTGTTTGAATTACACTAATAACACAGCACTGTTACCTTAAGACTGAATGGATCTATAATGATACACTTGATTTGTTCCTCAGCTGCTTAAATTTCCTTAAGACAAAACTGAATGTTTTTTTGACATAGCTTGGCATATTTATCCATTTAAGTGCAAGAACACACAAAGAAGAACTCAATAACGCATTTGCACTCTGACTAAGAGCCATTGGGTGCCCAGTAAACATAAAAGTATGTATGGGATTTCAACATTTCACGGATGTGATGAGGTCAAACTAGCTCTAGGTTATGATGACAGCTTGATTCATACTATCACAAAAGAAAACAAAATACGAAGTTGAAATATAATATACGTATACAAACATATACTATCAGTGTGACAATGTAGATAAAACTCCGATATTTCTTAATTTTATATCACAATGTTTCATTATTTTTAGTTTGTCAGAAACTGATTAATTCTAGGTTGAAATCTGAATTTGAATCCCAGATTTTCTATATGGTCTCGGAGTTGGTGTCAAGTGGAGTGTGGAGACCTTTAAAGGCCACAACATTCACACATAATTTGTACCAGGTCTTCACAGTAAACTCACTCAAATAGGACATCAGAGACGTCACTCTTTCCTTCTCTCCTCCCTGACATTCCAACAACCTTTCTCATGTTCGGTCTCCCCTTCAACTCATCCATCATCATTCCCTCATCTGCAAATCACTAAATTCAAATGAAACTAAATTCAAGCTGCCCAATGGGTTCCAGTCAGGGGTAGTGTGCTGTGGTCTGCAATTGGTTGATTTGAGCAGAAGGGCAGGGATGTTTATTCTTGGACTATGGCATTTCCTCTTTCAGAGACAGACACGCACATAGAATTCTGATTATGGCAATGGGCTGAGTTAAGACACCAAGGTCACATTTCAGTTAGTCGTAGAAGACCTGGCCACTGGATCACTCAATTAAATTAATCAAATCTGGAGAATACGTACTTGCACACTTGTTGCAAGTCTTTATTTTTTTAAAAAGGACATTCAATTTCATTTTCACTCATAAAAGTACAATGTTTTGAATCAATGGAAAAACTTCAGGCTAATTATGTCAGTGTTACAGTTACAGTTCCTTTTTACAGAAACAGCTACAGTTACTTTTCTTTTCCATTTCATGGCATAAAAAGTTTCAAATCCTTAAACTAACCCTACATTGATTTGCCAGAATCACACACAGAAAACACAACCCATTATAAACATGGTCCTCTCACACATTTAGACAACTCCATTTGTACTATTCTTTACAATGTTATTCTTTACTATGTCTTCTGTTTGACCCATGTGACTTCCTTCTCGTAAACACTTCAAATCAGGTCAATTGTAATCAAAAATACAAGGACACAAAAGGACATTTAATTTCTATTCTTAACAAAACCCCTGAGCTTCCTTTCTCTTCAGAGCTGTTGAATTTGTTTTCACCACTCCTCCTTCATGTGAAAACTAATAGCCAAATTACTGGCACTACACAAAAAAAATCCAAAATCAAAACACGTTTCCGCATGGATTCCTATTCTGTCATTTGTGTAGCAGCCGACATCAGTATCAGTACGCTGTTTCAGTCCATACTTTAATGAAGTTCTCAGTATCGAATATCAAAATGTGCCAATGTTCCTCTACATTAATTAGTGTACAAGTTCTTTTTTACCTTCCTTCCTTCTTTCTTTCCTGCATGAATAAAATGCTGTTCAAAATCAAACAACAGAATACATGCTGCAAAGAAAGAAACTTTACACCCACGTTCCTTTCACTTCTCTTACGGATTTTTGCAAAGGTGTATTTTAGTAAAGCCATATGAACAGGTAGACAACGAACTGAGTCACACAAAAAGGCAAAATACTATTATTAATACACTATTCGCTCACATTATTACCTAAAACTGAAAAATTACCGCCATATACCATGGAAAAGAACAACAACAACAAAAAGTACCACGGAAATACCACATTTTTAGGACAAGTACCCTACACCTTTGAAATACTCTGGAGTAGTATACACCACGATAGAAAATATTTGCTAGATCTATTTAATCTGTCAACAGTAAAGAGTAGCTTATTAACGGCTTGGCGTGAAATGTTCTTTTCTAATTCTGGAAGACTGATCAGGTCCTCTTTTGTACCACTGGCAAACACAGAGGTAACCAAGCTTAAGCACAGTGGTCACTTATTATGTAACTGATGTCTTTTTAATAGTCCAGAACAAATGGCGTTTTAGCCCTGAGGAAGCTTTGATCGCACAACATAGGAGAAAAAACACATTTCAAAGTTTTCCAGTTAAGGCAACTGATCCAACAACTATTTTCAAGTTGTTTTCCTAAGAAAGTGTCCGTGAAAACGCAAACGAAAATGCACAAATAAAACTAAAACGCTAACGGTTGCCCAGCATCTGTGTTTGTGTGGTTTCTAAGTTTCACAACGCATTCTATGTAAAGCGTGAAATTCCCCCCACCCCTGGTGTCTCGGTGGCAGGGTTAGCAGGTGGGAAAAACCATTATAGCCAGCTGGGTGAACAAGACGGAGAAAGATTTAAAAGCACTGCCACAAATGAGAAATGAGTGCTGCTAAATTGAGTAAAACATTGTCTGAGCTACAGTTCAGATGATGAATAAGTCATTGTCAATGCACCAAATATCCATATGCATCCGTGCACATAAATGTTGAATACAACAATTGCCTAGGAGGACTACATATAAATTCAGATTCTGACCTCTGACCCCACATTACTCACATTCCAGTTAGTCCATTAAAAGCACACCAACCACGTACAACTTGCAAATGCTGTGTATCTGTGTTATGGGAATTCTTGTTCACTCACATTCAAAACACAACAGACCATATTCATTCTTTGCTTTTAATCTAAATGTGTATTCATGTTAATATTCTCAACTATCACAGCTTACCTTGAAAAGATCATCATAAATCCGTTGTTAGTTTGATAAGAAAAAAAAACATTTGATTTGTTGAACATCTCATCCAGCCTAAGTGCAACAGAAATTACACTTAATGACCCTGGAACAACTTCAGATTCCAAGTAAACATCTACTGGCAAAGGGTAATAATAGTCTTTCCATAACATCCACAAACTCCTTTAAGCCATCAGACTCCTTAGGGTCATCAGAGAGGAGATCCACTCACACCAAAAACAAAATTAGCTAAACAGACAGGCATTGCTAAAATGTTTTAATACTAGACCACAAGAGAAAGCAGAAACATTACATCATGTCCACTGCGAGACCAGCAGTTTACCAAAGCCAAGGTCTTTTCATTATTTTTCCCTACAAGAACAAAGAATAGTTTTGAGTCACCATTCCTCTAGAAAATCTAAAAAGATCCCACACACTTACAATCAAGGCCTGTCATACCAGAACTGAAGTAATGAAAACACCCAGTTATGAGCCCACTATTTAATTTGACTAAACATGCATTTATAAAAAGGCTTTAGTCTAGAAGATTTCGCAGTCATGATTCTGCTCAAATGTTTAATAATGTGTGTCCATATCCACATTTTGACAAGCGGGGAGTTACTAAAGTTCTGATTAATGTGCAGGATTAAGAAGAACATGGAAAGAGGAGAGGAAAAGCTGATAAGACGTTATTATTAATACAGCAATGTGTGCCAATGCACTTATCAGCACTGACACATCACTTTAATGAAGGGAGAGAGGAACAGAAAAACTTGTGTCAGGATCGGAGAAATTACTTTTACTCCCCCTCACATGCACAGTGGGTTTAAACGGAAACATCCTGTACTAAAAATACTCCAATTCAGTTCACCAATGGCCTTAATGATGTCACCAAAGTTCTGGGAAAAGAATAAAGGGTTCACAGCTGAGAACTCGGCCCCAGACTCAAATAAAGCCATCTAGCAATGTTTTTTCTATTAGGTTTTAGTGAGGTGTACTTCGAAGGTATTCATCCGAGCCAGTACAGAGCATACCGCTCTACTTACATCTAAACTTATTTCTCGATAGCAATATCTCAACACTGCCATTTTTTCCTTTTCTTTCATTCTATTTTGTTAATAAAAATAAGAACAAAGCAGCAAACAAATACAACAGAACAAATAATTTTCTCCAGCTAGTGGAGGTTTATTTACATGTAATAAGAAATATTACAGAAATTGAAAAATCAAGTAAGTAAATGCATAATCTTCACGGTAAAAATAAAATATTAAGTGATTGTTAGCAAATATAAAGCGATTAGTCATATGAAACATCACACATGTCCTAAATTCGACCACCTGCTTTCTGAGAGGTGTTAGACTTATGCTTTGTGTATGTGTCATCAGAAGCACCGCATTGAGTTCTAACTCTAATATCAAATCCTGCTGCAGGATGTCTAATTGCGTCTTTGCATTGACTCAACATGTAAATGACTCGCGCTTTCCGCTTCATTCGTGTCTGGTGTGTCTTGTCTTGTTACGTCCACTAATACATTTATTAATTTAATATAATCGCAATATTTGCTGTAATGTAATCGCAAAGGCTGACATCGCGATTGCGATATGATTGCAGCACTACTTTGTACTGTC
>JAUCMS010000001.1:10150510-10181547 GCA_032357445.1 Enteromius radiatus
AACTACTTCAGTTGTGTGTAATGAATCTAAAATATATGAAAGTCTAATGTTTATCAGTACATTACAGAAAATAATGATCTTTTTCACAATATGCTAATTTTTGAAAAGGACCTGTATATATCACTTACTAATATTTAAAACTTTCTATCACTGTAAATACTGTAAACCTAAACACTACTGTATATATTATTGAAGCGTTTTAATAGAATAATTAATGTAAGTGCCTTTAAAAATCATGTTTTAAGTTATTTTTCATTTTAATATTTGATGTTTTCATTTTAAATTTAAGTTTTGTAATTTAGTATATAATATATGCAGTTTTTATTTCAGATTTACTTTCATAATACAATTTTTATTATTTTTTAAAATAAAATATATTAAAAAAATATATATATATATATATTTATATATTTATATATTTTATTGTTTTAGATTTATCCAGCTATAATAACCCTAAACATTATACAACGATTGCTGTCAGTTGAGCTTAGCTCAAGTACTAAATGCTTAAAAATTTGCCAAAACTCTCAATTTAAAGATGTGTTTTGTGGTGTAGGTAAATGTACACATTTTAGTGCATAAATGAAATCTTTTTCATAAATTATTAGGACTTTTATGTTTATCTTAGGAAATCTGACATCCCCTTTGAAGGATTTGAATCATATAGTGTTTGATCCTCAAGAGCAGCTGAGCTGGTTGTATATGAAAATAATGAGCTGGGTCTGTGATTTGGGCAGCACTTCAAAGGCATGTGAAAAACTGTCTCCTCATTATTAAACATGCAACATGCTCACACTACTTTCTGTACCTTCTGAAAACAATATCAGTTTATAACCTCATGTTCAGTCACAGACAAAAAGTGTATCCCCACAGACTCAGCAATAAAACATATAATAAATAAAGTTACTAAACTATTTGCTAATATGCCCCAGAATTTGACATTAAAATAAATTAGATTCAGTGATTATTTAAGGTCACTAATGTTTTATATAGAGAGATATAGCTGATGTTGGTCTTGTTGTCAACAGTAACTAATGAGATTCATTTTTAACCAAATAAGTCCATTTTTGAGCAAGAGCATGAAACATTTTTGAGTCTTAAGATTTATCCTTAAGATTAAGATTAAGATACCTCTTGACATGTACAGTTCCTCACCACACATCACATGCACATATCTAGATGTTCCTAATCTATAGGAAACACTTCCTGTTTAGAAGTTAAATAAATCACATTCATTAGATAAAATCATTTAGTAAATCTCTTTAGACATTACCAATTCCACATAGTCAGTAAACACATTTCATCTACTGTAGGCCTATATCTCACTCAGTTAAAGTATCTTTCATTGATTGGCATTATTTTAAATTATGGGGGTATCATCAAAATTTAAGTCATTTTGATCTTATATATATAATAAACTGTGTTTGGCTCAAGTTAGTTCAGCTTATTATATATACAATAGAGGACATCCCTGAATCATGATATTTCTATATTTAATCAAAGATATATGTAGATGGACATCTGAAATTACAAGATTTGCTGAGGGTAACATGGAAAGTGACCTGTACAGAAGGGGAACATGGTCGCTTTTTCTGTATATGTATATGGGTCAAGGACCCCCAACCCCTATTAATTTTAATTTATCTTTTATAAATTTTAATATGTACAAGTCAGAATAAGTGTAATGATGGAGATGGGGCGTGTGGATCCAAATGCAAGCTTTTATTTCAAAACTGTGGTATTCTGTAATGATGGAGATGCGTGCAGATTCAAATGCAAGCTTTTATTTCAAAACCGTGGTCAGAGCATGCAGGGTCAAAAACAGTGGCAAGCAGTGGTCCTGTAGGCTAGCAGGGTCGATCGAGGAGCAAACAGAATCAAAAAAGCAGTAAATCCGGTCGGTGATTTCTGAGACAAGAAGTTAATAAGGGGGAGGAGCCAAAGAATTGTCATGGTAACTAATGGGAGCTGAGGGACAGGTGAGAACAGAGACAATTTATTTTTTATTATTTATTAAATTAGGGACAGAAAAGAGAAGGAGAAAGTTTTCATGCCTCTTTTGGATACTGAGTAGCCTATTTGAATTTCCTTGCCTCAGTACGTTCCCCTCTCTGTCCTCTTCATTATGAGCTCAACTTCATTAAGAACGTTTCTAATCTATTCAGCTAATAATAATGGACTAAAGTGACTAAGCTCTCACAGCAGCAGCAGTCTACAGGACCTTTATTCATCCACTTCCACACGACATCATTAAAACATCCTGGATGTAAGATGTGGGTGAGGTAAGAAAATTCTCTTCAATTGTACAAAAGGGGAGAGAACAAAACTCATAGCAATGCAGGCGTTCTCATTATGTGTGTTACTTCTGTCGTGTTAAAGCACTTGCTCTAATGATGGCCCCTAGTGTTTCTGCCACTGTTTCTTTGACTATGTCTGGCAACGAAAGAGAGAGTCTGCTTCCAGATGCTTCATTCACTCATTTTTCGAAGTTGAAGCAATTACTTGTATCATTAAAGCTTTCTTGTTTGAATGCTGTAGAAAAGAACATAATAAAGGCACAAAATAGTTTATACATATATACACTCACCTTAGTGCTCACTACAAAATGTAGCACTCAGAAACTAAAGGAAGGAGCAATGCATCAGGAGACGAAATGCATTTCTAAAACTAACCCTCTCCCCCTCATGATGCATCAGTATAGATTACAATTGGCTGAATATTTTGGCAGAGAGATACGTCAGATTTTTTGTTTAAAACATAAAAGTTTTGGGTTGTGTGTATGAACAAAGTATGGACTTTGTTCTTTTTGTGTAGCAAATATGGATATTTCTTCCAAGGGAAGCGAGTAGGATATTTTGATATTTCTGGGTATCATTGCAATATTCCATTCAATAAAGACACAGGTTTCCTGTCTTAAAAATTCATCATTAAATTGTAAAAAAAAAATATATATATATAATTAAATAATTGTATTTATAGCTAGACTTTTTACTCCTTTTTACTTTTTTAGAATTTTACTCCCATCCTGTCTTTCATAAACACCCTTTAATAAATAAAAAGCATGTCAGTGGACTATAAGATGATTTGATGAATTCAGTAATGATTGTAAATTTAAATTAAAACATAAAAATTAAAGTTATAAAAGTGAACTTCAAGTAATCACTTAAATTGAATCCCTAATCCCTAATATTATTTCTTTACTTCCAACCCATTCTATTTTATTTGACTTGATGAGAACATTTTATTGCCTTTATAAAGTAAATAACCCACAACAGTCATAAATAAATCTTCTTTCTGTTAATACTGTACATTTTAACAATCAGTTAATGTAATAGCAAACATTTCAAAATACATGTTTAGATTCTCCCATAGAGGTGATGAATCAAAAACACCAGAGGTTAGAATACATGTGTATATCTAACATATATATATATAATATATCTAATATAAACTGATTGTTTTTGTATATGGTAATCATCATGTTCTCATGTTGCACTTAGGTCAAACAAACCAAAACACAGCAATATAATAAATGAGTCAGTATGACTAATGTTAAAGCAATTGACTGCAAAACCAGTGAAGAAACAGTTATGGTATTTTTAAAACGTTCACTGGCTGTCTTAACAAAATGTTATTAAATGTATAGTAATCCCTTCTAAAAACAATCAAGATAACTGCACACTACAATGCTTCAAGATCTACCTTGAATCCTCCTTTCATGGGCACAATCAATATTAAAGTTACCTTCATTTATCAGAACAAATTTGTAAGCTCAAACTGACACCTTATGCTTAATAATATGCCTGCAGATTCAAATAAATGTCTAGTGCAGCCTTAAATAAAGTCATCCATCATATACTCCAATCAGACAACACTCTCTGAGAAGGTCATCAGCTGGTTTGGATAATATTTACAAAGCAGGGATTACTAATATTAACAGCTATAAATCTGAGAGTCCCTCAGGGCTCAATCCTTGGACCTTTTCTGTTTGATCTGTATATGCTCCTACTATCATCTACATTTCATACCAAAGCTAAGCGATCTTACCCCCATATCTATCAAGCTCTAACATCAAGCCCCATAGAATCTCTATGCATGCGCCTTAGTGAAATTAATTTTCAAAAGTTTAATAAGAAATACATTCTTCACATCTAAACATGACCTAGAAAAAATATTATAAGTTTAAGTAAGTTTCTCTTACACTGCACTGTTATGCATGTTTTTGCATGTGCCTGTCTGTGAGACAGTAAACCTTATCTTTGTCAGATCTGTTTTTATCTGATTTGATTTACAGTATGCACACTGTAAATCAAGTCAGATAAAAGCACATCTGACAAAGATATAACGTAAGTCAGTATGTCCAGCTATTATGCAAACAAAAGGAGGAAGAAGTGAGCAACACAATGACAGTGTCTTATGTCATGTGATTTTGCTCTGACAAGCTAACAAAACCGCCATCACAATATTAACGGTTCCTAAAACCATATAATGTAGTTGACACTTTCATTCTCATGAATATGCACACACATGCCAAAATCTTTTAAAATAATTTTTACAATAAATAAATACACACAAATAAGTTAAAAGTACTACTGATTATCTTTGCTTAGAGCACACAAACCCCATTTCACAATCTCAAAAAATGTCAGTGCTTCAGTTTTTTTTAATGATGACATCTGTTTCAGACAAAAGAGAAAAAGTTGTGCAAGAACCACAACTTTGTCCTCTTCGAGATGTCTACCTCTTGTTGCTAAGCAACATATTTTGCCTGGGAGACACTTTATTTCACCCCGTGTTTTAGAGCTCATTGGAATTGCGAGTTTTAAAACTGTAGTTTCTTGTCAAGTTTTGCATCATAAAATGAATCCTGCCGTGTGGCGTCTTTTATCACGGTGTCTAGTTATTCATTTCCAGCAATTGTCGTCACTGCTCCTTGTTGTTAGAGTAGCTCATGGCGGCTGTCAGGAGTGTTTAACTGCATGAGGCTCAAAAGAGAAGGAGAGGTGACCATCCTCCCTCTGGTTAGACTCATCCTCACATTCATCACATCCTCTACTATTTCTATTTCCCTTCACTCCATTACCCTTCACACTTTCTGTCCCACTGTCGGACATTTCTGTTTGATTAGTAGCCAACTAGTGACGGATGACTAACTTTCATGTTGAACTGATCATGTAGGTCACAAAGAATTATTTGGTCATTATTTCAGTTTTCCAAAACGTACATCACTGTCCATTTCTATAACTCACTTACTCTTACTCTCAAATTGATAGTTTAGGATTTCAAGTGTCTTAAATATGGCAAAAACAAACAAAAGACCATGTACCTAAACATGCATTTTTACGTTATATTTTTATTGTTCGTCATACTACAAAGAAAGATTGTGTCAGAGGTCATGTGATATGATTCCCTGTCGGAGAGAAAAGTGAAGCAAACATGGATGATTTGGTGCACTGCAGAACATCTTATTAGAGCTGATGTGTCTGAATGAAACAAAGTGAGACTGATAGAAATCATGAAAAACTGCCATAGAGAAAGCATGGATATGAACAATATAAAAAGTAGAACATCACTGCAGAATCCACAGGATATCCACACTGGCTGTAAAATATTCCATTCAAGTGAAAAAAACACCATACAATTCCTTTCAAATATTACAAGCACGGAAAACAGACAGTTGGAATATTGAGAACGAAAACAACAGGTTCTGGAAATACATATTTAATTATTTTGCTTGTTATTTTCCCAGCACACTATTCCCCCTTGATTCCCTATAATGGTGGCAAGAGCATCGGCGCTCACTTACACTTCAAAATAAATAAAGAAATAAATAAATCTGTCAAATGTGTTTGCTTGTGTTGGGATTTTTTTTTTTGCTCCAATTCTGGCCCTGTGTCGCTAAGCTCTTGTGGGAAGTTAAAGAGCTTTCCCTAACACTGAAAGTAAACAAGAAATGCTTCTTCCTTTTTAAGAGATGCATTTTTGCTCACTTGTTTGCACCAGCAACTGTCATATTAATGGCAACTACATCAAAATGATAATAAAAAAAAGTGGATTTAACTGTATAAAAGAATTAACAGTAGGATATACAATATTCTTTAAAAGGTGTTTTCAGTACTATTTACGCAGAAAAAAAAGGCTAAAATCCAAAAAGATTAAAAAATATCTTCAGCAAATGAAATAGTCATTATGTATACAGTATATGGAACATTCTGTACACAAAAGCAAAGTGACCTACTACGCACAAACATAATCACGCCAAGGCAAATCTCTATAACTGCATTGCTTTGTAATCTGGGACTCTTTTGTACTGGGTTGATCTTTTTTGTGATTATACTGTTGTGGTAATTTAGAACGGATCAATCACTAATGTTGGCAAAATCCCAACAACAGCACATGATAGTCTGTTCAGCAATAGAGGCGCTTGATAACCACTTCAATTGCCTTCTATTTGTGATTTTTTGACAATTTCTGAGGTTACATATAGAAATAAGAGCTACTACACATTTAATGATACTCTAAAAACTAGACAAGACCACAGTGACCATTTTTCTTCTATTAATGAAGGAATAAATGTGAAACATATACTGAAAATCTGTCAATAAGCAATATATCGCATAATGCAATAGAGGTTATTTAATATCAATTAGAAATAACAAAGCATCAATTACAATCATTATGCATCACTGAAGATGCACATTTATTAAACTATACTGACACATTCCTATTTGTTTGTTTGTGTGTGATACGGATCAAAAGTAATAAAATAGAACAAAGAGTTTCAAGAAGGGTTACCCAGTCCTTTCTAAAGGCCTCAATTATCTGGTTCTGGTGTGTTTTAATTCTAGTTTAATTATGGTATGAATCTAAACTCTGCATGACATTGGTGTTCCAGGAGCAGGACTGGACACCGTGGTTTAAAATAAACCACTGTGAGCAACAGCACAACAGCCATGTTCACACTGACAGCTTTTAAATGGCTGGAGGTTGCCTTGATGCTCTGCACGGCTTTGTCACATCGCCAACAGTTGCTGTCATTCGTGACATCAGAAATCGCAAAGTCTCTTTGAAAATGAACAATGTCAGGTCACTTTGTTCCTGCAAATTGCTGTCCATGTGAATGCCTCTTAAAAAACAAGATTTTACTTCCGGCAGGCTTGGTTTGTCAAAGGAATAACTAAAAAGAAAATCAATTTAGTTTTGGTTTCAACACTTAAAAAAAATTAATCCAGCACAGAAACAGTTCCGAGTTTCTCTTAAAAGTCGCAATCTGACATTCATTATACATTTAAATCCATCTTTGAATTTGTGACCTCTTGGGCTTTGCATTCATTTTCGTTTCAGGAAGATTTCATCTTAGTGATCAAAGCTCAGTCCACTCGTCTGAACCAATGAGGCCTCACTGATGCGGGACACTGGAAGTTTGCAAGAAATGTATTCAGCATCCTTGCTTGATATACAATTTTACGAGTATACTATAATACAGAGCTTGGAAAACAGTTGCCACAACAGTCCTGACTAATCACTCTTATTATAAATGCACACTTTCAAACTACATCTAAAGAGATGCATTTTAAAGAACACACACATACACACAAGTATCTTTTATAAAAGTGTACTAGAGATCTAGGCTACTAATTTTCAGTGACATCTTGGACACATCCGTGTGAATAGTCGACATTGCAACCATGTCATATTCATTCTCCCGTGTTGACACAATCTTGCAGAGTCGGAATGCCCGGAGGTCACGCTGGAAGTTACGGTTTAGGAACCCGTAGAACACCGGGTTTATGCAGACCGAGCACATCGCAGTCAAGTGGCAGAGCGAGAACAGGAGATTGTGGGTACAGTTCATAGCCACTTCGTGGTTCCAGTCGATGACAGCATTAAAGACGTTCAATGGGAGCCAGCAAACCGCAAATGCCACGACAATGGAAAAGAGCATGATGTTGATCCGTTTAGTCTCGATGCTACGATATTTGTTCTCGCGGATTCTGTCCATCATGTTATTACGCCGCTGCAGACGTGTGTAGATCTGAGTGGAAAACAAGAGGGGGACAGAAAAAATATTTATGTCATATATGAGAGTGTTTCTTCACTTACGGTGTGAACACTTTTGGCCATTTAGAAAACGATCATTATTTTCGCTCCTACATTTTCAAATGCTTCAAAAACTTAAACTTCACTGACCACAGTGAACAGAATTGCATTACACTGAGATTTTTTCTTTCAATTATAAAGCAAAAAATATGACAAAAATCTCAATCGTACCTCACACATATCACATATGATATTTAAAGGGTAAGTTCACCAAGATTGAAAATTCTGTCATTAATTACTCACCCTTGTGTCATTTCAAACCCATAAGACCTTTGTTCGTCTTCAAAAAATAAATCTAAATATTTTGATGAAATCAGAAAACCATCCGACCCTCCATAGACAGCAATACAACTGAAATGATCCCAGCTCCAGAAACGTGGTAAAACAACGGTAAAACAGTCCATGTGACATCAGTGGCTTCAGTTTCGTGATGCTGAAATATAAAATATTGTCACAAGTGTGAAGCTGAGCTACTGATGTCACATGGACTGTTTTACCAATATTTTTGCTATGTTTCTGGATCTTCAGTTGTATTGTGGGCTATGGAGGGTCAGATGCCTCTCTGATATCATCAAAAATATCTTTATTTGTGTTCTGAAGATGAACAAAGGTAATGACAGAATTTTAATTTTTGGGCGAACTAACCCTTTAACGGTGTGTACACACAGGGCGTCAGCGTCAATGCTTGACGGAAGGCGTGGCTGAAGTTTGGCACTGACGCCATGATCATAGCAGCATCAGCCAATGAATGACACCAGTTTCGCTAACGGCCTCTGCCACCTCCTTCCATGCCTGGTCTCTCCGGTATGAATCCTGGTACATAAAAAGCGATTGACCATAAAGGACCGGGTGATTGCCCACCGCAATAATGAGTTTCTCCTCCATTTTAAAATGTATCCTCAGTTTGCTGCTCTTGAACAGGATGAACATGATTGGCTGCCGTCTGGCTACCGTATTTGCATATAGCGATCCTGATTGGCTGACGCTTCCGCAGATGGATCCACAATTCTTTTCGGCAACTCTTGATGTCAACCATTCAAAGTCAATGGGAAGCGTTGACGCTGACGCCCCGTGTGAACACTAATATCCTCACCAAACTGGAAATAGCAAAGCAACATCATTCAGTTACATTATGTATCAATGCAGACATTGCATTAAACTACTGAGACATTTAGTTTTTATTTGCCTGTTTATAATGTGAATTAATATGAAAAAAGTAAAGCAAAACACAAAACAAATCATCATGTGATTATTGCACATTATTAGAGCTAGATAGAGAAATATTTGAGTGGAAGAGAAGAGGGAGACAGATAAGCAATCATTTATTTATATTATATATAAGGGTGTTTTTTTAATTATGAGGAAATTTGGCCCCCTGTACATTTATATATTTTTTTCAATGTCTAGCAGCAAATATATCTCTGTATATCAATATAAAGAGAAATACTTTTTCTGGAGGTAATGACAATTTCCACCACATAACAAACAATGTATTGTGTTTAATAACATACAGTGGAGGAAATTACATTTTAATAAAAAATAAAATAAATCCTTTGTCTTATCAGAGAGAGAGATTTTATTTTTATTATTTTAACATTTTACTGCATGTATTATTTCATTTTATGTAGCATTATATGTATCCATAATAAATGTCTGAGTCCTATTTTATTTTAAAATTAATAAACACAAGACATAAAATGAAATGGTTTATGTTAATTAGATTTTTATACAAGTTTTAAACAATATTTATTATGAAGAATTATCTTGTAACTGAATTTATGATTTATGTGTTTAAGACATCTGGGTCTTTGAGAAAAGTAAAAGGCATTTGAAAAATCATAAAAAATAATGGTCCAAAGCTTCCAAGTGGATTTTAACGTGATCTTCTTGAAAAAAGTTTATATGAATATACATTTACTGTATTAGTTAGATTAGCAGTCTAAAATCAACTCCCTCCACCAACAACCACAGCACACAACCCTATGACATGCTCGCCGAAGCTCATAAACTATAGCTGACCTGAGGGCAAACAATCATTAAAAATACAGTGGGGGAAAAGCTGCTCTGACATTTCAGATGATGATCTTTGTTTGTGTGTGTGTTCAGGTTCTGTGTCTTTTATATTATTGAGTCAACACAAACTGACAGACAGAACACAAACAGAACACTCTTTAAGGCCCACAAACACAACATTGCAAGTTAAATAATGGTGCTGCAACAACACTGTGTTGTCAAAAATTGTTAAAGAGCCTCAGCAATCACAATGAACTTGCCAAAAACAAATCAAAGCAAATGCATGGAGATATCTCTTGCTCCATTTTAACAAACAGAAAACAGGTAAAATGAAAATAGATATTGGGGTCTGACCCAAAAGCTACATTTATTGCTGGTTAACATGGACTTATTAGCTCTTCCTGTTAGAAACTGAATTATCTGTTCCATAAAGAGCATCTTTCTCCATTCAAAATATTTAATAATAACCAAATATTTGGTCCCACTTTATATTAGGTGGCCTTAAATACAATGTTCTTACATTTAAATGAATTATTTGGTACAGTGCACCTATTGTATACATGCATGTTTTTATACTGTAAAACATGTAAACATACCTATATGTAATTACTTTTGTAATTGATTTCAGTTTTTACATGTATATAATTACACTGTTGACTAATCCCTTACACCTTAACCCACCCTTAAACCTACCCATACCAGCAAAGCTGTCCCTAACCTTACCCGTATCCCACCTCAACAGCAGCTAAAGTGTTTCGCAATACAACATGATCACAATAAGCACTTATTTTTTGATGTAAGTAGTAATTAAATCCACCTAATATAAAGTGTGACCACATATTTTTATTCAAGCAACATCTATACTACAAATACATAGACCAAAAATAATTTATTTCAATCTAGTCATAGTTCAATAAATAAATAATTACACT
Organism: Enteromius radiatus; assembly: GCA_032357445.1. Classification (NCBI taxonomy): domain Eukaryota; kingdom Metazoa; phylum Chordata; class Actinopteri; order Cypriniformes; family Cyprinidae; genus Enteromius; species Enteromius radiatus. The sequence goes on from JAUCMS010000001.1 coordinate 10,161,556, forward strand.
AAAATGTCAAAATCCAATAAATAACAATAAATGAAATTGATTGTAATAAAATAATTTAACAAATATTAAACACAAAAAGGTCATTTGAAATATGAATGTATAATAATATTTAAATAATACTAAAATAACACTGATTGACATTGTTACAGGTTTTTTAAACACAGAAGTAAAATAATCACTCACGAAAAGAAATTGTGTTAAAGTAGCCAGGTTTTTCTTTTTTTTAATAAGATCTAAATATTCTATGATATTTAATATGCCATATAACGTTTGCAATAGCTTTTGCAATAGCTTATTTGGATCTAAAAGGCAATTCAGATTAACCACATTTCAAGATTTCCCTCAAAATTCCTATACAAATAAAAAAAAAAAACAATGAATAATTTGCACAGTGGCATTAATGACTGGAGTTTGGACAGCTAAGGGACAGAGCTCTGCCATTCTCAAAAGCCTTGCCTTTTTACTCCTAATGTTGGATAAACAGTCTGTCCATTTAGAACAGAACAGCTACAAGCTCCGCCTAGTGCATGTGCATTTGCATGCCTTATTAGCACAACAAGATTAATGAATTAATCATTAGTTCATTAGCATGACGCAGATCAGTGTCTCGCAAGCACAACTGACTCCAGCCATCTTTTCCTCCATTTTTTATTCTCTCTCTTTATTTGATGAATGGCAGCGTTGGCACAGAGTCCTGTGACCTGAAATAACTGCATGACACAAAACCCAGAGGCAGAGAGAGAGAATGAATACGCACACTGAGATGCATGTGTTCATAACTTATTATTTACTTCAGCTCAAATCTGAAAGCCAGCATTAGCCAGACTGAAACAGTAAATTTGTATACGTTATGGTATGTGATTTGTAAGTTTGACTCCATATCCAAATGATTTCCATAGAAAGCTGGCTTTGTTTAGTGGGCTGGTTAAATGTGATTCTAGGTCGATTTTACTGACAGCTGAACTAAAAACAAAAGTCCCTCAGTCATTAGGACTCATGAAGTCGTTGGCTCATACAAAGAGAGAGACTGATCTGATGTATTCCGACAGTTGCTGCCCTGACCGGACAGCCAGAATCTCTGTTGGCGTCACATTCTGAAGTATTGGACCGTGGGATGGTTGGATGACAGTAGCACCTAAGGATCCAACTGAATATAAATGCTTTAGTCATATACTCTCTGGTAGTGATAGACCAAGATAGACCAAAATATCGGCCAGGGGGATTAATTGATTGGTGCATGGCCATTTTGAGATCACGTGTTATAAAATAAATCAATCTCTACTAACAATGCTGTCAGTGAATAGCATAATTTAAATATTGTGGTCAATTATGCTGTCAAATAACATCTTTATTTGCCAATATTAAAAGGTAACATTTTACTATTGTTGTTCTATTTGAATTGTCCATCATTTATATTTGCATATTGTTTTACCCTTGGTTTAAACTATGAAATTTCAATGTAAATATGATTTGCTGTCTCTCAATCCAACCATAAAGCATGATTTTTTTGACAGTGATAAAAAAAAGCCAAATACTACAAAAATACAGCTGTCCAAAGAGCTGTTCTTGGCATTATTTTTCCACATCAAAAGAAGCCATCCTTTTTACCAGATGAAAGTGACTGATATGAAATATGAAACAGGATGTATGTAGAACACAATGACATTTTTGTGTACTCCTTTTTATGATTTAGCAAATAAGCCAAGCGGGTGAAAAAAAAATAATCACGTGCATTTTGGAAAAGCTATCTACAAAACTGGACTTGAAATGAGACAAATGAGACACAGAAATGGGATTTCCATCACCATCATTTCTACCAAAGTATCTTATCAAGCAAAATACAGAGGAGGAAATAGTGAGGAAGAGGGGAAGAGAAAGGAGGAGACAAATATGGATATGTGTGCATGTGCTGTTCCATTTTTGAACTAACTGCCCGTGGTTAATTGGGTGTAAAAGTGACAAGCATCCTTGACAAAACTCGGTCATTTCACTTGAACACCAACAAACGCTCAACAGCACTTGACAATCTGAATAGTGGGCCATTGTCATAATGACGGCAGAATGCTCATTCTGTCACCCCACACACGCATTTTAATTTTTACAACTCTATTAGCATAATAATCTCCATATTAAACCCATTACTGAGGAGCAGGAGCTTGTCACATGAATCTTCCTTTCCATTTACGCATCGTAAGGTTTTAAATCCTTTGTGCCGCAGCATATCTTTCTGTTTCTTTATTATCATTACTTCTATTTTTGTACTCTTTTAGCGGATGAGCCATTATAACTCATCCTTGTGATCTTGGGGGTCTTTGAATTTTTAAATGATCAGTTTTTTCACAGCCCCTTTCCTTCCAATCTTCTGACTCCTCCCTGTTACTCATTTATTCTGCCATTCCCTGACCAATCCCACCCTCTCTCTATTATCTTTCAAAACCTGCAGCACTGCTGAGTTTGTGCTGGCAATGAGCTGATGTGGCAGGTCATGTTGTCTGCTGGTCATGTTCAGTCAGAACATACACTCTGTTTCACTGAGCTATGTCCAAAGCTACTGGATTCTAGGACAAAAAAACCTCAGCAATAATCTTTAGACAATACAGCAGAACGGAAGAGACATGCCTTTTCGGTGGTGTGTGTGTTTATGATTGTATTTGTGAGATTGCTATAATATTCAACTAGTTTTGTATCGGTCTCAACTCCCAAAATCAATGTGATTATATTTCTATTTTACTTCTGTAATTAACAGTATTTCAGATTAAAACTGGATATATGACAAGAGAAGGTGTTTCATTTTCAAAATATGTACTTGCGACATGTGCTGATAAATCGTTTATGACAAGAACATGAATCTAAATAGTATAAGTCCGTTTTTCTTTTAGTTGACTTTAAGACTTTAAGTTGACTAAAATAGCTTTATAAATATTATCAAATAATAAAGGTTCAACTGAAAGTAAATGCATAACAGAGTACAAAAGATTAAAAAGTCAGACTTACAGAATCTAACGTTGAGGTGAATTTCAAGTCAGCCGTTCGCATCACAGTTACTAGGTCAAACACTGACTGACTCTTGTGCTTTTTTTGCTTAGGGCTTTATAAAGTATCTTGTTACTGGAATGTATAACGCATCATTTACCATGGTGGAAGTATGCTGTGCAAGAGGATGCCTGGGAGTCACAATTTTATAAAAATCGGATTTATAAAATGTATTTCAAGGCTGGCAGGATTAAGATATCAATGAAATATCATTTAAACAAAATTATTTAACAAATTTACATATTTACCAAATTTGATTTCATTCTGCTTTCGGAAATCAGAAAATTAAACTAGCTTATTTTACTGTATTGACTGTGCTTCAGTGTTTCAAATATTTTAAAGGTAATCTAGCATTATTGTTATCGTAGACAAACCTATGGGTTACATTAAAGAAAAATTCTAAATACATTTTTACTAGTGCTGGGCAACAATTAATCACATCCAAAATAAATGTTTTTGTGTACATAATATGTGTGTGTGCTGTTTATATTTATTATGTATTACATGTGCATTTATATATTTAAAACAATATGTTAGGCTTATATTTATATTATATTTAAATATTTATAAATAATATTAATTATAAAAATATATACATGTAAATACATACTGCATGTATGTGTCTTTAAATATACATAATAAATACAATCAGCACACATACACACACATATATTATGTACACAGAAACTTATTTTGGATGCTATACATCATTGCCCAGAACTAATTTTTACGCTTGTTACTTTCTCCACTTAATTATGCACATTACTAAGAAAACATTCATCACTTTATTTGACAACGGTTTGGAGAGTTTGAGCATCTTGAGCCTCTTCTGACGGATAACCACTGACTATTAAATTGAAATCTATTCTAAGTATGCCAGCTTAACATTTACAAAAAAGTAGCAAACCCACTTAGACAAGCCTTTATAAATGTCAAATTGCAAAGCTCTCAGTGACGTCCCACCCACCCTTAACCTCACTGGTCAGGTATAAGCTGAACTCTCCAGGGACAGGAAAAGAGCAACAAACATCTACAGTATATATGCTTCAATATCATAGTCTTCCACAAGAGACGTGTACTAGACTGTGATACAACAGTCAGGATGTTGTAGGAGAGCTTTGTTCTGTTCTGTGCAGACTGACATAAGAATATGGAAAAAATGGGCTCTCCACAACCCACAGCGTGTCTTCAAACTGACTGAGAGAAATGAGCAATCCTCTAGCACCCCCAAAAACAATACATTATTCAGTGTCATGGGAAACTGTATTAGTGTCTAAGAAAAAAACAAAAAAAACAACTTTTAGTCTTTGGTTAGTATTCTAAAGTAAACCCATAGGAAAGAGAAATAACATATGAGACTTTTATAATACTACAATAGTTTCATTTGTTCTCACAGAGACAGCAATGACATTAAACAAACAAACAGAGACTTTATGAAATTTCTGTCATTACTCATCTTTGTGACATTCTAATTCTAACCTGTATGTTTATTTTCAGTGAATCGTAATATCGATCTTTTCCATAAAGCAACTGTTCATCATAGCAGCCACAGACTTCAAGCTCAAAAAAAGACAAAAGCACATTATTAAGTTGGTCTGAATGATTCATGCACTATATGCTGACCCTTCTGAAGTCATATAATAGCCTTTTGAGAAGAACAGCCCATAATTTAAGTAAATTATTTCCTGACAAAGTTTATCTCCATAACAGCTCTTAAATCATATTTTGCCTATGATTCCTATGATGATGTCAAGGGTTCTACATCATGACAGACCAGTGACGTCTGATGATACTGACGTCCAGCATGCGTCACAGGTGGCATATCTGATTAGAGAACAGTGAAAAATGACTTCCGCTCAGGGTCAATCTAAAATTGTATTAAAATCACTGTGGAAAAGATCTATATATAGATGTTCTGCATTTGTTTGTTTGTAATTGTGAGTGTTCCACAGCAAGTGCATGTTTGAGAGTGCTTAATGACACAATTTTCATTATTTCATTTCAGTGAACTGAAATATTCTCTTTATAAATCTCTCTCTCTCTCTCTCTCTCTTATAATGACTCCACTTTAAACTCTGTGTCCTTAATGTACTTGCATTTAAATTTATCAATGCACTTGATGCTGGCATGCTTGTCACGTGCCCATGTTTGTTTAGTTCCTTGTTTGACAGTGTTTGCCCATGTGCTTCCCGTGACCTAGTTTTGTTAATTATGTATTCCGTTCAGGTGTGTCTTCCCCATTTACGTTGATTGTCTGTGTTACTTAAGCTTGCCCTGTGTGTCAGTCTGTGTTCGTCATCATCTATGTTAAGTCGTGTGGATCTATGCTCTTGTCGATTTATGTGAACCCAGTAAAGATGTTGCATTTTGAAAAGGACTTTGTTGTTCATCATTTTCTCTACACCAGCGACGAACGTTACAGATGCGTACATGCATGTTATTATATTACATATTGTACTCCCCTGTAATTACATCTGGAATTATACTGTTCCTTTACCCCTTAAACATAACCAAACCTGCCTCTAACCTTACCCATGTCCTTCCTCAATACTAGCTAAAGTATTTTGCAATTCAACATGAATACAATAGATTGTTGTATTCATGTGAATGCAAAGCTGAATTTTCAGCAGCCATTATGCCAGTCTTTGGGTGTCACATGATCCTATAGAAATGACTCCAATATATAGATTTTGAATTAACATTTAATATTACCAATTTGGAAAACAGTTGTGCTACTTAATACGTTTGGGAAAACCACTATTTTTAGGATTCTTTAATAAACAGAAAATTCTGCAACACTTTACAATAAGATGCCATTTGTTAACATTAACAAAGTTTAATAAATACTGTAATGTATTGTTCAATGTTTGTTTAAGTTCATAAAAATAGAATTATTTATTGATAGTTCATCTTAGCTCACAGTGCATTAACTAATGTTAACAAACACAATTTGTGATTTTAATAATGCATTAATAATGCACGCTACGAGAATACTTATTTTTTTGCGCAAAGAACTGACTTAAGTCTTCCGGCATTTTGAGAGTATCGCAATGTAGCACATACGCAAGCTTTAACGTATTTGACATAATCAGCCTTGTTTACATCCAGGACGGTTTTACCAATGTTTTTGCTACGTTTCTGGATTTGGAATCACTTCAGTTGTATTGCTGTCTATGGAGGGTCAGATGTCTTAATTTGTGTTCTGAAGATGAACGAAGATGGTCTTACAGGTTTGAAATGACACGAGGATGAGTAATTAATGACAGAATTTTTGGGTGAATTAACTTTACTGTCACTTTTGAACAATCTAATGTATTGCTAAGTATTGATTTCTTTAAAAAAATAGAATTTATCTCAACCTCAAACTTTTAAATGGTACTACCGTGCATGTAAAGAATAAAAGTATACATGACTCATACATGACGTAGACTTAAGGCCTTACACCAAGCATGATAACAATAAAGACAACGATAAAGAAATTGTTCTAAAATAATTTTGAATATTAAAAAAATCATTGAGAGTCACTGTTAGTAAATCACACACAGAATTGTTGCTTTTTTGCCCTTTTTCTTTATGGTATGCCACTGTCTCTTCTTACTTGTCCCTCTGGTCTTACCTTCAAATAACAGATGAAGATGAAGGTGAGAGGAGTGATGTACTGCAACACCAACATGCCAGTGGTGTAGGTGAGCTTGATTTCTCTGGAGGGCCACTCCTCCACACACACCACCTTTCCCCTGTACTGCTCCTGAAACACAGAGGGCAGCTGCTTCAGCGGGGCATCTGTCACCCTAGAGAACAACAAAAAGGGTGTGGCAGTGAGGGCAGCCAGTGTCCAGGTGAGGCTGATGCCCAGACAGGCGTGGTTCAGGCTTGGCCTCCATCCGCGAGGGTGTAAGATGAGCTGGTGTCTCTCAATAGCGATCAGAACCAAGGAGAAGATGGACACCGAGACGGAGCAGCACTGGACCAGGCTGTTGAGTTTACACATGACCGCGCCGAACACCCAGTGGTCCATGAATGTGTAGATAAAAGTGAACGGCAGACACACTAGTGACATCAGCAGGTCCGAAACAGAGAGGTTTGCGATTAGGACGTTTGTGACGTTGTGAAGTTCCCGCTGTCGTGCGATGACAAGGATGAGAGCCAGGTTGCCAACGACACCCAAAAGTACCACAGCACTGTAGGCAATGGCCATCACAACAAACAATGAGTGGCTGCCGTAGCACTCGTCGCCATACGAGATTGTGGAGAGGTTAGCGAAGGAGCAATTCGAAACCTCTAAGGAACAGTTCAGAGCGGTGATTGGTGGAACTGGTGGAGAGAAGGCGGAGTCTGGCATTGTTCCGCCTTCTCTGCAGTTAGTTAGTGTTGGTTTATATCAAGTGATCATAGACTCCTTTCTTCCAGGTAACAACCTTTCCAGGACCATGTTTAGTAATTCTGACAACACACTGTGGAGACATAAGAAAACATTTCAATCAATACTCAGAAAAGACAAGGCTGTATCTACTGTCATGCTTGATTACGGAACATTCCAGTTTCAAAAATCAATAAATGTTTCCTTCAGTCAAATTTAATAAAGAGTTATTTTAAACTTCTAGCATCGGCCTTTTGATTGACCTTAGCCTTGTTCACCTTTATTTTTAAGCCTTATATTACACTTCGGAAGGGCAAGTAATACAGATTTAATTGTGTAATAATTATAAATCATCCAACAGCATTCCACAGACAACGTAATAACATTAATAAAATAATAATGTTGCCCATTTCTAAAAGATGTTTAATTAAGCCTACATGGTATGCATGGAAGAGAGAAGTTAATTAAGATTTTGGCACTCAAATTTTTTTTTAATTAAGCCATTAAATACTCCTGGCTGAGCTACTGGCTAATAATATGAATAAAACCATTTTTGGCCCATGCGCGCGCACACACACACACACACACACACACACGTCTAGGCATTTCCCACTGAAAATAACATTTTATTTGAACATGTTATAGTGGTGTACTGCTACATGTACTCATACTCATGTCTTTTATGTTTGGTATATGCATGTGCACGGAACAAATCTTTGTTTTTTACTAGAAATTCAAACAATAACTGATGTCAAGATACAGATCTCCATATAAATGCCTCAGTTCAAATGGCAGCGTGGAGTGCAAGTAAGCAATTTTATCCCTTCCTCTTTTGTACTATTTTGTATCAGGCCTCATGCTCAATCAGTGTTTCAACCATGGAAAGTCGCCCAATAAAACAGCTTGTTAATAAAACGTCACGTAGGGATTCATTTACCTCAGGCAAGTCATAATCATAATTCAGAAGTTAATTCAAAACATGCATTGAAATTTCACACATTTGCATGCATTTTTTAAGTTGAGTGTTGATTATTTAAGAGCAAATAGTACTTGAATTTAAGTTTGGGCTCTGTTGTTATAACTGTAACCTTATAGTAAAAGGACTCTTTAGTTTAGAACAGAAGCCTAGGTAGATTTGTATCTCTAACAAAATGTGAAATATAATTGAATTTATTTAAACAATTTGTTCAGTAAACCACTAAAAATGCTATTTTGTTTAGTTTTTTCCCCCCTGTTGTACCAAAACCATATTGAACCATACAGTCAAAACATACAGCACCTTTATGAGTATGTACACACCCCTTATTGCATGTACAGTCTAAAAATTACCCTTAATTACAACTAACTAACCATAAATCAAACAAAGTTAATTAATATTACTGGGTAATTGCTTGTGTAATTACACTGAAACAATGACGCCTTAAAATAAACTGAAAGCTAATGATATTTTCTTTATATCTATATATATCCCTAAACTTTCAAACCTTTCTGATTTTCATATTAAGAGCTTATTCAGTAAGCCATTTGCCTGACTCACATACTTCCAATTCTCTTTAAACTTCTTTAATATGCTGTATGAACAGTACACATCATAGGTCTTAAATATAGATAATTTTACTTCCAGACATAAACACAGACATAAACTCTATGAATGACTTGCATTGGTCTATATATCAGAGTGAAAGCAGGTTGTCAAGGTAACAGAGGTGGCAAAGCCTCCTGTTTTTAGGTCTCTGGTTCTTTCATCTTGGGCTCCCTTTTCTCTATCAGCAGCCAAATTCAACTCTAAATTCACTGGTTTATTATTGAGTGTGTTTGGTTATTGTAAATACATTGTGTAAATATATATTTAAACAACATAAAAATGACTGGAAGTCCATCCGTGAAACTCTAGCTAACCTTTTCATTCATAGGAGGCCAATACGTTTACAATACAGAACAATAGTTTTGTGCGCATGAACTGCAATGGGATATGCAGGCGGTGGCCAATCCCAACAGACTGAGGATAAATGGCAGGCTGTTCACATGCTCTGTGCAGAGTATTCCCTTGACGGTACCATTCTACAAAGTGACCTTAAGAGTAGAGTGGGCTACAAAGGGAATACGCCAGCATTTGAAGCATGAACTTAAATGTCAAGATGGAACGAGAGTCATTAATTTGCCTTTGCATGTCTGTAAAGGGAAAATCCAATTAGGTGTGTAGAGTATTGAAAATGTATTCCCAGCAATTTAAAATTAGATAATACTGAGAAGTCACTCAAAAAGAAAAAAAAGAAAAGAAAATGTCACTTAATACTCAAGGAATGTTTGAAGGTAGTTAACAATTATTGTAAGAGTATGTTTGATTTCATTTATTGTTATGGACAACAGATGGCAAATGCTATGACAAATAATACTCCCCTAGTGTTTAATGTTCCAGCTGAACATCATTAATACATAAACTGTGTGAATAATAGTCTCTTATCGCACTGACATTTATCTTGAATCATTTAGTAGACTCTTTTATTCAAAGCGACTTAAAAATGAGAAGCAATTCTTCATAAGGAGGTGGTGACATAGGAAGTGGTGTCATAGGATTGTTCAGAGAACTACATACTAGAAGAGAAATAAAAGGGGAAAACTGTGTTATTGCATTTGCAGGATTGGGTCCAGTGTTCACAGAAGAGATGTCTTTAGATGTTTTTTGAAAGTTGCAAGGCGCTGCTTGGGTGTCTTGGGTATATAATGCATGCATAAAGCATATCTGGGTTTTAAGTACTTTGGTAGTTTTGCTTCAGTAGAATAGAGCGTTCACTGAATGACAATATAACAGGTCTGTTTGTCTCTTGAATAGATCGGTTTAAAAGCCATAAAACCTCAGTCGCACTGTTTAAGTTTTTTTTATTAAAATCACAGTCGCTTTTTTTTTTTATTATTACTGAGGGTGTAATATTTGTCATTTCATTGGCCATATGTTAACTGTCTACTCTATAACATAAAATATATATATATTTTGCTTTCAAAACATTAGCTGGGCGAAATTGCTCTTTTTTAAAAAATTATATTAACTAAAAAATAAATGCTTTTATTGTCTTTCAATGAATCAGCAGACACTTTTAATGCCATTGCCATGACAATATAATTAGGTCATCGGCTTTGGTCTTTCTAGAGCCACATTGAGAGATTTCTTCACTGAAAAAACAGAGATACATGTAATGATGCTGATATAAATGGAACATATAAAACCTTCAGGAGCCGAAATTGAGTTTATGATTTAAATATATATATATATATATATATATATATATATATATATATATATATACACGCTTCTTTTATCTCAGCTAAATATTAATATAACCATACATCAATGGAAAGAATATTATATTGTATAAATCAAAAAAAAAAAAAAAAAGCTTAGACTGGCTATGTGGTCCAGGATCACATGTAAATGTAGTTTCATTTCTCGGAGTACAAGGTTTTATATTTTAAATTTTGAGTTTTGTCTCAATTTTTAAGAATGATTATAGAGAGGATGTATTTATGTGCATGTTTACACATTCAACAAATCAGCATATTAGGATGATAAAGTAAGTTTAAAGTTAAATTGCAATATTTCAGCAAAATTGTTTTATTGTATTTTTGATCAAACTTTTGTGCACATGAGATCTCTTTAAGAATTAAATTTATTTTTTGTTCCTGTTGCATAATGAAGCACAGTTACGAGTGCAGATAGATAGAAAGACAGACAGATAGACAAGACAGATAGAGAAGACAGACAGACAGATAGATAGATAGCCATTTATTGTTTCCATAAGGAATACAATTAGAAAGGGTTGCAACCATTTTTTTTCTGCTTTTACTTTATTTTTCTTTTGTATTCAAAGTGAACCTTGACAACAAAACACCATGAATTCTTATTCACTCACCAAAAGTCACCTGGAAATTCTGTTTAATGTGACTAAGTAAAGAAGGCTTGGTCACATCTTTATTCACTGAGAACTAGAAAGGAAACATCAATTACACTCTGTAAAGACATTATATCCAAAGGGTTACATTTCCCCAGTCCTCATACTGTTAAATATTGCACAGTGCAAGTGCTACGTGACAAACTAGTGTAGCATCAAACCAAATAAGCAAATGAAACAAACCTAAACAAAAAGCCACAAAAGTCTACAAATATCAAAACAGTGAAATTTAAAACTCTTAATTAATCGAGTAATTGAAACATGAAATCCATAACTTGCAGTCTGAAATAACTTATTTGATAGATTGTAAAATATGCTATAAACATTGGAAGTTGTATACACAGATTACAAAGCACATACCGGGAGGTCAATTTCATATAATTGAATGGTAAATATTTTAGGTCAAATAATTTTGCCAATACATTACTTTCAAAACAAAACAAAAAAAAAGTGCATAAAAGCATTAGATGTCATTAAAATGATGGCATTGATGTTTATTGAATGCTGTTATTAGAAAAGAGTTTAACAGAAGTCATCCATATCCACTTGAATTTGTTTAAATATGACATACAATAAATACTTAAAGTGTTGAGTACAGTCTTTTCTATAGTGACACTGGATGTTTTCAGGCTAAATGCTGGTGAATGCCATTTCACAGGAATCGAAACATGGGTGCAATATATTACATTCTTTATGCAAAGACTAAAATTACAATGTCAAAAAATGTTAGAATTAGCTGGTTAAGATCAAATAGACATATATTAGTGATTATTAATTCAAATGAATACATCTATACTTATTATGTATGTATGTATTATTATTATTATTTTATTTATTTTTTTAGATGTGTATATAACCATTTCGATCCCTGGAATGGAAAGATATACTGTTTGCTCTTTCTTATATTTGGTCTGGTCAGTGGGTGAGCTGAATACTTGTTTTTGCAAAGTGAATGTGTCATTACCAATATCTCAATCAATCAAGGCACACACAGTGTTGATTACACTGCTCACACACACAAAAAAAAAAAAAAAAAAAAAAAAAAAAAAAAGGACATGACATGACCAAACATGAATATAACATACCACCTGACATCAGTGATAATTTGTTAAAAACATCAGCTTCCCAACATTTAAATGACAAACATTAATAAAATCACAATTCAGTTGGACACTAAATTCATTTAATCACAACACTGTATATCAAAACATGGCCATGTGTTACTACACACTAGCGTTTTAATAAGTGCTCAGTGGTATGAGGTTATGGGGTTGATTATCATATTAACCGAAAAAAGAAAAAAATGTTTGTTTTTCTGAAACACTGCAGAATAACTGTTCATTTGGATAAAGTTAAATCAATCCTGCAAGCTATTACAAGTCAAAAAACAGATAAGCAGGTAAACATACAAAAAAAAATTAAGTTACACAAACACGTCCAATAATATGCAGTGATGAGCCAGAACAGTTATGAAGATACAATACTGATTTGAAAAAAGAAAAACGATTCTAAACGTCCAATATCAGCAATACAGTAGTTACTGACACTCCAAACATCGAAGCCAAAAATTTACTCAAAATCAAAATCCACTTCTAGTTTAGGCAATCAGAGAGACCCATACAAATAAACGAACGCAGATATGAACTAGTCTAATCTAATTTCACAGCTATCTGAAGTGGCAATCAATATATAGCAGCTTGTCTATGATACATTCAAGATAAGATGATACGACTTATTACTTGTTCAAAAAGCTAAACATAACCTCAGCCATTTTTTTAAATACAATTTTAGAAATTTACCCCATGACTAGAATTACTACAGTATACGTGAGGTCTATGCAGAAAGAGTAGCTACCTTGCTCAGAGAAATGGCTCTGTTCCAAAACCCAACGAGCTGCTTTTGCTGTATACACAGCCAATATATAGCTAGTTTTACATATTAAGTAACTCTAAAAATAACTAGCGAATAGCCAGCAGTTGGTTTCAATCGTGTAATGTTAGCATGTTGCTAAGCTAACATACAGAAATAAACAGTACTTTTATTTATGTTTTTAATGAAACTTAACCATTTTAAATGTACTTCATTTAATTTCTTAATCTTACTAATAAATCAAAAAAATAGTTTTATAATAGAAGCCACCCACACCCTCTTTTACAGCACTTGTTTACGAGTCTGCAAACATGATTGACAGTTGTTCAGTGACATCAAGGCTATAATGTGGTTGGTTTACGAGGCACACACAATGCTTTTCCAATGTTAGAGCAGCAGAGGATGATATCTTTCCATTAAAGAGAATCTCAGAGAGGTTTTGCATCAGGGGTGTAACTACGATGCCTTGAAATAGCGCCTGCTTAGGCAGATCACTAGGTTTGGAACAGAGCCTTCAAATTACAGTCTTTGGTGATGCACAAGCAACTTCATTTGAGAGGCAAAAACACACAAACCAAGCAGAACAAAACTAAAAACAAAAATACACACTGCTATATATGTGTGTGATATTTATATATATATATATATATATATACATACACACACACAATATATATTTATTTCTCCCTGACGGAATGTATAAAATGCAGTTGACACCAACAAGCTTTCAACATGTGATATAATGATATAATCAAGAAAAAAACAAATCGATTCACACATGCATAAATGAGAATTGCACACCTTAAAACACACCGTGTCAAGCTTCAGCACTAAGTAAACTAGCTCTATTAGATATATACTCATATGTGTCTATACATCAAATACTGCATGGTCTGCTCAGGCTAAGATGAATCCATGACCCTGAATCAAAGACCGATATTTGCATTTGTGTCTTCATCTAGTCGAAGCCATGCCCACCACAGCAAACACAAACACACACAAACCCAAAGAACTAAATACACAGACAAAAGGAAAAAACAAACTATATAGATTGTATTGCAGTTTACTAAACAGTACAAATACTGTTAGTTTAGTAGATTTTTCTGAATAGAAATTCATTGTATCCTCTACACGACCAGTTAATTTAAGATAACGAAAAAAAGGAGAATAAGAACAAATCCAACAGCAAGCATTTGCAGCAGCAAAAGCATGCCGTCTTCTGAAGAAATAACGCAAAAAGTAACTCACTACATCTCAAATATACATTGGATCCAAAAATAAGCACTGCGGTTTGTGCAATGCAGTACATTGATGCCTATCTATGCAGGAAATAATATACCAGTGTGTATATATATGCAATACGTATACACACGCACACACAAAGAACGCACAAACTGATTTGAATTGCAAGTGCTGCCGTCCAGGACACGTACGCACACGAACACATTGTATATATAAACAGAGAGATAGTGTAGTAGAACACGAACGACTGCCGATATATAAGGCACTATGGCTGGGGACAACAATTCAGCGAGCCTCTAGACACGTCAAGAGCCCCTACAGGCTTCTTTCTGATCAACATCATGCAACACATGCAGCATGTGACGAACGACTCCTTTAGGAGACTCCATTCGAAACGACACCAAAGACGCAGAGAAAAGTACAAATACTTGGAACGCAAGAAAACACGGCAAGTGGACACATTTTATGTTGTGAACAACATACAGGGCTGTCTTTACAAACAAATGTGTGTTGTATACAAGGTAAAGGCAATGTATAAAAATAAGTTGACCATCACATGATTTTGGACACCGTCCGTTGTTGATATTCATTAGAGGAGCGCTCAAATCTGAAGATCTGAAAATCCGATAAGGTAATGTATCAAATGTGCAAAACAGTTTTTTTTTATTTTTTTTATTGTTAATCCAATCGCTTGCTTCTCAACCGTGCGCTTTCTTTACCTACTTGCTAAAGACTTTCCAAACCTTACCTTTTTTAAAGCTCATTTTAATTGCACTCAATCAAGTCTACGTGATTCAAAGAAACCGCTTTCTTTTCTTCCTCGCTTGTGCCATGGCTTTGGGTGTGAGAACCAGGACGTTTGTGGTTTCTATTGAGAGCCTGGCGTTACGTCCGTGTCTGTGGCCCTCCAGAGGGTTGTGGAGCGAGTCTCAGATGTATGGGTACTGGTTTAGTTTGGTGGGACTGAGGGGGAAGCTTGCGTATGCGGGTGATGCGATGAAGGAGTGTGGGGGGAACAGAGGCTTGAATTGGCCTTGAGGGTGGAGGGTTGGAGAGGGCAAGAGACGGTTGAGCCCCACAGTGACCTGGTGCACAAGGTGTCCCGCCGGATGGGAGAGGCCATAAGCCGGCTGAAAGACGTGATTCCGTGTCGCCCCGGGTGAAGCCAAGAGGTGGGCCATTGGGGCATTTGTGACCAGGGGCCCTGAAGGGGGGTAGGACAGTAAAGTCGGCTGGGTGTGAGGATGGACGCCCAGATGTGTTTGAGGAGGGTGGGCTGTGTGAGTGGGACTGCCGTGAGGCAGTGTGAATGTGTGGCCATGAACGGTGGGTGGGATGAATGCTTGAGGCCGGCGGTGGCTGTAGTTGCCGTTCCATTCCTGGTGGGACGACCCATAGTGCTGGACCTAGAGCACAAACCAATCAGATTTTTTTCCCAAAAGCGCAAGTAGCGATCAGTTATTTCGTAAAATAATGTAAATATGAAAATATTCGATACTGACATATATTTTCATTAGTTTTGAGCAAAAACATATTTCTTATGGTACGTTCACATCAGATGCAAATGAAGCGTTAAGCGCGAGTGATTTACATGTTAAGTCAATGCAAAGACGCGATTAGACATCCTGTAGCGCGATTCGAGCTTCGCAAGTTTTACGTGCATAAAAAAAATCTGAACTTTGGTGAAAATTTGCACCGCGTTAACCAATCAGGAGCTTGCTCAAGTAGTGACGTGATTACCAGCAAGCGGAGGCAGAATTCCGAAAACTATGGAGGAAAAAATCATCGTCACTGTATGTGGAGGAGCTGTACGATACATCTTTGTACTTCTATAGAAATAAAAAGGAAATAAATACTGGATTCATTAAACCAAAGTTTGCCTATTACACACCCAAAACGAATTTTATCTCATGTTTAACCACCACAGAGACTGGAACCGCCTGGCAGAAGCCCCTCCCATTACATGAATGCGCGTTTGTTGTGAAGCAAATTTCACGCGCAAATGAAGCGAGTAAACTCGAAATGTTCAAGCGTCCAACTACGCACGAATAGAGTGATTTATTTGTGCAAGTCGCATCTGGTGTGAACGTACCATTAGAAGTATTAAACTTTTTTCCTTGTTTATAATGACAGTTCATTGAAAGCCCTACAAACATTAATAGATCATTTAGTAAAAATAAAAAAATAATAAAAAATCTACAGTATTTAATTTTCATAAATCATTTAAAACATATATAATACATATTACTCCGTATATCTCCATCTTCATGTTTGTGATTTTTATTAATGTAAGCTATAGCTTCTGATAATATTGTAAATGCCTAATTATTATTATTTGTTTTCATAATTATAAAATGTCTTTTTACATACAGTGCTTTTACTTAAAGGTGGTCATAAAATATGTACCAAAGCAAAACACATGCTCAGTGTAAAAAGGCATCAATCATTTTTAAACTTTTATTTTTTTTAATTCACAAATCTCGGCTTTTTATTTATTTACTTTTTACTTCTAATATATTTATTATTTGCATTAGTATGTTGTAGTGTCTTTATATCTATCTTACTATACAACAACCAATCAAATGACACACAACTGACCTGTCCAAAGGGGAGCTGCTGTTGAGAGGGCTGCAGCGGCGGGAAAGCCTGTGCTGTCTTCTGTTGGCGATTCACCAGTAACGTAGAGTAGGGCGGCTGTCTGTTGGAACCACCGCGGCCTTTGGGCGGGCACAATGGCTCTATAAGTAGAATGATGGAAAGAGCAGTCAAACTTAGGAAACACTCCTTGGAAACCTCTTTTTAATTACTTTTTCCAATTCTTTTTGTAATGCATTAACACAAATTATTCTCCTAATAATCTTCAGTTCACAAAGAACTGCACAACAAATATGCAGTGGTTCAAAAGTTTCATTGCAAATATTGACTGCTGTCCCTGATGATTGCTTATGTGTGTTTAGTGTCTCTTATTTTGAGAAGCTTTGCTGCTGGAGAATTTCTGTGTCACCAACACTACTCAAGATTTAACAAACATCCCCTATAAGATACCATTATGAAAGTGCTTAAAATGTGTAAATGTCTCATCTTGTCACTTACATTGTGAGTGAGCTATGGAAAACTGCTTCAAACTAGACCTATTTGTATCCACTGAGAAGTGAGAAGGGCCTAGTTGCCCTTTGTTACTTTAAATAATATTAATCCTTTTCACACAGCATTTTAACTATTTGTCAGTCTTGAATTCTGATAGGTATGGTGAGATTTGTTACCTATGCGGCCCATCGGTTCATTATTCTGAACCCGCATGGGCGGCACCACCATGGTGCGGACCGGCAGCTTGGCAGACTCTGTCTCTGTAGTTCCACTGGTTTTACAGTTCTGGTTGTTATCATTGATATAGGTGGCGTCAAGGAAAGGGCTGTCAGCTCGACTGGAGGACACAGATGCAGGCGAGCCATCTACCGTATCACATCCACTCTCACGCTCATCTTCTGACATACTGAACAAAGATCAAATAAATAGTGATCAGACACACAAACGCACACTGAAAAAGAGTGCTTAGAATGGAATACTTCATACATAGTGTGTGTGTGTGTGTGTACACTGCTTTTGATATTTTGGGATCAGTAAGATTTTTTGACGTTTTTTTATGAAGTCTCTTATGCTCAAAAAGGCTGTATTTATTTGCTCAAAAATACAGAAAAAAAAACATTAGTATTGTGAACTATTATTGCAATTTCTAATACTGGCTTCCCATTTTAATATATTTTAAAATAGAATAGATTTTTTTGATACATAACTTAATATTCATTAGCCATAACTTCAGTCTTCAGTGTCACATGATCCTTCGGATATCATTCTAAAATGCTGGTTTATTATCAGTGTTAAAAAGTTTTTTTGGAACATGTGATACTTTTTTATTTAAATTTTTGATTAATAAAGAGTTAAAAAGACAGATTGTTCTATTGCCCTGCACTGGAAAATACCAATTGCCCTTCCATTGGATTATGGCTGAAATAATTAACATGTTTGGCTCTTAAAAGAGAAAAAAAAAATATATATATATATGTAATAAGAAAGCAACCCTCTGAATTTTTGGATATCTGGGAGGTGTTTTTATCAAAAATTGAGATACTGAAGATGCTTTAGATGTGTGAATTTATGATATGTAAGAATTTTGTGGAATTTATTTATTTATAACCTGTCTGGGGTAGATTTTGGGAAAGGATGTCTTTTCTTACAATAGTAAAAGGCTTTACTATCACCATTTTACTTTAACTTATCATTTATTAAAAGGATTCTGGACAAAATAAATATCACAGGAAAGATGTATGAAACAGCACAACATTTTTCAATATTGATTATAAATATGCATATTAGAATGATTTCTGAAGCATCATGTGACACTGAAGACTGAAGTATTGATGATGAAAATTCAGCTTTGCTTCACATGAATATATATATATATTTTTTTTAAGTTTATTAAAATGTATTTTAAATTGCAATAATATTTCACATAAGAAACTTCTTTAAAAAAATAAAAATAAATAATAATAATAATAATCACAAATGTGTATACATTTCTTTATATATATATATATATATATAAAATTGGTATGTAAAACTATGTAGTCTCAAACAAACAACTGATTGTCATATTGTCAATTGCATTGCATATTTTTGCATGTTTAATTGCATTATCTTGAGAGCAAATTTTAGAATTGAAAAAAAAAAACAAGTATTTTGATTTTACTATTTAAAAAAAGTTCTCTCACAGGTAGAATGGTAAGCAATTATACCTTATAAAGCATTATACAAACAAAGCAGAAGTCTAGAGCTTTATACAAACAAAGTAGAATTACAGGAAAAGTATAGCTGTGTTCACACTAACAAAAGTCCAATAGTATTACATGTTCTCAACCAGCCGTTCAGATTTGATTGGCATTTATGAAACAACACCAAATACAAAGGGGACCAAAAGGGGAGCCACTTCTGGATTGTTTCTTTGCTATTTTCTGTTGCTTAGCAAAAAGTTAGTTCCTGAGCACCACCAAGTTGCAGTTTTAAGTAACAGCAGCAGCTCTGGGAATGTGACCAAAAGTACAAATACATTTGGTTGACCAGTTTGCAGTGTGATGGAAAAGAGATCACACCACTAGAATAGAGCTTAAAAATGTACATTTATGGCATGCGTCTGTTTGTCTGTTTGAACAGCCATTCATATATCACACCAATATTGGACATAGTGTGAAGAGTCCTCAGACTACTAGTAAAAATGTGCATGTGTGAAGGTCAAACCTGTTGTGTCTATTGCAGGGGGAGGCGCTGGACTGTTCTGAAGCTGATGAACTGGTGCTAAGGGTTGAATCAGGACTGCTAAGGGAACACACACGCTCCATATTCAGTGTGCTCTGACATGCCTCACACTCCGGGGTACCCTTACACCTGAAACAAAGTGTGTATACTTTTTAAGGAAAGGAAAGGAAAGGACGTGACATGTGGCCAGGTATGGTTGCCCATACTAGGAAATTGTGCTCTGCATTTAAC
>JAUCMS010000001.1:10181647-10206639 GCA_032357445.1 Enteromius radiatus
GAGCCGAAATTGAGTTTATGATTTAAATATATATATATATATATATATATATATATATATATATATATATATCCTTTTTTTATTCAAAAGAGTCATTGAGAGCCATGGGAAATAAACAAGAGAGAGATGCGGTGCAAAAAGACAAGTACTGAGATAAAGGAGGAGAATGATGGAAGAACACAGTGACATATTGACTGACATAGCCTAAATGACAAGGAGAAAATTGGGAAGGTTACCAAAAGAAAATAGATGTCCTAAATGATATCTGTTGCCAAAAGTGTTCTTTTATTGTTCTAGTAGGCTATAGTAAAACTGGATCCTTACTTGTTATACACCAGTTGCTCTATAAAACGTAAATTGAATGGAGAAAATCTCAGAATCACAACAATCAAATCCTCAGTCAATAGTGTAAATTTGCACAAATCAATATTAAAATATCAAGAAAACATATCTGTCTTCCACAACACACACAGCATCAGACATCCTTCAGCTAGAATGATGACACAAAATGAACTTTGATATTTTCAGTCTGCACCAGGAATTTATAGAGCACCATAAAAGACAAATATATCAACAGTTACAATAATATGAACCTAGTACTGTAATACAATCTTCATTAGACACAAAAAGAGTGGATTTGAGTTCACCAACAAATTACCTTAATGTCTCATCTCAACAATCTGAAATGTGCCATTACATCCTAAAGAGAAAGATAAGCCCATCCAAAGAGAAGATTTCAGCGTGAGATGTCTCCTCCTCGCTGTTCTCTCGTTCCCAGGAGAGACAGTTTCGATGATAGCATTTAGTTCAATTATTGCGCGTTATTATCCTCCAAACTCCTGAGTTAAGTGCTTTCATCTAGTGTACAGTAAACAGGTCAAAGTCCTGCCTGTACTTTAGTCCTTATAATCTAATGATCCATTTCTTCTTGACCACCAGCTGCGCTCGGTATCACGCGTCTGGGCGCGTAAAGTTACATTTTTAACGCATTGTGAAATTAGCAAAACCTAACAAACCTATCCTTCATTTCTCTGCGTTTTCACCTGAAGCCAAACGTTTAAGAGAGAATCGCGTCTTAACGCATAGAACAACATCAACCATACTGAGGGAGATTGAATCGCACTGCCTTGCTGGCTGTTCTTAAATAGTAACATGACATGTTCGCTCACGGATCAGAAAAAAACAGAAAATCAGAAATAGTGACGATCTAGTGGAGCGATTCTGCATGTTTCCCAAAAAAAAGGCGCGTTCCAGAGCCTTACCTGCGGCGCTTCACGCGCGGTCAGACCTGAAGTCTCCATCAGTCTGAATGAGTCTGAATGAGTGAACGTGTGTGTAGCTCTGACAGCTGGCTCAACTGCGCCTCTGCACAAGCGTTACTCACGCGGGGGTCCGTGGCTGTCCGAAAGCACCAAACGCCACCAATTCACAGCATGATGCTGTGATGCATTCATATCATGACATTTATTCAAGAGCTGCTGAAAACTCTCTCTAAAGACTCTATAGTTCTTGTAAATCAGAAAAACTGACGCACGTCTTTATTAAACCTTTGTCATTTGATAAAAATGTGTCTCTTTGCACTTTATTGGCGCACGGTTCCTGTCCACAGCACAAAATGCTCTTACACTGTTACAATGTTGTTCTTCACAGTTACGAATTACGAAATAAATGGGGTTTTAATCATTTTAATAGTCCTTTTTTTTCTGGGTCTTAAAACACGTTTCCTGGTTATGCAAATGTTAGAGAAAACATTAAGGATACATACTGTTACTATATTTAAACAGGTACTTTTCATTTTAGTTGTTTTGTACAATTGTTTTGGTTCTGGTCGATAAAAATATTAATACATATAAAATAAATATTCAGTAAGTCTATATTTTTCTAAGACTTTAAGGTTCTCAGAATATGGCATTTAAAAATAAACCAACCTGACAAAAGCTGAAACGCTCCAATAGGGCTGTAGGTGTGATGTTGTGAAAGCTCTCTTACTGAATGGCGCAGCGCCACCTGGTGGAGTAAAGAGGTGAGAAAACGAGTTCAAGTGCGTGTTAATGGATAGAATTGAATTTGCAATTGCATTTTTTTGTCATTATAAATCATTTCTTTTAATTCTTTCTTTTTTCGTTTTGACATTAAACATGAAAGAAACAAACATTTGGTTTAACTAACCCATCCAATAACTGGAAGCTCACAGGTCACTGCAGAGGCTTTGAAACACTCTTCTGACACTTAATGACAACTAGACAGATGCTCTATAGATTTTTCTGCCAATTACATTAGAAGGAGCTCTGGAGCTCAAGCTCTTTTAAATGTCAGTGAACTTTCTATTTGACCTGTTTGTGCGAGCTGTCGCTTTTTATCTGGCTGGCACTTTTTCCTCAAGCTTCTTTAAAAGGCCCAAGTAGTGGGAAGGTCGAAATGGCAAATTTTGAGCTGTTATTCATCGGTGTGTGTGTAATGAACAACGTGCAATGGCACAAAGCTGAAATATTCAAAGTCTGGATTTCAGGAAACAATGGATACAGAATAAGAATAAAAGAATAAAAAAGATAATAACTTTGGGTGGCCTATACTTTTACGTGGCAAGAATTTATCTTATTAAAACAATTTTAAAAGTTTCTTTCTTTCTTTTCATTTGTTATTAAAAATCTCTTTGAGATAATACATGTCTTGATAACCTTAACAATTTTATATTTTTTAAATATAAAATGGATACAGAAAAAGATTAGAACTTTGGGTGGCTTATACTTTTATGTCCCAATAATTTATTTTATTAAAACAGATTTAGATACTTTCTTTCTGTTTTCTTCCTTTTGTTATTAAATCTGTCTTGGAGATTTTTTTACGTGTTTCTTTCTTTTTTCTTTATTTTAAATATAAAATCAATGTCATGAATTATCCCTTACATGCTCTAAATCGAAGAGCAAAATACACAGACATACATAGGTTATATTTGAAAAAGAAATTGTGTGCAATTTTTTTAAGTATTGCACAGGCATCATTTCCACCACAATGAACAATTTAGCTCCTGTGAAAGGTTAATAAAAGATTAGATGAAACGCCAAATAAAATGTAAAAGCTAATGACATTTATTTACTTGGTAAAAACATGACACACATGAATTGCATTGCGTGTCCTGTGCACTAGGTGGCGATACATTACGTCTTCAATAGACTCGGGCGTATTTTGACGCACGCGAAGAAGAGGTGTTGTTGTTAGTGGAAAAATGGCGTCGTCCATGGGCAATATGTTCCCCGGTCAGCAGCCTCCTGGATCTCATCCACCTACAGGTCCTGGCGGCCCAGGTCAGCCAGGACTTCTCACAGGTCCTGCTAGTAACAGAGGGGCTAATAACACTTTAGTAGATGAGTTGGAAGCTTCTTTCGAGGTGAGTAGATCGATAAAACTAACAACGTTACTACTGCTTACGTGCAGAAAATCTTATCACTGGCACAGTTATACGAAGAGCGACAGTTTCTAGATAACGTTAGATCATAAACTGATTATACACGCACCCAATCTCTTTTTATCTTTAATATGAATATTTCCTTTTTATATTTAACGTTAATGTATATAAGCACATGCTTTATAAAGGCTGTAGAAATTGTTTGTTTGGCTGTGGATCGAAACGGTGTCCATTATTTTGACAGTGAAGTTGTTATTCTTTTATAATCTATTTTTTATAATTAGTGGTGTTGTTATTCCAGATTTTGTCATGTAATCTGTCTTTTATCATTTTTGATTACCACAGGCGTGTTTTGCATCTCTTGTCAGTCAAGACTATGTGAATGGAACAGACCAGGAAGAAATTAGGACTGGTATTTTTTTACTCCTCCTTTTATTGTTCTCAGATAGTAATAGCAAGGGACGTTGATAAATACATAATTATCACATTCATATAATCGAAGCTGCTTCAAAAAATGGTGTAATATCAATTTGTGTAGTGTAATAATGATCAGGCAAATAATATACAAACAAATGTGTATAAGAATATAGATAGGAATAAACCAGGAATGTTATGTGAGGCAAAACTCATTTTGATAAAGTTTAAAGAAAATATTATTTTAAAGTGTTGTAATTGAAATCTACAGACACAAATAAGTGTAATTTGTAATTGTGATTTTTTTTCCACTAGTCTGAAAGACATTATTATGAAAGTAGAATAGCCCATAATCTCAAAATTGACAATTGCATGTAAAACAGTGGCTTTACTTTGTTTACTAATGTTTTTACTAATGTCTTACCTTGATTTTGTGTGCCATGCCTTTCAGGGGTTGATCAGTGTATACAGAAGTTTCTGGATGTCGCCAGACAGACTGAATGTTTCTTCCTTCAGAAAAGACTGCAGCTGTCGGTACAGAAACCAGAACAGGTGGAAAAAGAGGTAAACATTTTTATTTTTTTAAAATCCTCCATAAAATCCATCCATAATTTAAATCAATACCAGCTTCATGAATTTTTGTTAACTCTTACGCATCTGTTATAATATTTGAAACGTATAGTATACTCTAAACTAAATGTGCCGTTTGTTTTTTTCAGGATGCATCAGAATTGAGGAATGAACTCCAGAGGAAAGAAATGCTTATTCAGAAACATCTTACCAAGATCCATCATTGGCAGCAAGTGTTGGAAGACATCAATGTCCAGCATAAGAAGCCCACAGAACTGCCACAGGGTCCACTGGCCTTCCTGGAACAGGCCTCAGCGAACATTCCCGCACCCATGAAACCAAACTAAACCTTGTGCAGACATTCAGAACCATATCCAGACTTTGTTTCAGGGGCCACCGCTACAATAAGCCTTTGTTGTGGACTCTGTCAGTGATGTACATCCATGATGTTTCTAGAGGTGCTAAAGGATGTTATTATTATTGTTACTTATCTCTCATGAGGCGTTTGGAGGTCTGCTAAGAGGAGGTCATTCTGATGACCTTGAGGGTCTTTGACATTTAGTAATGAGCATACTTAAATCCCAATTTGTTAGACAATTGATGGAAGTTAATTACATTTTTAATATTACAAGCACAGATGTTTGTACAGCTGAAATGACCAGATAAAGCTTTAGTTGGAGAGAATTACTGGGATACTTCCCACTTGTTTTTATTAAAACATCTTCTTTTGTAAAGTTTGCAATAAACAATGTTTCATCATTTCTGGAAATCATGTGCCATCTTATATTACATTTTCTTTCTTGGTAATTTATTTTTTCCCTTTATAACTTGCTGTTGCTGTATCAATAGAACCAACATTTTTTCAGTTCACAAATCCTTTGCATTTAGATTTGAATATTTCTTCCCTTTTGGAAATATATATAAAAAAATCGAATAAAAACCAAGGCCTCAAACACAATTTGGCAGCAATAAAACATACCATTAGCAATGGAAAATGTCATGAATTACATTACAAATTCTAAAGAAAAAAAGAAATGACAAAACACAATTAGATATTATATACAAGAAAAAGCCTGCTTTTTAAACCATAAACATTTTTGCATGGTGACATTTATGACATTCCCCCGGTACTGTAAAGCAGTATCATTGAGGAAAAACAGAAAAATAACGTGTGATATTTATAATTATTGCATTGCAGTAATTAAAATCTACAGTAAAATAAAATACTATTACAGTACTGATGATCACCACTGAGAATAACTGAAAATATGCTAAATTAAAAAAAAAAAAAGAATTTAAAGTGAAAATAAGCACAATTATCATGGAAATATCATCTTGCTAAATCTCTTTTATAATGTTTAATGATTTTAAAATATGCTTCACTGTCTTTATGCATTATATACCCTTGCTGCCTTTATACTGTGCAGTTAAATCAATATAAAAAAAACTATAACCATTACATGTGCAAATATACAGTAAAATGAGGTTCATTATAGTGTAAACATGACATTTAAAAAAGTTTTGTTATTGCAAATGCAACGAGAATATAGTGAACTGTGTGTGAACAATTGACAAATGTGCTGATATTGCTGTAACATTGACTGTACGTTATATATTTAGGATCATATCCCTCCCTGATATAAAAAAAATATATAGTTTCTGTTCTGTTTTTTTAGCTGCATAACCTGATGCAGAACAATCTCTCAGCATTCATTACAAGATTCAAAAGATAAACCTAAAATGTTAAAACACTAAACCTAAAAGTTTTTGTTGCATTTTGCTCTTGTCTAGAAAAAGGTTTAAACCTTTGAGAATGCAGTCAATAATGCCCCAGATAAAACAAGACAGAAAGCAACAATGAGGACAATGTAATTTCGCCAACCCTGAGGGAGAGAGAGGAGGAGATGAAAAGTTCAATACAAAAAGATAAACACATTAGACAGCGATAACAGGACTCATACACCATACACAAGTATTTACCTTCACTTCTTTAAACACGAGAACACCCCAAAGAGCAGCAATCAATCCAGGAACCTGGAATGAACCAATCGCACATTATCTGAGAAACAATTTTACCTGAAAAATACAAAAAGATTGTGCATTATTTTGAGATCTGTAACTCACTGTTGTGATAATGGGGAAGCTCACTACAGCACTGAGGTAGTGGTTGGCCAGGAACCAGCAGCACGTGGCTACACCCCACATGATGCCAGAAAGGAATCCTACAAGGAAAAACAAAAAACATTGTTCTATACAACATGACATCAGGTATGCGGAAGACTGATCATGCAAATTACAGGAATAGTTCAACCAAAATCCCTTACAGTGAATGGGTGCCATCAGAATGAGAGTCCAATTAGTTGATAAAAATATCAAAATAATACACAAGTACTCTGGAGATGTGCGGATTACTTGGGAAATAGTGTTATGTTTTTATCAGCTGTTTGGACTCTCATTCTGACGGCACCCATTCACTACAGGGGATCCATTGGTGAGCAAGTGATGTGATGCTACATTTCTCCCAATCTTTTTAAATGAAGAAACAAACTTATCTTCTGTACATCCTGGTTGACCTGAGTATGCCTTAATTAAGAGACAGAAAATTTCGGGGCAAACTAATATTTTAGATTGAAGTGATATGTTACCTGGCAGTACTGCTTTAGGAAAAACCTGAGGTCTGTTTTTTTTGATGGCACAGTACAAGATGAAATACACAGTACTAGTGAGGAAAATCCCACTGTATTGTGCAAAGACGTAATCCAGATCTACAAAGAAACAAGGTTTATATAAACAAAATATGCATAAATGCATAATAAATAGTTCATATTGAAGAATTCAACTAATGCTTATAACAAGGTAATCTGGATTTACCAAACTGGCTAGCCCCGCTATATTGGCCGTCTGGATCTGATGCATGGTTTTTAATGTACAGAACTGGAACAAATGAAGATCCGTATAGCAGGCCAGCAACAACAGCAAGAAACGTTCCACTGCAATACAAAGCTCTAATTATAAACATATTTATAAATGCATTGTTTTGTTGCAGATACTCATATATTTTAATTACACTTTATTGTGACCTTAAAATGTATAAAAATAATTACACATAAAAAGGTATATTTTTGATGCTTATGATGTATAACAAATGCAATTATTGATCTATATATACTTATTATGTATGGGAGGTGTTAGGAAAGTGTGTAAAGGATCATGTAAGCGTGATGAGTACATACACTATCCGTTTGGAGCGTGGCGTTAATGCATCCACCCAGGAATCATCTGTTGCTACCACAGATTCAGAGTTCACAGACTAGACATGAAATTAATGAAATTAGTTAACTGGATTAATTGAACATGAAATATAAAAAAATAAAAAATAAATTGTAAATGTATGGAGTGTCTAAAGAACATGGTAATAAAAAAAATATTAGATGGGAGGAAAAATATATTTAAATGCTTTTATGTTTTTTGTCTTTGCACTCACAAAACAGTTTTATGTGTAAGTGCTTGTATGTTGCACAAAAGTGTTGAAATAACAAGTAAATTATTTTTCCTCTCAATTAGACTTTACTAGCACCATTTAAATATGTCAACATACTTGGTCTATTAGTAATGGTGTTTCTTCAGATGTTACAGTTCTCTGAACATCAGTCTTCACAAAGAAAAAAACTATAGCACTGCAAACATAAAAAGAAGAAAAAAAGAGACCAGTCAATATTTAAAATAATGTAACTTAAAAGGTAACATCATGAAATTAACAACAAAACAAAACAATATGAATGCATGCACATTTACCTAAGTAAGCAAAGACCTGCTCCACAGGAGTTCAGTACTGGTTTGGAAACAGTCTCAGCACCAATACCAAACCAGCCAAACCTAAAATTAACAGCAAAAATCAGTGTCTCAGTGTGTGTTTATGTTACTAATAAATCGATTCTGAAATCAAATTATGCTTACCTTGAGCTGGCCCAACCCAAAAGTAGATTAAACGAAGCCCATATAAGAAGCCCAAGCCCAAGCCCAATAGTCTTTACAATAGGAACTACAGTTATATTACCTAGAAAGAACACACAAACATAAGACAGATTTTCACACTGTACATCATCATTAACTGCATATTCAATAATTCATCTTACCAGTAGCCCAGATGGCTCCTCCCAGCATAGCAAGAGGCCAAAACTTTGGACTATGCAGAATGATGTTCACCACTAGGGAGACTGTCCATATAGCAGCACATAAAATCCACTGGAAAAACATACCTGCACATGAACAGAAGAGGGTAAAGTGAATTCACTTCCATTCCATCACTTTTTCATACAGTAAAAGCAAATGGTGAATGATAGACTTCTGTGGCTGCTCTCCTTTTGGTGTTCTACAGATTAATTTAGACACTAATCAAAACAGACTATTGTAAATACGTACTTTAGCTAATTCTAATTATTTTTAAACGATTACTAAGACTTTTTAAACTATTACCTATTACTTTAAAGGCAGTTTGTTGACATTTTGGTACTATACACATTTACTGTGAAAAGCCTGTTGAGAATCACTGAGCTAAAACGCTTTCACAGCGAGACAAAAGCACAATACATTTTCAAAAAAATAAATTAAAAAATTGACTTACCATCACCAGTCTCTATCTTTTTCACTGGTACGAAGTTGCTCCCGAAGAAGACTACTGACACGGCGCAGGATATGAATCCATAAGTCAGATCAGACGAGTTGGTACTATTGGATTCTTGCTGAAGCTCCACGGATGCGCTTGGACCGTCCGATAGCCACTCCACTGAATCATAGTTACATTACATTGAGCTTACTAATCAAAGTTTTATTTATGCAGTGCACTGAATTAATTTCCACTCGTTACCTGTGTCCAGGTGTTGCGCGGCGCCGGTGGAGAGCTCGCAGAGAAGCGCAATGATGAACGCAACCACCCGAGAATTCATATTAAAGATACAGACGCAACAGCATTCAAGTAATTAACAGAAAATGAAAGCTACTTTCAGGCAGAGATCGCTGGAAAAAAAAAAATATTCCGAGCGAGAGGTGCCCAATCAAAATATGTGACTTTACTTCCTTGTCAGCTGACAGGCACGATCACATGATTGTTAAAAGACACGTCTTGGGCACGCTTGTGATGAACCACGTGCATTCGAATTTTTTTTTTATTTTACTTTCCTGTGACGACACTGGATATATCATTGACACAAATCTTGTATGCAAAGTTTTATGTATTCTATCTAATGTTTATAAACATACTAAATAAAAAATGTAAAATAAATAAAGGAATTGTTCGTTTTCTCTTGGATATTACTGAATGCAAATTGTACACCACCAAGTTGCAATTTTATGCTATGTTCACGATTAGTACCACCTTCAGGCTGATGCTGTCAATATTGTCAAATATCTCTTGGTCCGCCACAATTCTAGTTTGAATTTCATGCAGTTTTATTGCATTATTTGCAACAACCATTTCTACAATGACAAGCTCTTGATCATTACTGAGGAGCTTTCCTCTTCCTCCAGAGGGTGGAAGACACTGCATTCTTTAGTATGGTTCTATTATTCCACAAGGTGGAGCTATGAGGCGTGAAGTTGTGACAATATGTCAAATACATTTGAACTGAAATTTACATCAAGAACTCGTTTGAGGAAAAACAAAACATTAGCGCGCATTTACAACAATACCAAATCACCAAAAAAAAAATTAAAAAAATAAGATTTTAATGCAGGGGCTGACAAAACAACAGTGTTTCAAGCATTTTTAAGAACATAGGAATACTGTATAACACTCAAAGAGCAAGAGACTCACTTATGGACTGGTTATCTTCCGATAACACCTTTAGAGATGCTATATCATTTTTTTATTTCATTCTTAAAACCGTTTATGTTGGGCTTGCTATTTTTCCACTTATTCTTGTGTATAGGATATTTCCCCATAATGAACATAATGTTCACCATTTTAGATATCTTTTTTGACAGACCATCCATATATATTATCATTTTAAATGTTAAAACAAAGAGTTGTTGATCCCAATTTTTAACCATCGATATACCAGGAACCTTCAGAGGACTTTAAGGTCTCAGTGTAATGAAAGGGTGACTCCAGAACCTCTGAACTGGAAACAAAGTGCTTCAAGTTCCTGCAAGAACTGCAAAGAACTGCAAAGACTAAATGGTTCTTCCAGGAAACCTATTATGAGAAAAAGAGCTTTGAGGCACTTAAAATACATTTTGAAGTTCCTCGAGTACTCAGAAGGATATTTGATGAACCTTTAATTTTTACTGTGTATGAAAAAATTCTGGTCATAAAAAAAAAAATACTTTTTGACCTAAAATTTCAGTTCTCCCAGAAGGAATGATGACATGTGACTGTTAATTTCCTGAAAGAAGTAAAGGCCTTCTGAGCATGTGCAGAGGGAGTATCATGGCTCTAGCTCATTCCTGATAGGAAAAATGAAATGTTGCAACTGTCCCCACTCTCCCCTATTACATGAGTGAATATTATTCTTTGAACTGGATTTAAAAACATTCGTTGATGACGAGGTCTTTATATTCAGACAGAGACAGAGACTGCTTAAATCTAATGTGCAATGTTTTGTAGAAGCGCATCAGGTAAATTCTTAAAATAATTATAATAACAGCTCAAAGGGTACAAAAATGTAGTGTTTTTTTTTACACTGATTAGATAAAACTGCTTTCTGGTGTACATAAACATACAGTTGTATGTTCATTGGTGCACTAAATCATGTATTTAAATTATATTAAATTATAAAATTATATACACAAAAAAATTACTGAAGACATGTTACAAATTCTTCAAAGAGATACTGTAAAATTGTCTCTATTTTAAATAGACAGCAATACATTGGTGTAATGTGCAGGCTAGCTTCTTGAAAAACAGGTTTTCAACATTATTTCCACATGCTATAAAAATTAAATCAACATTTAATGATCTGTAAGCATTTCACAGATTTCTCTGTATATTGTGTGTAAAATATAAGCATGAAATTGGCACAATTGTACAGGTTAGGGTAGCCCTATAGTTACAGGCTCGTCATGTAGTAGGCTACACTTCTTGTACTTCTTTGCGCACCACTAGGTGTCACTGTTGCCTCAACTTTTTCATGAGGTAAAACATGCCCTCATCATTACCCTACTTACAAAAAAATGTAGAAATAAATAAATGTGAAAATAAATAAAAGTGGAACTAAATAAATGTAGAAATAAATAAAATAAAATATAAATAAGGAAATATATATATATATATATATTGTTGTTGTTGTTTGTTTGTTTGTTTTTTGTATATTTATTTATATTTGCTTTGTTACATTTATTTATAATTATGTCAGGGATGCCATTCTATATAGCAAGAGATCTGAGTCTGAATTATGGAAAAAATACTAATCAATCAGACAATAATATAATTTATTTACAAATAATCAATACATCTTCAATTTTAATGCACGTTACACACATTTTTATCCCAAACACTGAATTCCCTCCTGCAAATTGAAAAATATTAATAATTAAAATTTAACCAAGTGCAACAAAAACATTAGACATATTAAACAAATAAATATATATATATACACACTTGATTAACAGTATTATTTTGAACAGTGAAAAAAAAATACATTCTTTCAAAATCAAGTATAATTTAATCAAAATATATCATCTTTTAAAAAATCTGTTGCATTATAAAAATATGTTCAGTATTTACAAAAAATCTTAAATATTATTCTCCTCAAGATCAGCTGACTATGTAAAAATCTGCAAGTTTAGCTGGGTTTGTTCATTTTAGATTGTTGTTTAATCGCTCTCCTTTTGGATGTTTGTGAAAACAACAGGAATGTACTACTGTCAATTTCATGCACCCTGAGGTGAATTCATTATTTATATATAGTCATATTCTCTGTGCAGTACTTTCTCACAGACGCTCTGCAGTCCCACAGTTTTTGGAATGTGAGCTTGGTTGTAGTTTTCCCTTCTGAGAGTGTCTTGTGGAAGTGAACCTGACTTAGCAAATGAATTGCAGTTTGTCCTGGAAGCAGTGGGATTCCAGCAGTGATCTGAATGGCCCAAAGTCTTGCACTCACTTGTACATGCCC
The DNA here is from genome assembly GCA_032357445.1 of Enteromius radiatus. Classification (NCBI taxonomy): domain Eukaryota; kingdom Metazoa; phylum Chordata; class Actinopteri; order Cypriniformes; family Cyprinidae; genus Enteromius; species Enteromius radiatus. The sequence goes on from JAUCMS010000001.1 coordinate 10,194,149, forward strand.
ACAGACCTTGAGAAAGAAAAACAATATCATTATTAATGAGTACAAGCCTTTTTGCCTTTTAGAACAGACTTTATGACAATGTTATAGTGAATGCTTATAGTAGAACCCACAAATCTCTGTCAGATTATTGCTATTAAAATATGCTCTTTTGGCTCTCTATAAAACAAAGCCATTGCAAAGCCATTTATAAACAATAAGGTTACAAAGTTATTAATATATGCTTAGGTATTTACACTGATGTAGACATGGTTTAAACCTACCATTCTGAACATTGTCTTTTCTCAAGCCGTCTCCGCTAATATCTGAATCACTATCAATGTAGTCGCTGTCTCCAATCCCGCTGTCCTTTCCGCTATGAGGCTCTGGGGCTGATATAGTTGCGTACGAGGTGCCGTTCCAGATTTGAATTTGTCTCATTGCATCTTTACCATAACTAGGTACAGTGGAAAACCCCTATTAAAATAAAGCACAGTATTTGATTAAGAACCATTTAACAATATCAAATGGTAATATTTACATTCTTAGGCATTAGGCTTACCTCTGACTTGACACCGCGGCTTTTGTCCCCTAGTTCACACGGACAATCTTCAGAGACACACGGACTATCTTCAGAGCTGCAGGATATGTCACTGCCTCTCTGGATCAAGCCAGAAAAAGTTGTCGTGTTTGGGTAAGGGTGAATATCAAAAACAATGTCACTGTGAATTGAAAGCAGTGGGTCGATGGGGTGTCCCTTGGTCTGAACTCTGTCCTCCTTTCCAGAATGGCCTCGATTGTCCACCTTTCGTTTATTACAAGTGGACGCTATTATAATAATGGCTAGAAATAGCAGTGTGCAGCTCCCCGCCAGCACGACGATTATAATGATCGAATGATCCCCTTCCTGGGCCACTTCATCAGTTTTGTGCATGAATACATTGCGATTGCGGCCACTAGGGAGAGATCCTGCTATTATGAAATTGATAGTGACTGTTGTAGTTAGAGAAGGTCTCCCGTTGTCACTGACAGTTACTGTTACTCTCAAGTTTTCGTAAACGTCGTAGCTGAGTTCATGATTCAGATAAATTTCTCCAGTGGCACTATTTATGGAGAACTCAGAGGTGACAGCTTCGGGTATTCTGAACGACAATTCAGCGTTGACACCTTCGTCGGCATCCCTAGCGTGTACTTGCGTTATAACGTAACCTGAAGGCGCGTCTTTGGGCAGAAGAACCTCGGCAGAATTATTAATTAGCGCAGGCTGTGTGATAGAGGGAGCGTTGTCGTTCTGGTCAACTATTTTTAGATTAATGATCGCACTGCCTTGGAGTTGTGGAGATCCTCCGTCGCTTGCTTGAATGCGTAGCTGTAGCTGTTTGAGGACCTCAAAATTGAAAGTTCTGAGCGCATATAGCGAGCCTGTAGATGGATCTAGGGAGACAAAGGTTGACACCGGAGAGCCTATGATGTTGGTGTCCAAGAGCTTATAGGTGATTTTGCCGTTTTGCCCCAGGTCAAGGTCTCTGGCCACCAAAGTTGTGATATATGCGCCTGGCGCGTTGTTCTCCATCACGGAGACTTCAAAGACTGGTTTGCTAAAAACAGGGGCGTTGTCATTCTCATCACTCAGTCTTATAGTATACTGCTTAATTGTTCTGAATGGAGGCGATCCCAGGTCTTCGGCTACAACCGTTAGGTTATACTCTGAAATGTTTTCTCTATCAAGTGAAGACGTCGTTACAATCATGAAGCTGTCCTCGTAGGCTTGCTGGAGTTTGAAGTGATTGTGCCCATAGAGGGTACAATGAATATCTCCGTTTGCGCCCGAGTCCTTGTCCGCGATGCTGACCAGAGCCACAAAGCTTTCTTTAGCAGCAGCTTCTGTGATGTACGCTATTCCCGCGGTGACTGAAGTCATGGGGGTAATTGTGATTTCTGGTGCGTTGTCATTCACATCCTGCACATGAACAACAACTTTACAGATGGATGGGCTCGGATTAGGGCCCAAGTCTGATGCCTGTATATCGAACTCGTAGGTTGTTTTGCTCTCAAAATCAATCGGGCTCTCGAGTGTCAACCGCCCGGATTTTCGGTCAACGCTAAAATGCTGCCGGATCTCTGAGGGCACTTGATTCCCGAAGCCATACACAACTTCCCCGTTCAAACCCTCGTCTGGATCAACCGCGTTAAAGTCCACAAGCAAGAATCCCACCGGTGCGTCTTCCAATATATCAACTGAAAAAGTGTTCCGGTCGAACACAGGGCTATTGTCATTAAAGTCTTTTACTTTGACATTGATTTTTGTGCTGCTGGACCTTGGTGGATTTCCTCCATCTGTTGCATCGAGCTCCAAAACATAGGAGGCATGTGTCTCCCTGTCTAATTCTTTCAATAGCACCAACTCTGCATATTTAACCCCATCAGCTCTGCTCAACACATCAATGGTAAAGTGACTGTTGACTGATATTTGGTAGCTTTGTATGTAGTTAGAACCCACGTCCTCGTCCAAAGCAACATCTAAAGGAATTCTAGTGCCGAGTGCTGCGTTTTCAGAAATTTCCAAAGTGAATTCCTTTCTGGGGAACACTGGAGAGTGGTCGTTGATGTCCTTTACTTCCACTTCAATATGAATTAATTTAAATTTCTCATTTGAGACACTCACAACGTCGAATGCAATGAGACACTGGATTGTATGCTTACATATTTTTTCTCTGTCTATTCGTTCTCCAATTGTTAGCTGTCCGTCTCTTTCTCTGAGTCTAATAAAAGACACATTGAACTGATTCATCATTTTGAAATTGGTCTTAGAGCCATCTGAGAGATTTAAGGCCATGTCCGTTGCCAGGTTTCCGATGACAGTGGATAGAGCGTCCTCTTCGTGTATCTGATATTTCATGGTCATTCCCGCGGCTAAAGTGGACAGAAAAGACAGTAACACTAATGCGACAAGCACTGTCCACCAATGCCACAAAACTCGACTGCTAGAAATCCCTCTCATAATGTCAAAGTTTACAGCTGCAGCCTATTTAACTTAAATGGATGATTTTTTCTTTTTAAAGCAGCAGCTTTCCTGTAAAATGTATTTTGTTTCTCTGGCATGTATGACAAGCTCCACGCGCAGTTCGGTAAAACTTCAGCGCCTGGGTAGTTTATAGACATCTTCATGCAAATGAGATCAAGTGTGACCAATCCCTGCTTGAAAAAGGAGGTCCTTCAAAAGACATCTAAGCTCGTTTAGAAATGCCATAAATCAGACACATTGATGCAAGTGCACTTGCACTAATTCTATTATATAAAGCATGTAGAGATTTTAATTTGGGTACTGATTACTGATCTTAAAATTAGTTTATTACGAAAACAGTAGCCTAGTAGTACGTCACTGGATTAAATATAACCTCAAATTTGTGGTAATAATGTTTGTTTTATTCCTCCCTCAGACTTACATAGTATGGTGATACGTCTAATACTAAGTTTATGAGACGCGTCACGTGCGAAATCTGGTTTAACATGCATGTCAGTGCTGTGGTGGCTTTTTTCTCCGCAATCTCGCCTGCTGTGGCAGGTGTAGAAGTCCTTTTTAAATAGGATTTATTTGAAGCGACAGGATATTTTTTAAAAGGGATTTCTATAGCCGGATTATATCACAGGCTTATGAACCCCTCGTTAGGCACAAGTATACAATAGCTTAGTGGGGTATCCCAATAGCGACGTCGGCGTACTATTTTGCAATGACAGACGGAGGGAGATGAAGTTCCTAGAGTTCTCAGGTCCCCGCTTTAGCCAAACATAATAAGGCAGCCCCATGTGCACTTCTTTGAATAAATTAAGCTGGCCAATGAATTGCCCTCTACTTAAAGCTGCTTTTAAAAAGCATTTAAAGTGTAAATGAGTTCTTCACGGCTATTTAAGAGATTTTCACACTCGTTTGTTTCCCCTTCATTGGGCAACACTTGCCATTTAGCTGAGCCACAAAGAATCAGTTGGTATCCATCTGTCACTACTACGATCGAGATGCAAGATATTTTTTTCCGTTTTGCTCTTGTCTGTATTAAAGATAAACTAAAATTGATCATATTTGAACTTCTAATATTTACAGGTTAAAAATTGGGAGCCAGTTACATAAACTTAGCCTCAATTTAAAACTAGTTTAAGCTGGTATTGGAGGAAAAAAATAATGACTAATGTAAGACTGGTCTAAGCAGTTCATCCAAACTAGGTCTGACTCCACAACATGAAACATGAAATAAAAGTACTCATCTAAATGGAAAAACTTCTCAGGAAGACCGAGTTGCGTATCTGGAACACTTTTAGCGTTTTACCTTACTGCATAAAACCTAGGCTATTAAAACATGTTTTGTAATTATCTAAAAATATTTTCATTAATATCAATAGTTCATGTTTTACATTTGTTCCAATTGTAACTATCTGAAACATTATCATGAAATCAATAAAAAAAATTAAAATATTACTAGAATAATAGCTCTAAAAGTTTTAAGTTCTTCATTACACTGATAATTTGCTATGCAATAGCAGAAACTAGACATGTCCTCATTCCAAAACGTTCAATATTTGTGTAGATTTCAGTTAAACAATATATATATATTATATATATCTATATATATATATATATATAAACAATATATTTTTCCATTTAGATCAGTCGCACTTAGCCTTAAAAAATGTTATGGTACAGCCATGATTTATATTAAAGTGAATTAATCCCTTAACATTTTTATTTACATGTTCTCCGTAATTAAAGTGTTTAGAAACAAAGTATTTAAATTTTTTGAGCGTTTGTAAATAATGATCTCATTTTAAAATTTCAAAGTTCTTAAATGTAGTAAGCAGACTTCTTTTTCTATAAGTTGCATAAAACTGATAACAAATATTTTTAAAATACCATTCACCTAAGCATATGTATCTGTCATTTGTGCATAAATTAGATAATTTATTTTTAATTTGATACAGTTATTGCTATTATTGGTCGCACTATGTGTTGAGTGGTCGCTCCAAATGACACAAAGACCTTATATCATTGAAAATCTATTTAAGTAATTTTTTAGACCAAGTTATTTCTAAACTCCACCATTTCTGTCCGACAAAACAAACCAGACAGGAGAGTAGATTAACGTTGGTGGAGTTGAAAAATTGAAAATAGTGTGCAATGTCATGTTTTCACAGTTGAAAATGCCTTCTGATGTTCATTTACGTTTATTTTGTAAGAGATGATTGGTTCACATTGGTTCAGCATTTATTTAACTTTCCTTGGCAGTTAAATCTGGTAAAAAAGAATCAAATAGTTATTGATAAATATATAACAAAGTACAAAAAAATGAATAATTACCAAACTAAAATTAGGTACTCTAAATATTTTTTATACCTCATATTTTACTGAACAAATAGCTAATTCTTTAAATAAATTAAATTAAAAATGTCAATCTCCAAAACTACACCATAAAATATTATATTAAAATCTAAATAAAATGATTTACTCTTCAGCTATCACTCTACAGGTAGCCCTTACATTACTATAAATTAGGTCAAAATAACTTACTAGGCTTCTTGGGTATTTGTTGTTGAAATAAAGTGCCCTCCACTAATATTGGCACCCTGGGTAAATCTGAGCAAAGGTGGCTGAAAATAAATCTGCATTGTTTCTCCATTCCATTTTCATTCAAAAAATGTACAAAATTCTAACCTATCATTGATTTAAAACAATTGAAAATGATCAGAATCACTCCAAACCCTTTAGATTACCAGCTCCATGTTGCTTCTCCTCTTTAGTTCACCTCATTCAGGGTTGAGCTCAGAGGACTGCATGGAAAAAGCTTCATTTTGTGCTCAGTGACTAATTCTTGTGTTTAATTTGATGTTTGTTTTGGATTATTGTCCCAGTGGAAGACCCAACCTTGGCCCATTATAAGATTTCTAACAGAGTCAGTGAATTATTGATTTGTTATCTGTTGGTATTTGATAGAATGATGCCATGTGTCTAAACAAAATGTCCAGCACCTCCAGCTGAAATATAGACCCACAACATCAAAAACACAGCAGTATACTTCATTGTACACATGGAGTACTTTTTATGTGTTCACCAAACCCATCTTGAGTGATTGCTACTAAAAAGCTAATTTTTAGCTGAAGATAGAAGCCAGTCCCATTTGTGGTTCCAGTCCTGTCTGACAACTGAACATGCTGGAGATTGTTTTTGGATGAGCGAGGAGAATTTCTCTTAACCCTTCTGAACAACATGCGCTGATGTAGGGGCTGTTTGACTATTTTTTTGTCCTAAGGTTTTCTGACCCTGAGACTCTGCAATTCTCCAGCAGTGGTCCCTGAAGAGTCTTTATCCACTCAAACTCTACTCCTCTCTGTGTTTTAGGAGGATAGAGACACACGTCCTCTTCCAGGCAGCTTCCTAACATTGTATGTTGACTGGAAATTCTTCATTATTTCCCTGATGGTGAAAATGGAAATTTTCACTACTCTAGCGCTTTTCTTAAAGCCACTTCACTAATTTGTGAAGCTCAATTATCTTTTGCAGCATATAAGAAATATATTTTTTGTTTTTTCTCATTGTGTTGATGATTATGGGGGTTTTGGGCTTTGTTTTCCTTCATATATATTTCTGTGAAACAGGAAGCCAGGGCTGGATATTTTAATGTTCATAATCACCCTGGAGTGCTCAAAATTGTGAATATGAATGGGAATATACTTCAGAGATATTTTACTCATAAAAAGTTCTAGGGTTGCCAATAATTGTGGCCAACAAATATTGGAGAAAAACATTTATTTCACAATGAGATTTTCTCCCATTTGAATTGTTTTACTTCAATGATAGGTTAGAATTTTGTGAATTTTCTGAATGAAAGATGAAAAGGATAAACAATGCAGATTTATTTTCACAGCCACCTTTGCTCAGATTTACCAAGGGTGCCAATATTAGTGGAGGCACTGTAATAGTATTTTTTTAGTAGCAAAATAAATATAATTTAGATTTTAATGACTTTTACCACCATATCTATATGTGTTACAGTTAAATTGATACTTTTTGCTACTGTACCTCTATGGAAATAGGCTAACTATACAATTTATATTTGTTTTTAACGTATATATTAGCTAATATTAGTCAAGGTTTATTGCTAAACAAAAAAGAGCCTTATCCTGTTATATATTTATATATAGTTTCATATTCTACTTAGGCATATACTACACCAATTACCAATATACAGTATACAAAACAGCTAAAGAAATTACTTTACACTCATGAGTACTTAAAAGTTGCGTAAGAAAAATGTTTGTAAACACCTTTTTTAAGGGTAATGGACTGAAATGGCTTTAATGTTAGGGTTAGAGTTCCCAGCCATTCTGGTTCTTTCGTACCTGCATTAAAAGCCACAATTATCCTGAGAGAACATCACTTGCATCTTCTTCTAAAAACCGCCATCCCTCTGTCACCTCAGAAGACTCTAGAGCACATGCACACTTCATCTGGGCGGCATGGCAGCATTACAGAGTGTGTTTTTCGGTGGCGCGTCGTGAGGAGAGAGAGAGAGAGAAAGAGAGAGCATAGCTGCACCGCGCTCCTCTGGAGCGTGCCGGAACATTCCTCACAGATTTGGGCGTCAGCTTCTTTCTCTTAAATCCCTGGGAGTGCTGCGTTTCCATGGTGATTGAAACTTATATGAGCCATCTTTATTCATCAATGTGGCCCAGAGGGCTGGAGAAGAAGCACTGACGATAGAGGAAGATAAAGAGGAGGGAAAAGAGGAAGACAAAGATAATCTCCTGTTGGTTCGCGTCTGTCTGGGACGGAATAGACATGTTTTTATATAAAAATCACAACAGTGAAAGCAAAGATCGTGTCAAGTGATGCAACGAAAACCATTTGTCAGTTATAAGGCGCGAATTATTATGCGCGCGCCAAAGCGTAATTACTCCCATTGATCCCCGCAGCATATGACACATTAAAAATACACAAGCTTCTCAATGGAGACCGTCATTCACACAAACTAACAATGAACACTGAGTGTTGTACTAGTTTCATTACCCATCATGCCCACTGGCTCGGAGCCCCTAATCTGTCTGTGTCCTGTCTGCTGCTCTATTAATAGTCATATGCAACAGAACCACAGAAATTACATTTTGAGTTTGTCTTCATCTCAACCTTGTCTCAAGAACCACTGCTTCGCCTGAGAGCAGATGTCCCGATCATGCGATACTGAAGAGGGGAACACCTAATGATAAATCAAACTTTTGAGGATAGGTGCATGTGCCACACTATATGAATGACTGAATAAAATTATGATTTCTATGGCTGACTATAAAAAGAATGATTTTTTTTTACTATGAAATATAATATTTAATCTTAAATGATTCTGCTGCCTTAAAACTTCGGTCAACCTGTTTGTTGAATAGTTTTTATTTTTAACTTTTTGTTTTATTATTTTAATTATTTTTTAATTATTTTAATTTTTGTTGTGTTATGGCACTTTCTTATTTTTATATGCCTATCATTTCAAGTTAAACTAAATGAAATTGAAATTTTTTGGCAACTATAGCTACACTAAAATAATGGTTTTAGGGTTTTTTATCGTTATTTTTTTTGTCAGTTAACATTTATTTTATTTCTAGTAACAAAAGTGTTTTTTTAATTGGTTTTGGATTTATTTAAATACAATAACCCTGCTAGTGATCATTATATCGCAATATCACTGTAGTTTTTGTAATTGTACAGAATATTCTACATTTACTTTCTAATTTATGTTATGTATTTTCCAGTTCATTCTACAAAAGGTTGTAGCAAGGCACAGTAATTTTCCACAAATAAAAAATAATATTAAGATCTTACACATGATAACTCCGGTACACTTTTTTGTATAGGCCTATCTAAGAAATTTAAAGGTGCTCTATGCAATCTTGCAAGCACAGGATGTGCACCAAAGCAAAAACAAACTTCAGCCAACCAATCGGGGGGTTTAACAAGCATTAAACGATTGTTTGTCCGAAGTTTGTTTTTGTTGTGGTGCCCATAGTGTTTCTTTTGGTATTGCAGCCTCTGTGGTGTCTTTCGAGACTGGGTTTTTTTTCCCAAAGTATTCAGAGGGCAGACAGCAAGACGATCAAGGGGTGATGCATACGTTTTGAGACAAAAATGAAATCGAGCTCAAATCCTGCAACATCGCATAGAGTACCTTTAAGTAATTCAAGTCTGTTTCTAAAACTAAAACTATCTTTAGATCTGGAGAACAACATCTCTGGAGCCACGTATCAGGTGAAGATGCCAGCATGAATTCAAGAAAAAATACTTTATTGTAAATGTGGGCCTAAAAATATCCATGAATATGTCCATGCATCATTTCATGTAAATTAAGCAGTTATCAGGACTGTTTCATGACTGGGATGAGTTTCAGGCTTTAGGAGTGTGCAAATACGTGACTTTTAGAAAAGTGTGTGTGGTCCGTGTGAACCGTTCCAAACGGCTGTGATGTAGTGAGGAGCAGCACAGTCAGGCAGGCACTGCTAACAAATTGGCTGTAGAGCAATTGACCCTCTCAGTGCGGTTCTGCTCATGAGACAGAGAGAGAGAGATGCACAAGAGATAGAGAAAGAGCTAAAAACATGAAAGCTGTCACAAGGGTGTGTGTGTGTGTGTGTGTGTGTGTTTGAATCTGCAGCTCAGATTAGACACAGAGAGAGAGAGAGATAATCACACTTTGTTTCCTATTGACCTGAGACCCTTTGCTTAAGAAGTGTGCACTTCCCAATAGAGTCTCATGTGAAAGTGTCAAAAAAGCTAAATGCTGTCTGTGCAATGATGTGAATAAATCATAGTTATCAGATTTTATTGTTCATTTGAAATGTTTTTGTTTACACCTTTATAAATAGCTGCAGAGGCATCACCATGATGTCCAGCAAGTGAACTGACTTCTCAGAAGTGGTAGAGATTTTTATCGGTGACTTACGGTTTGATTTACTAAAAAGATTCATTCACTAATTCGTTCATTGACTCTGGCTTTGTCCAAAATCGCCCCCATTTCACAAACATGCTTTCACTTACATTTTGGCCAATAATTATATGAATGTATGACCTTTACTCCCCACTGATGAACCTTTTATGCTTGCGCTTCTTCTAAAAGTCATTCGTTTCCAATCACACATTAACTGAACAGGTATAGAATGGTATAGAATTTTCTTCTTTCACAAATAATTACAAATAAAGAGCAAGTGCCATATTGAAAAAATCGATACTTCAAGTTATGATTCAGATGTAGCCTTTGGTTACACCAGTAAGTAACAAAAAGTGAGTGTCTTTATTCTGTGATATTAGTGAATCACTGAGTCATTCCCTCAATCGTTCCCGAATCATTTCCACCTTTGCTGTCCTACAACATCTGTCTTTATGAACAGGGCAAAGGATCCGTCTGAAGGGAAATACACTGGCGTTCTCTGTACACACACATTAAAACGATGGCCTAATCGTCTGAGTTCTGTTATATAAACCATTACTGCCACAGTCCATGTATTTTTTATCAACCTTTAAATATAGAGAGGTGGGAGCGTTTAATACCAGCTGGACAAATAGGGGTCTGACCGCTGTCGAGATCAATAAACCTCCTTTACAGGAAGCTTCAGATCCCCTATTATCCAACTCTATAGTTCTTATACACCAAAGAAGAGCAAGCAAAGATACACGGCCACTGGGACTCACAAAGTCAATACTGTTCCCTGTTCGCAGGCCTGAGAGGTCATGTAATGATCCATCCTTGGTGCCACATATTGTTCCAGGTTTTGAGAGAAATTTTCGATCTACCCACAACAAGGTAAGAGACGTTACTTCATTCTCATTGTCTAACTTTTTGCCTTACCAGACTGATGAGCCAATGCTAATCAGAAGAACAGCTAAACCCGTTCAACTCTACTATCAGACATTTAGGATGTAAAGTGGATTTTGTTAGCAGAATCAAGGCTTTCTCTGAGATCCGGCAGCTTCAGCTAGCTGCCAAATAATTAGCTATCAGATGTCCGGCGCCTTACAAGAGGCCGTTGAGCGAAATTAAGTGAAGATGCAGAATAAATGGACAGTGCGTCCTGATAACTGAATGCGGAGCGTCTTAACAGACAACCTGACTGTTGCTCTACGCAGCCGTGTCTTCAGATAATTCAACATTCTCCAGCATGTCTCACGCTAATTAAATGCAAAGCGTTCCGTCCAGAAATGCCACAATTGATTTATCTTCTTCTGTGGCCAGTGACTTTACTTCAGTCTTTCCATGGATAAGAGAGGAATGAAGGAAAACCGGGGTGCTGGGGATGTTATTTGTCCTCAACCGCTGGCTCTTCATGTCCTCTTCTATCTATGTTCTTAACTCTCTCTTTATGTATCTTTATTCTATTGCATGACTTGGACATGGAGTTTGAAGATTCTGTAATTGTAGGTCTTAATTATTGACACAAAAAATATGTGTATCATTACTAGTGCTGTCAATCAAAAAATTAACTAATTAATCACATATTTTTCTGAAATTAATTGCGACTAATCCAACTAATAGTAAAGTTGTTAAATATACTTTTATATTGCAATAGTTTCACATTCAATCATTAAATTAATGTACAAACAACATGAAGACAGTACATTTTTTAATATTTGTATAATAGCATCTTTTTTTGTGACGTCTTTTTGGAAGCTTCATGACTTAACTGACCACAATGTTGCATGCATTACTCAATAATTCAGTAATTTGGTCATGTTGTAGTTTGATTCATTCAATTTATTAAAAGTTTTATAATGCTTACATCCAACCAGTATGTAAGCCCGTTTCCGCCACCGAATAAAAAAAGAATTCATTTGTCACAATTGTCACAATAATATCAGATGTGCGAGATTTGAAGTCGCAATTGCAAGAAAAAAAAGCCTGAATTGCATGATATGAACTCAAAATTGGTATTTATAAAGTCCGAATTCTGAGAACATATCAGTCTCTTTTTTTGCTCAAAATTTGACTTTCTTATTCGAGTTTATATCTCACAATTCTGAGAAAAAAAGTCACACAATGGTGAGTTATAAAGTCAGAATTATGAGACATAAAGTCACAATTTATTTTTCTCATAATTGCATCTTTATATCTTGCAATTCTGACATTATAACTTGCGTTTACATCAGAGAAAAAAGTCAGAATTGTGAGATAAAATGTTGCAATACTCTTTTTATTTTGTAACGGGTTTCCATTAACCAGAGATAACAACTCAACAGACAGATGTTTCTTGCCATTTTTTCGTGGTCACACTACAGACACAAGCTCAAAGTTTCAAAAAATTGGCAAAAAAATGTAAATCTTTTGCCTTACACTGAAGATTCATATAAATATAAACCAACATAAAATGTTTTGCAACCCACATGGAAAGAACCTATATAAACATATGTTTTGATATAGGTTTTTAAAGGGGTCATACGGTGGTACATGCACTTTTTCAAGCTGTTTGGACTGAAATGTGTGTTGGGAGTGTGTGTA
>JAUCMS010000001.1:10229982-10240796 GCA_032357445.1 Enteromius radiatus
GTACATATGATTTTTTTGCTATCTTCTCTTGTTGCAAATTAATAAATTATTGCCACTACATAAAATTTTCTGCAAAAAAGTGATCAAATATGAAAAGTACACACTTAGAGCTTTCCGACGATATATAGCTTATCAATGTTAGATCAGATTAAGTACAGGTTATTACTGTTTTAAACATGTAATGGAAATGGGCCCACCGGTGGCCATAAAACTGACCATTTCTAAAATGTTAATAAATGCATGCTTGAAAGATGTAAAACATTTCATTATGTACACATCACACAGCTGCGTATTTGCATATAAGAAAATAATTTCATTATTTTTGGCTTCAGGTCTATAGCCTAGGAGAACAGGGACCGTTATGTGTTAAGGAATGTGCTCTATGAGCAGAATGGCCTAGAGGTGTGAAGTTCATATGCTCTTATGTACAAATAGCTCAGCTTCATTTGAAATGCTCAGAATTTAAGACTTTGAAAGCCCTTGATAGTCTGGTGCCCCAAGGCACTGACCAGATTCATAATCAAATCCTAGCTAAACTGTGATGTTGTGAAGAACTGCCAAGCTGGCTGGGAAAATCAAGAGGTCTGTCTTGGCTAGGCTGAGCTGGAGGTGGTGTTCTTTCATTCAGGCCAAGATCTGTGCATTCCCTGTGGGATTGTGGATTGAAATGTAGAGCTGTGTGTAAGTGCTGCACACATAGAAAAAACGATGTACCTGGATGTTTGGTCCAACCCACTGAACAATTTTACATTTCTTCCCATAACGTTTCCATTAAGTTATAAAAATGTTATGTTTGAACATTCTTACAACATTCGAAAACATCCAGTTTTTAGACATTGTATTGTTTTCCTAATGTTCTCAGTAAGTTATAAAACATTGTTGGAACGTTCAATATGTCCATGATTGCTTAGACATTAACATTGGTTATAAGAACGTTATTCAAAACGTTTTAGTTTCTTGTTATATTAATGTTCTAACGTTACTTAAATGTTTTTATGCTAATGTTTTTTAAGACATTTATCAATTGCAGATAATGTTAAGGCAACGTTCTACTAACCAAGACATTTTTTGAGTTCCCTGTTAGGTTTGGGTCATCAGTAAGCCCAGAGGTACCCCATTAAGCAAATTAATGAATGTGCTATTTTTTACTTTGTACTTTTTTGTGTGTTTGTGTGTGTATGGTTCGGGGACTTTTATTGTATTTTTGGAATACTTATCATCCATTTTTGATAACCACTTTTTGTGCATAGACTTGAAAATAAAATGTCCAACTCAAAAAACTTGTAGTTTAAATGTTTTAAAGTGGTGGAAAAAAAAGTGAACCTAAAGAAGGTTATAGAAGTTTAAGCTTATTATAATGAAAAGTGCACAAAAAAGTGTTATATGTAATTTATATTACTCAAAATATGTTTTACTCTAAAACTGCAAGAAAAGAAAAGCAATCATAAATAAACATTATTACAAACTGACCTAAATGTGTTTTGTTAATTGATTTGACGCTGAGCGTTAATTGGCTGCAAGAGACACAGCTATGTTTGGCTATAGGAGAATACAAATTTCTTATTGGCTAACAAAGCTAATAAGGAACTAGACACAGCAAGAGGAAACGCAACTGCTGAGCTGCAGATGCTATGTCGGTCTGTTTGCCTGGGAGCCCTGCCTAAAAAGAGACTAAAAAGAGATGCGTGTGTCTGTGTAAGTCCCAGAACAATAACATGGTATTAACTGAACATCAGGCAGCAGGCACTGGCCTTTTACTAAGAAATCAAAAAGAAAGCACACACACACATTTTGGCAATTTTCCTCCCCCCAAAAGATTACCAGGCAATCAGAAACGCTTGGTTAAAAATACCGTAGCTTGTTTATGTGTAAATGGAAGCACAACACTAATGTGTCCCCAGAACATACTGAATAGGGCCACATCTGTTCCTATGTTACAGAGTTGCTCAAAGCACATTAGCTTGAACAAATCCAAAAACTCTTTTCATTGGCTCAGAGCTCTGTCAGTGCACAACTCACTATTGGTTAAAAAGCAGAGAAAACAGTGAAAGAAGACAGACGTTATTTGTATATCCTACGCTGAGGTGATGATCTGATGAACTGAGAAGACTAATCATTTCTTACCAACCATGAAAATGTATTTTAAATTACTTTACATTTATTTAGTAATTTTACATAATTTTTTTTTACATTTTTATTCAAAATACATTTTGTCCTAATGGGAGTTATTTTGCTTTTTATTACATCAGTCCAGGTCATTGAGTTTTCTGTGAAGCTGCACCTGTCACAAAAACATGATTTTGTTGCTCACAGTTTGGTTTTGGTAGCTTTATGTGAGGGATATTCCACGTATGTGTTTCCACATGTTTCGTAAGAAAAACAAAAATAGGCATCCTAGATAAGCTGTTTCAACATTTTCATCTTCTGTGTGTTAATTTTGAACCCAAGATGTGAATTTATGAGTGAACAGGTGACATGCTCGTCAACCCCCTCCTGCGGCACTTTTCTCCTTCCCATGAAACAGAGGAAAACAGAATATCAGAGGATTCTCAGTCTCTGTTTATTCCAAAAGATTCCAAAAAATAAAGCAATCGGTCCACATTCCATTTAGAAAAATGTCCTCCATTTCATCCCATGGCAGACTTTCCAACTGAAATGATGCTAGTGATGACAAGTCCATTATGTGTGTCTGTATGTGAGAGACTGCTTGGTACGACCGTCATAGGTTCCCAAACGTGCTCCCGTATGCACAATATGAGCAATCCTCTTGTGTGCGTCTGTGAATTGGTGTATCATCCAAGATTTTAAGTTATACACATGAATGGTTTCTATTTACATGTACAGTACATATACATATAAAACTAATAAACAATATTTCAGTTACACAGCATGGCATAGAAAAGGGTGATCAGTTTATACTTTATCAATATAACTATCTGTAATAATCATCTCCATCTCTTAGTCTCAAGGTCATAACTGGACTACATAAATTAAAGTCCTAGTTAACTAATCTTAGTGATATATATAATCATCGCTTTTATAAAACAAACATAACTAAAGGTTATCATGCTTTTCACAGTTAAAACTGCATATCGTAGTGCACCTTATTAAAAGTACAATGCATCCGATATGAAAAACAAAACAAACTAACAAAAAAGCCAAAGATGACATAAATAACAACCCCCTGATTATAGGGTGCTAATTTGAAGTCATAACATTTTCCCATATGGAGACAATATTAATAAATGCATCTGAATGCCTTGACATATTTTGGCACGCATCAATATTTGGCATTTTGGGGTATCATAATATATTATATTAAGTTCATATATTAATATACAGACCCAGCTTAATCAGTATAACACTTTCAGTATACCATCTAAATTGTGAAATGCAGAAGTTATAATATTCTTTATTTCTTTATTTTCTTTTTTTCATTAAAATACTTATAGAAAACTACTGCTTGCATTGCCCACAGGCAAAAAAAAAATTGGATCTGAACACACCGATCCCAAAAAATTAACATCACAACAAATCAAACCAGTGAAGAGAAGAAAGCATTTGCATGGTAACATTAACATCAAATGAACAAAAGTGTAATTATATACATAATTTATTATACATATTTCATATAATAAGAAATGATTCCAGTCAAACGTTTCTTTTTAAATATATACCATGTAGATTGAGTAAACAAAACACATTTGATGCAGATGTTTTGTGTGCTTGAGTTCTTGAGAATCAGAGATTTCAAAAACACGTTGCTATGGAAACAGGTGTCGAGATTTTCCCATAGGAATTATTTTCAATGTGTAACGTTGTTCCTTAGTGCAGCATTGCAATGTTATCACTTACAATGTGAAAAACGTCTACGAAAACCGAAGTGGGGCAATTATATATGAGGTCATATTATATGTGCGTATTTAAGTGTGTGACAAAACGAGAACTTGGAAATGCAGTAATGTAAAATATACACAAGAATAAACTATAAGACTGTGGCTACACAAGGTTTGTGACGTTATCTGCATATGTACACACAGCAATGTGCCTGTATACTTTTTTTGTGTCTTTTTTTTTTGCAAATGTTGGTTGTATACATCACTGCTGGTCAAAATATGATTGCACTGAACAGTAAACATATGTGTGTCTATGCATGTATGGATTTGACATCCTTTGTATAGATGACATGATTCACTGTATATGGAATAATTAACTATTATTATGTATATATATGTGTATATATATATAATTTATTTTTCTATGAATGTAAGAATATGTACATTTGTGTGCATATGTATGAAAGTGGAGGTACAGCATGCTTGCACCAATGTGTGTGTGTGTGTGTATGTAAGGCACTCAGGACAGCTCGCTCACACTCAGAGGCATTGCCATGCCAGGTCTCAGGTACGGCACAGCATGGACGGCTTTTGAGAAGTCTGGAGTCAGCACTCGCCCGTTCTCCCCTGTACTGCCCGTTATAGACAACCTGGCCTTACTGCGCATAGCATCTGTGAACGTCATCTGTTTCCAAACACACACCCACACAAACAGAATATATAAATACACAGTGATTCACACTCAAATTCACACATAAGGAGATAGAAAGAGAAAAAAATTCAGATTCATTAAATTTATGCAGTGAATAGTATGTGTAATGCAGATTATTTCATATATATAACATCTATATAAACTGTAGATGTTTATGAAGAGCAGATGGGGTGGAGAATGATTGACAGCTAATGGGTCTCGCATTAAGATGGCGGAGCTTTATAGCAAAAGCAAGCGGTGCAGCCAATCCACAAACAAACACAAACGTATGATGATAAACATATAAATAAAATAAATTTCTCTATGAACAATTCATCTTTTATATTTATCCACATCGCTTTGTTTATCCTTTGTCTACTTAATTTCCTTCATCACATAAGTTGTGTATGTAGCCACAGTTTACCAAAACTGTGCTGTCAAACAATTGCTTGCGTGGTGTTGTTTTTTTAAAGAGGTCATATCATGGCAATATTTTTGATTGTACCATTCGAAATTCTGGAATTCTGTTTTCTTTTTAAAAAGGGATGTATTACATTAATCTTAAGTAACAATATGTTCAAATGATTTCAAATAAAAGCTTTTTAAATGTGCTATACTTTCAAAGAATCCTGAAGAAATATATACCATGGTTTCCACAAAAGCGTACAAGATTTTTTAAAAAATCATACAAATCATACACTTTTGAACAGAAGTGTAGTTTAAAATATTATGTAAAATTCTGTACTGTCTCTAAAAAAGCCTACTGAAAGAAAGATGCAAAAAAAGTTAGGATTTTGGTCATACTACTGTAAATATATATATTAAGACATGACTGCTATATTTATGTCTATCATGTATTGAGAAACGTGATTTACCCATTGAAGTGAAATACTAAAGAGGCAGCAGAATGATGTTATTATTACAGTAAACTGATGATACTTCCAAAGGGTGACATTTTTCTTACAATAACATCTTCAATCGTCCATAATAAGGAAGATTCCCTGAAGAAAGATTATTTAATTACTGTACATATGGTCCATTTAGATTATATGTTGGGGGGAAAAAAGGCCCCATTTAATTCTCAGAAAGTCAGAAAGAGTGTGAAAAAAATACAGAAATTAAATTACAGCCTAAAATGAAATCTTACTATGGGACCTCAGGGGAAAAAAAAGAAAATTAAGATATGACCCCTTTAAATATTTGACAAATGTGTATCAGCATGATGCCTGGAAAATTGTGCAGTGGTGATGAAGCATTTGGCATACGACAAAAAACAAAAAACTGTGAACAAACGACAAAAATATAGCCTCTGCCGTTCCTACCCCACTAGATCTTAACACTCTCCAGCCCATAAACGTTGTACCCTTCCTTATAAGTAGCAAAATTCTGAGAATTCTGCGAGGAAGAGGAGGGATTTAGAGCCTGAGTCTTGGCAACCTTCATGCGTTTGGCCTCCGCGCGAGACTTGTAGCAGAACTCCACCAGAGCGACCAGCATTGCCAACCCGAGGCCGCCCACCAGGATGTAGAAGACGCCCGCAACATTACTCAGGCTGAGGGCACTAGTCTTCTCCTGCAAAGGGTTGAAGGTCAAAGGTCAAATATAAGGGAGAGAAAAGATGACATTATGCCAATACTACTGATTATCACTGTATATATATATGTATATATATATGACAGATTACGACTATAAAAACAGTACAATATTAAGTGTGTATATGTGAATGTCTAACAGTACATCACAAAAAATACAAAGACGGCTACAAAAGTACAACAGGACAATGCAGTGCAGTGTGTGCACATAAAGAAGGAAAAAAGACGCCACCTACAGAATTGCAATTAAAGACAGCTGAAGTAAAAGGCAAATATACAAACAACATTTACAGCATTGGTGAGGGAGAAGGAGAGACCGCATGGGAAAGAGAAAGAGAGATAGGAGGGAGAAAGAGAGAGTGTAAGAAAGATAAAATAAAACGGAACAGGACAAGTTGTCAATAAAGCACATAGAAATACAAAGGAGCACAAGGAATTTCTGAGCCTATACAGGCATGACTATGCGTGTTTGTGCGTGAATGTGAATCAAGTACGCGCTTAAGTGTGTATAAAATATGTCTTCGATATGTGTCACTCTCATGCATTACTGTGTGTTTATATTACATCCCTGTTTGTATAGGCATCATTGGTTGTATACATAGGTCAGGCTCTGATTCATGCGGTGGTAAATCTGTGTAGGGGACTTGCTTTGACACACACACACACACACACACACACACATCACCATAGGCTGTATATCTTTTTTTGCACAAGTTTCTTTTCACATCACTCTCATACTCTTTTCCTCCCAAACACACAAAGACACACACATACTGAACACACAGTCTGCTAATGCTTGGGTTTGGATCTCCCAAACTGAGACAGTGTTTTCACAAGTTTCACATACAGTACACATTCTAGCCCTGCCAGACACACACACACACACACACACGCTCCCTGCAGTGACTGACCTTACTTCCAGAGTCCTTGGCTCCACATTCTCCCTTATCGTACCACCATTTGTTTTTCAGCTTGTCTAAGATGCCTTGCTCACTGAGTTTCAATACTGCAAGGTTTACTGGCGTTCTTCGCGTATGGGAAATAACATAAATAACATTACCAATGTTATTTTATGTTATTGTCAGTAACATTTGCACTTGCTAACAGCGCTGGTAATGATTCAGCCCTGAGCGTGGTGGCGATCGGCAGTCTGCGCTCAATTTGGCAGTCGGCAAACGCGGCTTTGCCGTGCCAGATGTGCACAGACTCATCGCCGCGAGAAGGAAGCAGAAACAGCGCCCGCTGACAAGCCATGTACCTCTGGGAGTTTCTTTTTAGGTTGTTTCAATTTCATTTTGGAGCAAACGTGTCTTACTTAAAGCTGTTGCTTACCAACTGAAGTAATAATTGAATTTGTTGGTGCCTCGGCTTGTTTTCTGGACGGCTGGTATTGCTTCCAGCTCATTTGCATTTCGTTCATTTCATTTTTTTACCCAAAGTCCCGAGCACGGGTCTGACCTTTGACTCCCCGCCTCCGCTGCCGCACTCTCCTTTGTCGTACCACCATTTGTTTTTCAATTTATCCAGAAGCCCCTGCTCGTTCAGTTTTAGCACTGCAAGGTTTACCGCGTTTCTTAAACAAATGATAAAACATACTTGTCAGACAGCATGAGGGGGGGCGGGGCTGCAGCGGGCCACGCCCCCCACAAGTTGCATAGAATGAATGGAACATTGGGTTAGACAATTCATCAATCAATCAATCAATCAAATCAACCAACCAATCAAAATGACGTTAAGCAACCCATTAAAATATGAGGTGGTCGAGCTTTTTTTTAAGAGTTCTTTTTTAAACCCAAACTCTTGAGGCAGGAGGCTATAACAGAGGAGGATCAGCAATAGTATCAGTTATTACACAACCGCACATTCAGATCCTCAAATCAGTTAGCAGAAAACATTTTAAGCATTGAGGCAAACATATCTGGTTAGAAGTATCAAAAGAGACGGCATGCATAGTTCAAACAGTGCATCATCAAATGCATTCATAATCAAATTACTGTGTATTCAGCCTCTGCATCATCAGCTTAAACATTCTTTAATGCTTTTGGCAACCATTCAAAATCCAAGTGCCCAATCACATGCATTGATTATTACTCATTATCAGTCTGGTTGCACGAGGCCATTGCTTCAGTCATTAAGAACAGACATGCATTCAATAAAACAGATACTTAAAGGCAAACAGGAGTAGAATGGGTTATACTAACCACAAACATATTATCGGTTTTTCACAACTACACTATGTTTTGTTTTAGGAAGGGTTAAATGTAAGTTTAACAATAGTTTGCAGATGCTTCATTGAACACATGGCAGTTTATTATCAGCAAAACAGGTGGAAAAAAGGCTTTAGAACTTGAAGAATATTGGATAAGAGAAACCTTTTCTTCAACCTTTTCTACAGGGCTGTCAAAATAAGAACTAGAGATGCACAATACAAGATTTTGTCGCCAATATCTTTCTAATAATTTTGTCCGACAGCTGATCTTGATACCAATATATAATTCTCTTTTGTTTTGAAACAACACCAAATCTCTTCTGTGCGGAAATTCTGAACAATTTGTTTTTAATTTTGGTTATTTACAAAAATGTATTTGTTAGAACTAATAAACATTATTAAAGTTCTTTTTTTGATGAGAGTACGTTGTATGTAAGTTTCCATAATTTTCATTTGAAAAAAAAATAAAAAATAAAAAATAAAAAAAAATATATATATTACATTTACTGAATAAATTGGTATACATTAAATCATTTACTTTAAAGTTTTTGTGATTTTTATTTATGGAAACAACAGCTTCAAGCCTTTAATTTAAAACACACATTCATTACATTGAAACGGTTTTATTTATTCAGAAAAACAATTATCTTAATATTTGTGTATTTTACTTTCATTATATTACAAGCAGTCCAACAGCCCCTAAGTAAATAAAACCCTATGTAGATGGGCATTAGGACCCTTGGAAGGCTGCTGCTGCTGCTGCTGCTACTGTATGAACTAGTGAATGTATCACTCTATCGAAAAGTTAATCCAATCATCATTCAGGCAAAAATTTGCTTCAAGAATGACCACACTGTTGAGCAAATGTGAGCTATCCATCTTGTCAGCAAGGCTTATTGGCCTAATTTGTTCAAACTGGCTGAATTTTACATTTTAAACCATTATCATCCAATTCCGATAACCTATCCGAAAATCTTGTGCATCCCTAATAATAACAAAAAGCAATATAATGAATTGTTTAACACCATTAACTAATTTTTTAAATATTTGAAAAAATAGAAATTGAATGCGTTAATGTGTTACTTACAAAAAAATATGAAATTATCCACAATCAAATATTTTCATCTGACAGCCCTAATATTTTTAATTAATATTTATTAATTTAGCCTTTCATTACGGTGCTCAATTACTCCCTGTTAAAATCTTAAAACCTAACTATCTTATGTTAAGATAATTACCTGTTTGTTTCAGACTATACTATACTCCATTTTCTACACCATCAGTCTTGGAGAGCACTGGTTGCTAGGTAACCTTGTCAGCTGTCAGCTAGGCTTTTTAAAGCCCTCACTATGTGCAGTTTCCTTTGGAACTCTCTACACTGCAGGTTTTCACTAACATCCCTACACTCAGCACTGCTGTTACCTAGTTTACCTCATTTTAAAGAGGGACCCCCGGCCTACATCAGGGTAGGTGGGATACTATAACAACATGGGCCATATTGTTATACTACTCCACCCACCTTAAAGCAGATCCCTTGGGTGTAGCGATGCCGTAGCCTTTAGAGTCAAGGTTCCCGCCGACCTTCATGGTGTCGCAGGGCTTGCGCTGCTCGATGTACTCATTCATAGTGGACTCCAGAAGGTAAGCATATTTGCCTTTGGATTTTCGGACACGCAAAACGCCTTCCACTGTGTTTTTCACAAACACAGAAGGCTCTGCGCTCTTCATGTACTGCCACATCTTGTCAAAGAGAGCAATCTTAGATCTCTGGATAAAGCGAAGAAAGAGATAAAGATGAAGAGAGAAAAAAAGGAAAGGTTTAGATTCAGGTTAATGTCAGCATTTTCGGTGTAGAGCTGAATATCAAGAATAAGTACACAGCATGAGTTTTTTTTATCTGGATTTATTAAGTTAAGAAATGCTGGTGGTTTTTTGTTTATTGTAAAAGATTTGGAGAAATTTAGTATCACATTACTTGCTCACAAATTAATCCTATGTAGTGAATGGGTGCCGTCAGAATTAAATCTTTGGCAGAATCCATGCTTTATTCATCCACTTTATTTTAAGGCCCAAGTCTCATTATTAACAAACCATTAACTATGACTTTTGCCTCAATAAACTCCTAATTTTCAGCTTATTAACAGGTAATAAGGTAGTTATTAAATTTAAGATTCGAATTATGAATATAGAATATAGTCATGCAGAACATATTTTTATAGTATAAATACTGTTTAATAATGTTTAATAACAGGCATGGTAATAAGCAACTAGTTAAAGGGATAGTTCACCCCAAAATGAAAATTTGATGTTTATTTGCTTACCCCCAGGGCATCCATGACTTTTTTTTTCTCAGCAGAACACAAACAAAGATTTTTAACTTTAACCGTGGCAGTCTGGTAGTCATTTAAAGGAAGTGGATGGACACCAAGCCTTTCAAAGTAAAAAAACATGCACAGACAATTCCAAATTACACCCTGTGGCTCGTG
>JAUCMS010000001.1:10258599-10273307 GCA_032357445.1 Enteromius radiatus
ACACACACCTCTCTTTCTGTTCCTCAAGGTGATTGCAGATTGTTGGGATTGAGGGACTGTCAGTAAAGGGGAGAAAATGCTCAGTCACTCGTTTTTCATCCTGTCTTCAGCACTAAATCCTCCACACCCCCTTCTGGATGCGCTGATGTGAATATCTTTAATATAGCACACACACATATAACACATCATCATACTGCCTTCAACGTGCTGGTGGTCGTGTATGTGAGAGACAGATTTAGATTTAGCACTTTATTAATACTGATCATAATATATATATATATATATATATGTGCCAACAGAAACTGTTTTTTGTGTGTGTAAATATATATATATATATATATATATATATATATTACTGTAAAGATACAATGTAAATTAAATAGATTAAAAATAGTCCTTATAATTTGTTACATATATTTATAAAATGATTACAATGATTATTTTCGCAATATAACTGCTCTTATTATCATTATATTTGTGGGTCTGTGACATCAATAAGTAAAAGTAAGAAAAAAGAAGATTGAAATAATTAAAATGGGAAAATTGGACTGGGAAAATTCAAATCTGCTCAAAAGTTTGGGATGAGCTTTTGAAAGTCTCTTGTATTCACCAAGGCTATATTTATCTGATCCAGTAAAACTATAAATATTAATATTATCGTATCAGATTTTAATATATTTTTACATTTAAATATTGCTGTGATGGTAAAGCTGAATTTAAATCAGCCATTACTCTTATATGCTAAATTAGCGCTCAAGAAATATTTCTTATAATTATCAGCATTGAACATAGTTGGGCTGCATGTTCTTCCAAAATTATTATGGATACAGAATAAATCTGATCAGGATTTTTTAATAAATAGAATATTGAAACATTCTGTAACATTATAAATCACTTCACACAATCCTTTAATTCTTTACCCGCATACACAGCTGTCTGATTGTACATTATTCTGTTAATATATACATACCCTTGAAATATTGATTTGAATTGATTTGTTATAATATGACAAGAAATTTGTGAAGTGTGAAAGTGAAGTGACTTGTGGCCAGGTACGGTGACCCATACTTGGAATTTGTGCTCTGCATTTAATCCATCCAACGTGCACACACACACACACACACACAGCAGTGAGAAGTGAACAACCACACACACACACCGTGAACACACACGCGGAGCAGTGAGCAGCCATTGCTGCGGCACCCAGGGAGCAGTTGGGGGAATGGTGCCTTGCTCAAGGGTCTCACCTCAGTCGTGGTATTGAAGGTGGAGAGAGCACTGGTTATTCACTACCCACACCTACAATCCCTGCTGGACCTGAGACTCGAACCCACGACCTTTGGTTCGAATAAATAAACTAAATTTATTTAGTTGCCTGGTATGACAGATTTGTAATTTAACAAAAAACCTAATCAAATTAATGCTGCAATTAACCAACAAGAATCAAGAAATCCACAAAGCTGTGGTGTGTGTTCCAACTGTTGGTGCATCACATTGGGTTGTTGTTGTATGGTGATAGCATCTCATAACTGGCGGCAAGCTGGAGGCATAGTATGCTCAGTGTTAACATTAATGTGTTATTCACTCTGACTATTGAAGAAAAGCTGACGGTTCCAGGAATACAAACTCTAATTTCATCAAGTAATACGCAAATATATGCATTTGAAATACAGAAAAAACATAACTGTTTTGATACAACATGTAACAGCCACAACAATGCTGAAACCTTTAGGACACATAGTATCGCTCAATAGACTTGGATGGGTCTCTGATGAGTCACTTCAAGGCTACAAGCAAGTGATAACAGCGTTAGTATGTTACAGCATAAATTTGTTTTCGGTATGGCAGACTATAAACTGTCTAAACACTTGGCTTTTCTGGCAGATAAATTCTTATCATAATGCTTATATATCATTCACAGAAAAACCGAGCTCAAAGCCATGAATATCTCTTCATCACTGGCATGCAGTGTGTTCTGAAATGAGGAGGTAACATTCTCGCATACGGTTTGCTTATAAATCAAATGTAATTTCATGTCCCAGTTCCACTTAATGTTATCACACAAAACCAGTCATAAGGGTCATTTTTTAAAAATTCATATTATGAAAAAATTCATCATATGAAAGCTGAATAAATAAGCATTGACATTGTTGGTTAGGATAGTACAATATTTGCTTGAGATATCAATATTGAAAAAAATCGCCTTAAGGTTGTATATATTGTTGGCAATTGCTACAAAAATACATGTGCTACTTATGATTGGTTTTGTGGTCTAGCATCACAAATACAATCCAGTTTTATATTTTTACATTAGAAATGTAATTAATGTTCTAATTATTATAATTACTTAGCATAGGTCTCATCAAGTTTTTTTCTTGTCAAGTGGTTTTAAGCATTTTTCATTCATTCCGAAATAGTAACTCAAGTAAAATATTTAATTGGTGAACTGTCTGGTCTTTTTAGTCAACTTTTTTCAGATCATCAAAGCTGGGTAAACACTAGTCACCAGACACTGAGATGTACTGTACCTTTAAATTCATCAAGCTTATTGCTCACGAAAAAGGTGTGCGAAAACCAGGGGTGAGTTTTTCCACATGAACCAAATAATAATTTATTCAAATATATATATATATAATCATGGCATGATGCCTCAATTACCCACCACAATCTTTAAGGGGTTTGTTAAAACTCAGCAGGCTCAAGAATGGAAAGAGAGACAGTCTTCCAGTGTAGCTTTACACACTAGTGTTGCTTCTGGACAGTGTCACTTTTTAATGTTTTAATATCAAATTAGCTTTATTTTTTGCACTACTTTCCCTATTTTTAAAGAGGCACTGCCTCCCTTGCCTCCTCAAAGGAAACACCCCTGATCTTCATGTGGGTAAATTCAACAGCGAAAGAAATCCCTTGTGTGCATTAAACATACAACAGTATGTAGGTCTAGGCATGTTTGCATATAGCAACACAAAATAATAGGCCCACTCATCTTTCAGGTGCAGTGAATACATGTGTTCTATATTTGCAGATGAAAAGCAGTAAACACAGGCCCCCATTCCACACACCTCCTCACAATCAAATGCCCAAGCATTTTTCAAAATATTATGTATGGGTACCCTGAAATATCGTTGAGATTTTCAGCTCATGATGTATGTATCTGTGGGACGAGAGTGTGGGGGTGGGCAGGCCATTCGCATGAATCAGCGGCAGTTCAGGCTGTTAAGACACAGACTTGTCGCAGTGAAGCTCACATCGCAAAGCATCAGTGTTTGACATCAAAGGGAGCCATGCACACCAAGAGATGACTCGGTTAATGGATGGGTGAAAACTAACGAGGCCAAGCCAGGTGTCTCAACGGCCCATTCAGGTTTGCACGCCTCTTCAGGGACATCATTCAAGCAATGTGACAACCATCGTGCATTTGCATAGATTTCTTTTTTAGAAATAATTGCTTAAAATATGCAATTGTTAAAACAAAATTGAACATACCTACAGATATGCAATACAATGTTATCAATTCTTTAGATTCTTGTTTCAGCGCAGTAGTTTAAAAACACTCTATTAATTTGCATGATGACATCATAGCATAGTTTCTCCCATTCCGACATGACATATTATAAATGCACATAAATATTTTCATATTTAATAATAATGTGTAGCACATACATATTGCTGTTTTACTTTTTTCAATTTAGTGTTGCAAGCATAATTCAGCTCATAAAAGCTGCATTTTTATGAGCTGAATTATGAATTAGTTGCATTTTATGAATTTATATTTAACATAAATAATTTGTCTACATAGTAATAGACGATCTGGCTCATTTCTGTGACTCGTGTTGAGAATTATTTGTTTCACGGAAGTATTTTGATGTGACATGATAAATGCTCTAAAACATTTTTTCATTTAATTTTTAATTTCATCCCATCAAATACTTTCGGTATCAAATCACTCACCTGTTATCATTTGCTTATTACGCATCAGACATGTTGGAAAGAGACGGTTCTCAGTTCAGTGAATCAATGAGTTGTTGACTCGGAAGTGCTCCGACTGCTCAATTCGTGAACGAATCGTTCAGGTCTGCGTTTCCCAAAAGCATCGTAAGCTTAAGTTGACCGTAGCTTCATTGGCTTCAATAGCTCTACGATGTAAGCTTACGATGCTTTTGGAAAACGCAGCCCTGCCCGATTCGTGAATGAATCTTTCAGGTCGGTTCTGTGAATCCGTCGAACAGATCTGACTGGATTGAACGAGTCTGAATGTCGTGTAAGGCCAGCAATTTTAAAGAAACTTCAAACCCTTTACAGTGACTACTAGTACTAATAATTAATCGCATTTTTGAATCGTAAAGCGTTTCATCCTTCAATGCTGGTCTTCATGCATGCCTCAGATGTAAGATGCGTGGGGGAGGGACGCGCGCGAGGTCCATTTTTACGCCCTCGTGCCTTGTCATAAACCCTTAAATTATAAATATCGCAGGATAAAATAAAGAAATTCGATCGTAAAACATTCGACAACGACAAAAGGCACTTAGATACTTTCGAGGGAGGCAACCTGCTGTTTCTTTTGGCATTTAATTGTGCAGATGCCAGAAGCTGGTAAAACGGGGCCATCTCCTCTCCTCCTCCGTTACTGTGGAAACCATCATCATGCTGCTCCCGCGAATGCCAATTATCACATCCCCCCAAAAAACTGGTTTATATAACCACTATCTTCTCGCATAGTTTCCACATTTAGACAGCCAGAAACAAAATGTGACACAGCTCAGACTGATTAAAACCAAAGTGTTTGAATGATAAACCTATTGTTTGCCAACAACCAGCCCCCGGTCCTTTTAAGCGTTGCGTAAACGACTGGATAACACGCCAGCGTTAATAATAGAACACATGTATCAAGGCGATAGCTATTCTGTGTTAACTCGAATACGAATAAAGCACAGGAGCTGCCATAAAGGCTCCTGTAATATTTAATACGGCATGACTGGAGGATGAATGAATAATATAGAGAGGGAAACTAGCTGCCTTATGATCACACCTGTGCGTCGGAAAGCCAATTCATATCAACACACAGGACGGAATTCATGGGGAAAAACAGTTCAAGTGATAAAAACTCCATGTTGACTTACAGCAATTTGTTATGGCGAAGCTGTTAGCCACCTCCAGGTTATCAATGTGAGGAGTGAGGCGGAATTCGGCCGTGCCGAACTGAACCATTCCGATCCGAAACGCGCTGTACTCTTGATCTGCTCCTCTGGGGAACAGGCCACCTGGAGAAAAAAAAGAGAACACATTTAATTGATTCATAATTAAATCATAAAACGAATCACGTCTCATACTCCAAAAATAGACACATTTTATAGCTTTACACGAAAATCTCACATGGCACAGAAAGAAGACGTTTATCATGTGATTTCGCTTGTCAGATGCATTAAGTCGAGATGCCCGGGTACTAAAGGCGTAGACAGGTGAAGTGCGCTCACCGATTTGGACGCTTGGAGATCCGCCGAGCGCTAGTCCCCATAACGCGGGGAAGAGGAGACCCGACAAAATCATCGTCTTCTGCTTATCCACGCGACCACATCCACCAAACGCGCACTGTTCACAAAACAGCGGGCAAAATATAGAGTCGACACATGTTAAAATTGACCACAGTTCAAACGCAGAGGCTCTTGATAGACCGCGGTGCTGAAGAGGGAAAGAGCGGGCGCGATGATGCGGGAGTCTTGCCCTCCTCCTTTGCGGCTCCGTCCCTGAGAATCGTTTCAACTCAGAGGACAGGGTAAGAATACTGATGAAGACGAAAAAAGCCGAGCGAAGCCGAAGCTGCTCTTATTTTGAACGCGCATGGCGACAAGCGCGCACTCGCGCTGGGACTCTGGCTCTGCTGCTTTGGGGAATAGAATTACAATTCATCTTATTCATTAGCTTAATATATGTCGCGTGATTTCTTTTGGTTATGAATTTATTGAAGTAGAAAACGCCTAATGTGTTTCCACTATAGGCAGAGTGTGACAGATGTTCTCCTGCAATCCAATAGGTTTGGGCTCCCCATCCTCTGAAATATAACACATAAGAAACAGCTTAACAGCTTGAAAGCGTCAAAGTAGTTCCCAAGATGACCAGCAGAGAGCAGTGAAGTGCTGTGGAAGTCTGACCCTAAATGCTGAAACCAGATACATCAGTGAGTGCTCAATCCTGTTCCAACCCAGATCAAACATGTCTGTATTAAGCTCCTGGGGCCATTTCAAAACGTTTATTCTGGATCAGAATTTTGAATCCCATGTTTGTTATCCAGGATCAGGTAACCCATTTTGTGCCTCTTTTTCAAAGCAAAATTGGATTGGATCACCCAGATTCAGATGCATACAGATTTGTAATTGTGGATTACTTATTCTCTACAGAGCCCCTAAAGGGGATATTTCCAATTAACTAATTGTTTGATATCGATAACCGTTTGGGGATATACACATATTGTAGTTTTAATACATTTTTGCTGGGATCCAAGTAATTAATTTTTATCAAAATTATTCCAATCTTTGTGCAACATTTCAACATTTTAATCCAGATTAGATTTTGTGATCTAATCTGAATGCAGAATACTTTTTCCTTTTGAACAACCCATTTTCAAGATTTGATCCAATGCAAGGGCTAGAATCTGATATTATTCTTTAACAACTGGCCCCTGAAGAATGTAAATTAGGTGGTTTAGTTTTGATTGATCAGGGTTGGAGATGAACTTTGCAGAGAGTTATATTTCTAGAGAAATCTAGCTCTAACTCTCTGCAAGAGCTAGTTCCTAGCTCTCTCTCTAGAGACCTAGGAACATGGGAACCCCTGAACTACAGTAGTAGGCTACAAACGTTTAGTTCTTTTAATATGCTATAGGCTGCAGTTTACATGGTTTATACATAGACTGAAATGTCAAAAGTTATTACTAATCATGTTAGTTAGCACAACATGTTAATCATGTTAGAATCTTGTTAAAACCGTGCTAGCATTATATTAGGAACATGCTAATAATGCTAAATTCTTATTAACAAAATTGTACTCAAGTTAGCTACCTCTAGTTTTGCAATAGCAAGTACCACGTTTTAACAAGAGCAGTATAGCATTATGCTAATAATATGCTGTGTTAACAAAATGCTAAATATATGAGGTTCTTGTTAAAAGATGTTAGCAAAAACTGAAGTGTTAAGACCATACTAGCACCATAAAAAACTCAGCGGGCGCTGCAAAATTTGTACATTTTATGGGTCTGGCTGACGTCTCATACGCGTTCAACTGTTTTTAGCTCTGCAAAACTTGTTTTTG
Source organism: Enteromius radiatus (assembly GCA_032357445.1). NCBI lineage: Eukaryota > Metazoa > Chordata > Actinopteri > Cypriniformes > Cyprinidae > Enteromius > Enteromius radiatus. The sequence continues at coordinate 10,265,905 of JAUCMS010000001.1, forward strand.
ATATTGCCAATTGGGTGGCTTACCATAATGTATTGTCTTAATTAGTACCACATTGGTTTGTAGTGCAAACTTTTTTTTTTTGAGTGCATGTTGTTATTTTTCACGCTATTTCCTATGACAGCCAATGAACCGCAAGTCGCATTGAATAATAAGGTGAATATAATGCAAACTAGTTTTCGTGTTTTTTGTTTGTACATTTGTAACAGTTGTTTCTTATGTCAAGTAAAATCTCAAAATGCACATGGTGCATGTCTGTTTTGATGTTTTCCTGCATTACAACAAGCTAACTCTTGTATAGTACCTTTAATAAGTCCATCCATCCTTCCATTTTTAAACATTTTGATTTGCATACTGTGTGATAGGCTGCAGTGCAAATTTCATCTTATTACACACAAGAGATATATGCAAATTTTACATAACTATATTATTTGAAATGTTCTGCCATTCAGCTTAAAACCTAAAACTGCTCATGGTGCATGTCTGGGTTTTACTAGTGTTATTCTATATTCACCATTCCAACACATTAAGTGTTACAGATGTGTTCATTTTTCTGCAGAGGAAAAACATGTCTATATTTTGCAAAGTACACATTATATTAGTGAAAGAGGTCGACAACAAACATATTTAGCAAATCAATTACTAGGTCAATTTTAAACTTTTAGTTGTGTATATTTGAGGAGCTTTCTGCACAAAATGAAATGCTAGGACAGAGCCGTTGTCATGGCACTGACCATGTGTCTTGTTTTCAGTGACACAATCACAAGTGATTAAAAACAAGTGCAGCCTAGCAGCTAAATACTATAAGGCTAAATATATGCAGGAATTAAGATACAAGAAAGTTCATATGAAATATATACATTGCAAAAAATATTAGTTAGTCAGATGTTGAAAAGGCAGTAAGTTGTAAATCAGTATGGAATTAAAATGGCATTTGGATACAGATTAAGTATTAAGCATTGCATTAAAGCGTGTCAATGGAAAGTTTTGCTAAAAATATATTTAAAAAAAAAAGTCTAAATGTTTTTATGTTATGTTTGTATGAGTTTTTACATTAAGTTTCTTGAAAAAAAAAAAGAGAAATATTAACTGTTTACAACAAACTCCTGAGCAAAATGTCAACGTTAAATATCTGATCATCCAAAACAATAGAAACCAGAATGTAGCTGATGAAGGATCTTTATTGTATGGCTCAATAACAGCAGTGAAATCCCTTGTTAATACAGACTCATATGGAACAAACCTGTCATGAATACTGCATGCTGTCTGTGATAAGATCTGATACAGTCTTTCTTGCCATAAGCAATTTTTTTGCCTGAGTTTATAAACAAAAGACATTTATGGCATGGAACATCATGGATAGTCACTATCTAGCACTTTGGCCAAACATGGCTGAACACACTGTAAAGTCATGCTGCAAAGTTTGCTCTTATTAAAGCTACACATTTCAAAAAGCGACTTATAAGGAGAGACACAAATAAGCAGGACTATTTAACTGGCAGACCAACATAACAGACATTAAAACATGTGACACTGTTCATGCTTGATTATCACTCTCATCAACATAAAAACACACACACACACACACACACACACTCGGTCATGGTCACAGGTAGACAGACCAGTAAATAACATTGAAGAAAAGGAAGGTGAAAGGGAACAGAGCTCGAGCATAGAGATCAATCTGTTTAGCAGCAGATGGAATGACGGGTTTCGGAGGTGGTGGCTTCTTGTTGTTCTTGTTCTGTGATTTGCCAGCAGCATCCGTGACCTCAATGGGCTTGCCGTAACAGTCGAAGTTTGATAGTTCGAAATCTCGTGGGAGAGAACCGACAATACTGAAATCATTTGAGCGCAGATCAGATTTTGAAGTACACACCTTCTTACAGCGGTTTTCCACAACCTACACAAACATAAACCACACAAAAAAACAATCAAATGTCTATCTATCTATCTTTATTTGCATTACCGTGTTAATCTTAAGTTGCTAACTTATAAACCTATGCTTGGAGCCCTATATTTTATTCAAAAGTTGACCAATTTCTCATGAACGTCAATCTCCTTGGAAGCCAATGCAGTCATCCTCACAAGACATTTCTCTTAAATATTGTTTGTAATATGACCTCTCCCCCTCACACATACACACATGCGAGTGCACACACACACACTTGTGAACCCCTGTGCTGCTCTGTCATAGCTTCAGGGTTCTGTGCTGTCGGGTCACATTACTCTCAGTCCCCCAGAATCCTCTGCTCTTCTCTGCACCCTTGTCCCACTGAGCGCGCTCAGAGCAGTAGACTCAATTACAGCCATTTCATCTCCCCATGTACCCATTAACACACACACATTCATCTTACATAAAGAGAAGACACACACATCCTACATAGAGAGAACAGTCACACACATACAATTAAATATGAATACACACTTTTTTCCTTATAAAGACAGCACAAACACATAAATGCACACATACATCTTACTTAAAGGAATACACGTGCATCCACACACTGACCTGCAGTGTGCTGACATGTATAGGTGTCCCACCAGTGCCATTGGCACGGTTAGTTTTAGCTGGAGTCTTGTTCTCTTTTTCTCTTGCTTTATCTTTTTGAGCCATCTTTACCTTCTCTGCCTCAATGCGCTTGGGACTGTTCAGCATCACCTGGGACACAGCACACAGACAGGGCAAATTCATGCAATGCAAGCGCTCCCTTATGACAAACAATATGAATAGTAAGATGTTACATGATTCCAAATCTACAAACATTGTGCAATACTTTGAAGCAAGGCCCTTATGTCAGGCATCATGTTTTCCTTGTACAACCTGAATAAAGAGACATAACACTCCCCCCATCTTCCACTGGTCAGACAAATGCATTTGCGTTATGCCACACATTTTGTATGAATACTACAACATAAAAAGTCAAATGAAGTGGCATTTGTTTAAAATTTTGGCTAAACATTTGACAAAAATAAGTGGACACTTTCTGGCTGTTAAACAGCCCATATTAATATGACTAACAAATATTGTACAATCAAATAAAATGTCCAGTCTAATATAATTTTAGGCCCAATGTATATACAGGAGAAATCCTCTACTTTTCTCTCCGTTATATTGATTGCTCAAACATCTCTCTACTGGAAGAAATCATACCGCACTCAGATTCAAAGAAATTGGGCATATAAAAAGATAAATAAATATTACTGCTTTGTTGATTTTTCCCTGAGAGAATTCTTATTTGAAAATGTAATATTGATTCACACACAAAATCACTTAAGGTCATTTTCATATTTCTGCGTTTTCAGCACAAAATTACAAATACATTATTCTGCAATTGCAGAATGTAAGTTGCAGTGTTATATGGCTCCGTGCTCCCAGAGCTCTTACCCCAGTTTTCCAGGATTGATGGACAATGTAACCAAAGAAACTGCATATCTGTTTTAGCTCAGGAGAAGTTGATTGTTCCTTAGTAAGGCATTTTTGCTGTTGCTTCTGTTCTCTATAAAATGTAATGGGAACAGCCTTTGGGAGTGTCGATTGTTTAAAGCCCATGTAGATTCTCGCCAATTTATTGGTCACTATCCTTATACTGGCAAACGCGCCATCTGCTCAGATTTCTCTGCCTTCATGAAACGGCCATTTTAGCCCTTCTGTTGCATTTTTTCCGGACTGATTTAGATTGTTTTTCATTTATATTTCTTTATTTTTACTTCAGCAACTGTGATAGCAGAGCTCTGTTCTCCTTGTGGTGAAGTGCCATGGAGTTTCCTTGCTGCCAGCATCATGTTCTTGCTTCATTGTGTGTGATTACCCTTTTTCCTCATCACACTCCGGAAGCTGTCAAGGCCCTCCATGAATCTGTGGTTTGGATGTGGAGCTCGAGGCGATGGAGAGCAAGCAAATGGGCTTGCACCTTTCTCTCTCTCTCTCTTGCACGCCAGTGGAATTTATGTCAAAGCCTGGAAGTGCGCAAAACAATTTCCTTTGTGCTAGAAATTATTAGTGCACTGCAGCAGTTGACTCCAAAGACTTTGGCCCTGCTTCAGCTGACCCTCTCTTACCTAGTGGCCAGACTTCCATGGACTACTCACCACAGAGAAGCTCTCTATTGATTGACCCGGTGAGCATCATGAATCCCAGTCGTCAAAGCTTGATGATAATTTTTTTGAGGTCTGAATGAAGAAAGCTGTTCTTTTTCAGTGATCTGCATCATGAGATTTCCAGATTCTGGAAGCAGCCATTTTCCGCCCGCCTCACTAACGTGGCAGCCACTGACCTAGTGGTTTCTGTGGAGCAATTCTATCCACCTTATTCTTCCCATGAAATGAGTTCTTATCTTAATTATGAACACTTCTTCAGGTCCTTCCTGGCTCTCCCTTATTGGGAAGTTCTACATGGCAAGGCAGTATGAGGAGCCCAGAACATTCATACATTTCTGCCTACTTCTGTCTTTATGCGGTTCTTTCACATCCACCACCCAGTGTGTTTCGTTGTGCAGCAATTGTTCAGCCTCACTCTTTCCCACTTTCAATGTGGGTGATACATTAGGCTTGTCAACTGCTGCTAACATGGTAGGAGACACGTGCGGTTCTCTCCCAGAGCCAGCAGACCCTGCACCTGTCACAGATCAAGCCCTCACATCGGTCCCTGTGAGCTTCCTCATCCTGCATCAGGACGACAGGGGCTCTTCTTCCTTGTGGATGATGTTATCCCCTCCAGACCATCTCAGCAGACACAGCTATGTCCTCTAGACTCCACTTCCTTTATCACAATTATTTCATAAATAAAAACATCTACAAGGGGTATTATATCTTGAGTTCTCCACACAGTTCAGTTACACACTTCAGTTTTGTTGCAGCTTTGGGCAGGAGACTGGCTTGTCACCATCAACCTGAAGGAAGCCTGTTTCCCTATTCAGGTCGTTCAGCAACACAGCAAGTTCCTCAGGTTCACCTTTGGCCTGGCCTTAGCACCAATGCCATTCACAAAGTGCATGGATTCTGCTCTGGTCCCATTGAGGCTCCAGAGCATCCGTATACTTAGTTGCCTGGACAGTTGACTCATTTTAGCCCACTCCAGGAAATTAGTGATGTACCACAGGAATGTTCTCCTTCACCACATTTCTTAGCCTAAGAATAAACTCCAAAAAGAGTGTTCACATCCTCTCTCGCTTCAGGCAAGACCACCGTGTTTCTATGAGCACTTGTCACAGGTTTTTTTTTCTTTTTTTCTTTGTCTCTTTTGGAAAAATGCATTGTTAAATTAAAAATTCTCTCTTGACCAACCTGACCCCTGCCCTAGAGCATATTTGTGTAGCGGCAGGATGGTCCTCTCCGCATCTTTACACAGCTTTTTCCCGGGTCTTGTCCACTTAAACCAGCCTTGGATACTATCTGGTTCATCATCAGGGCAGATACGGCAACACTTTAGCTTGGTGTGCTTGGTATATTATTCTTACTGCTTCATAATTACGCAGCATCAAGTGAACCTATGAAAGAGAACATCTTGGGTTACTTGCGTAACCCATGTTCTCTGAGTAGGGAACAAGATGCTGCATCTGCTGCCATGCTCCTTGCACTGCCAATGAATTGCTTTGATTCTATACAGGCTTCAGACAATCAGCACACCCAGAGGGCATTCCCATTGCATTATAGCTACACAGTGTCTTGTTCCCTACTCAGAGAACAGGGGTTACGCAAGTAACATTCTGTTTTTTCATTCTGAGACATTTTTAAGGCACTCATTACCGATCTATTTTCTCCTCTCTGAAAGAGTGCGTTTCCGTGTCAGCCTTTTCTCCTCCTATTTAAGGAATAGCAATATATGCATAAACCATATTTTCTGAGTAGAGAACAAGATGCTGTGTCTGCTGCCAAGCTCCCAAAACACATGGAGATATAAGACTTAAGTGAGAAAACATCAGTATTCTGCTACATAAGCAGATATGTACAAACTGTGGCAAACTGTCTGATAATCAGTAAAAGCCCACAGTTTCAAGAACTATATATGTATTTATTTTGTGGCTATTATTGTGTTTATTAATATTTGTTTTTTATTTTATTATCATTAATTCAAGCTGCAAATTATGCAAAAAATATAAAAATAACATTTATGCTATGTTTTTAGGAATTTAAATTCTGTGTCACTACAGAATGTTATTCAAAATATAATTTTAAATGTATATGTTTATATTGGAAAGGAAAATGAATTATGTTGTGTGCTTTTCCCATGTTGTATATTGTTAGTAGAAAAATAAACTGAGATTATGAAATGTGTATTTTAAGTAAGTTTATTTTCTAAAAGTATGAAGTATGTAAGTGATTGCAGTTCTGCAATGTCCTGAGTCAAGGAAATGTAAATGTTTCAATACAAGACAACAGCAGACAAGTGTGCATACACACCTGAACCACAGCGTACTCCACAAGAGAGGCAAAACCATACAGCAAACAGGCAATCATCCAGATATCAATGGCTTTCACATAGGAGACCTTAGGAAGCTCAGATGCTAGAGACATAGACTCGGATGACAGTGACAGAACAGACAGAATACCTAAAGAGAGACAGACAGGAAAAAAGAAAGAAGATTTCCTCATGCATACTGCAACTTCATTAATCACTATGCTGTTCCCTGATTGTGGTTTCTTCACACTTTACCACAGGATATAAAATCAACTATGATGCTAATGTTAAAACTGACCTGGGAGTAACAGCCATCCCTGGAATGGACAGATGAACAAATGAGAGAAAGGAATGAAGGAGAGGTGGAGCCTATGAGAGGAGGAATATGAAGAGATGAGAGAGGAAAAACGGGTTGAATTTTGGGTAATCATGGGAATGATGGACGGATGAATTTCCCAGTGTAAGTGGAAAGATATCTCTCTCTCTTTAACACTTTCACACTTTTGTGTGTCCAGATGTTTCATATACAGTGGGTACGGAAAGTATTCAGCCATTTGCTAAAATCACATCAGTTTTGAAAGAATTGAAAGACATTTTTGCAGATTTATAAAAAAAAAAAAAAAAAGGGCCACTCTGCCAGAAAGCCCCAACTGGTGGAGGGCTGCAGTAATGGCTGACTTTTTCTACAACTTTCTCCCATCTCCCAACTGCATCTCTGGAGCTCAGCCACAATGATCTTTGGGTTCTTCTCTACCTCTCACCAAAGCTCTTCTCCCCCGGTAGCTCAGTTTGGTCAGACAGTCAGCTCTAGGAAGGGTTCTGATCATCCCAAACATCTTCAATTTAAGGATTATGGGGGCCACTCTGCTCTTAGGAACCTTAAGTGCAGCAGATTTATATTTGTAACCTTGGCTAGATCTGTGCCATGACACAATTCTGTCTCTGAGCTCTTCAGGCAGTTCCTTTGACCTCATGATTCTCATTTGCTCTGACATGCATTGTGAGC
>JAUCMS010000001.1:10281666-10315579 GCA_032357445.1 Enteromius radiatus
AACGCATATATTATGTAAAGAAAAACTTTTATTTTGGATGCGATTAATCGCGATTAATCATTGCCCAGCACTAGTTTATATATTTAAGAAAAATACATTATGTTTATGTATGAAATATATGTGTGTATATATATATATATATATATATAATATAAAATATAAATACATAAATGTATATGCATGCAAGTACAGTATTTCCAAAATATATGCTGTATGTGAGTGTATCTATATACATAATAACTATATACAGTACACTCATATATGTTATGTTCTGCTTCCTCATGTCATTCCAGACAGTCTGGATGATGATAAGATGTGGAGCACTGGCTGTTCTAATAATTTTGGCCACCACTATATACAAGTAATGCCTAAATCTTTTTAACATAACCCAGAATTTCATCCATTAACATTAAAAATAAACTTTTTTCTTTTCTTATTTTTTCTTTTTAAATCAAGCTATATTAAATAAATACATATGTATGTAAGTAAGAGCTGTTGCGGATTGGCCCACCCCAGACAGTCGGAAATCGGTCCAGAGATTTCTGGGGTTTGCCCATTTTTACAGATGGTTCATTCAGAATTTTAATCAGACTCAGGCGGTGTTCAAAACTCTTAAGAGTCATTTTGTTTTGGCACCCAGTTTAACTACAGACCCATCTCATCAGTTTGTGGTGGAGATGGATGCACCAGAGGTGGGGGTTGGGGCCATTTTGTCCCAAAGATCACCCTCGGATGGGAGAATACATTCCTGCGCCTTCTATTCTCATCGTTTAACCCCCCCAGAACAGAATTACAACATTGGGAATAGGGAGTTACTGGCTGTCAAGTTGGCGCTGGAGGAGTGGCGTTATTGGTTAGAGGGCGTGGGGGTTACTTTTATTGCTTGGACTGACCACAAGAACCTCGAGTACATTTTAGATTAGATTAGATTCAACTTTATTTTCATTACACATGAACAATTACAAGGCAACCAAATGCAGTTTAGGTCTAACCAGCAGTGCAATGAGCAGCAAGTGCAGGATATAGGTATAAGTTATAAATGCGCTTATAGAAGATATGTACAAGAAGAAACTGGATAATATTTACAGATGGATGTACAGTAATATGAACATAATATACAGTTTGTATTAACTATAATCAGGAATTACAAGTAGTGAACGGGTGCTGGCGGCAGTCAGCTGAGGGGTGGAATCCAGGGTACGCACGGCACTACGTGACACCACTTTTCCCACGGGTTGCCCTGAGGGGTTGTTGTTTGTACCCAGGTCAGTCCGAACTAGCGTCCTACACTGGGGCCACTCGTCTGAGCTAGCTTGCTAACCAGGAGCGACTCGAACCTGTATGTTGATCAAGCAGCGGTTTTGGTGGCTGTCTGTGGTGCGGGATGCTTGCTTGTTCGTTTCGGCCTGTCCAGTTTGTGCTGCGGGTAAGGGCTCCAATCGACTCCCAGCAGAGCTACTCCATTCACTGTCAGTGGTCCTCACTGTGGTGAACAGGTTTTCTAAGGCGGTTCATTTCATTCCCCTGCCCAAACTACCTTCAACAAGGGAGACTGCAACTGTGGTCTTAAATCACGTTTTCCGTGTTCATGGTTTCCTGGTGAACGTGGTTTATGACAGGGGTCCCCAGTTTGTGTCTAAGTTTTGGACAGAATTCTGTTGACAACTGGGGGAGACTGCAAGCTTATCCTCCAGCTATCACCTGCAGACTAATGGGCAGGCCAAGTGTGCTAACCAAGACTTGGAGAGGGTCCTGCATTGTGTGGCATCTGCTGAACCGTCGTCTTAGAGATCCAGACTTACCATGGTCAAGTACGCACTTAAATCCCTCCCGGTCTCGTCTATGGGCTTGTCTCCCTTCCAGTGCTGTTTGGGCTGCCAGCCTCCGTTATTCCCCTCTCAAGAATCTGACACTGCTGTTCCACATGGAGAATTGCCAGAGAAACCCTCATTCGGACTGGTGAGAGGAACAAGTCATCAGCGGACCGTCACTGTACCAAGCCCCCACTTTACGTGTGTGGGCAGAAGGTCTGGTTGTCTTCTCAGAACCTTCACTTTAGACTCCCCTCATGAAAACTGGGACCTAAATTTGTTGCACTGTTAATTATCTCTAAGGGGCTCAGTCTGGTGATGGTGCATCTTCAATTAACACCTCCTTTTAAGAACATTCACCACTAATTGATGTGAGGCATAGGGGTAGAGGTCACAATACCTTGTAGACTGGGACGGGTACGTTCCGGAGGAGAGATGCTGGGTTCCGGCTTGTGACATTCTGGATTGCTTTCTCATCGGCCAGTTCCATCAGTGTCATGGTAAGTCCTCTGAGGTGAGAGGTAGTGTCACGGATCAGGATGCCTTCCTGGCTTCCTCTGCTGGTTGTGTTGTCTGTGTCTTTCCTCGCTGCTCATCACTGGCACAATCAGTGATAATTCTGCAATGGGGCTGATTCACTCTGACTTGTCCTCGGTGAGTAGATTGTTTGGTGATCTATGTGAATTTCGCGCTGTGTCTGCTTTAACTGACCTCCGTGTTACCTGTACCCCAGGATTCATAGTGGAGAGGACAGCCTTTTTCTGCCTCACTCTTCACTGTCATTGTGGGTCTTCTGTGAGCGTTGTGTCTAGTCTCCAGCCTTTCTTTCTACTCCATTCTTTCTACTCTGCCGACAGAGCAGGATTGCCCCAGAGTCTTGCTCGCTGTTTTTGGTTTCAGTTTTTTGTGTGGTTTTGGCTTTTGTGAATAAACAGAGTTTAACAGAGAACCTCTGTTCCCCTAACCCCAGGCCCAGATGATGTCAGACCAGTCTGTCTGAAAACCTCTGCTGACCAGTAGCCCCATCTTCTCACAGATCTTTAACAGATCACTGGAGGTGTGTGAAGTCCTTTCCCGCTTTAAATGCTCCACCGACTTCAGGAGAAACTTCCCTGCACTTCCCCTAGTCAACATCTTGGACAGCACTGTAATGACAGTGGAGTCATTCAGGTTCCTGGGCAACACCATCTCTCAGGATCTGAAGTGGGACAATCAAGTCTATTGTTAAAAAGGCCAAGCAGAGGCTGTATTTGAGGAAGTTCAACCTGCCACAAGAACTGCTGAAACTGTTCTTCTTCCGCCCTCTTTGAATCCGTCCTCTGCACTTCAATAACTGTCTGGTTCAGCTCAGCTACCAAATCTGACCTCAGAAGACTATGTAGGATAGTCCAGACCACACAGCGAATCACTGCTACAACCCTCTCCACCCTTCAAGAACTGTACTTATCCAGAGTGAGCAAAACGACTGGCAATATCACTCTGGACCCAGAAAATCTGTCTGATTGATGCTATAGATTTTTATTTCATACACATACTTATTTACATTTGATATTTGGACATAACATACCTGTACATATAAAACTGTCTATTTTGTATGGTGTGTTTTTGCTATTTTGGACATTGTGTATTTGTATATTGTTCTTTTTATTATCTGCGTTTTGTCTTGTCTCTGTCATTCTGTTGCACTTTGGGGTTCCTCTCACTAAAACATTCCTGGTAAGTGTAAATATAGCTGGCGGTACAGCTCATTCTAATTCTGATTATGTATTGTTCAGCCGTAAATAACAATAATAGTATTTTGTGGATTTTTCAGGAAGTCACTTTGGTTATTTAATCACTATAGCAGGATTTATTTAGCAAGGAATAAAAAAAACAAAAAAAAACATTTCTGTAGAAAAAAACAAAAACAATTCAAAATATTATATTGAAATCTCAGTACCTTTGAAGTTTGGTCGTATTCGTGAATCATAGGTCATCAACAAGCGGTTCAGTATGTTGCTGGTTGAGTTGGCTGGGACTCTGTCCAAGTCCTCTGCTGATAACTGACTGGCAATGTCAAAACAGACACACACTCACTATACTTTCAGTACATCACTTATCAAAGTCATACTAGGACATGGCTGTTCAACACATTTCTTTGGAATTAGGGCTTCATATCTCAGTATTTTTGGCTGATTTGCAGTGTATGGTATATATCTCAGTATTTTCTACGCTTTACATACACTATATACATATATGTATATATTTTACATCCTGCCTAACGTTATCCAAAGAAACAATGCATATTAAAGGCTATGAAATACAAAGTGAATGTAATCATGTAGGAATATATGTTATGTGCAACAAAAAAATTATGCTTTTAAAGGAGAAGGTCATTTAAAAAATTCAAAAAAGACTTATATCGATATAAACAGTATTTCCTCATACTGTATCGCTTACAAAAAATATAGATCAAATTTCGATATACCACCTCGCCCTATTTGGAATAATGTCCGCTATCAGAAGACACAGTAAAAGGCAAAGATACTTATTCATGCTAAGTCATTTGGATTTGGACCACTGGCCCCGTCTATGGCCTAAGGCCAGTTTAACTGGATCTGTTAGTATGCAACAGAGAGTGTTGACAAGGACACAGCTGGTCCTGGACCAGTGCTAACAGAACCATCCAGTCTGGCAGGTTTCAAAATTTATCGCCAGACTTTCACTCTGCCTAACAGCACTGTAATTCTTCATGACTGACATCCATGCATCCTTGGCAACCTTAAATGATAATGGAATCAGCACACATACAGTATGTGTGTAACTGCCTGGGAGACTTACGAGGGACAGATGACTTGCTTGCCCTTTTTCCCCTTCTTGGGTTTGCCTCCTTCTTCTGCAGAGAACTGTACCAACAGCAACAACAAGATCAGCCCTTTGAGAACCATGACTGCACACCTGCAACTCACACAGACGGATTAGTCAGAAAAAACACTTTTCAACGTAACGGTGGCATTAATTTACTGTACCCATGACACGAATGCTACCAAAACATAAAATATTCATATTTGGAATAAAAGAATGTGAAGATATTTAAGTGATTGTTCACCAAAGATTACCAAATGTTGCCATACGTTAAATATATTAAGTTTCTACAATATATAAATATAGAGCATGGCAATAGCAACACCAAGATCATGGGTTTAATTCCCAGGGGAAGCAAGAGCTGATAAATAAATGTAGAACTGTAATGCTAAACGTTATGCTAAATACATAAATGCAATTTGGAATTTAATTAATGAAAATTAGCTAAAAAAGTATTTGCCCTAAGGGCATTCAAGATGTAGATGAATTTGTTTATTCTTCTATTTGTTTATTCAGATTTGAAAATCTTTAGCATTACATCACTAGCTCACTATGGATCCTCTGCAGTGAATGGGTCAGAAGAATAGTCCAAACAGCTCATAAAAACATCACAATATGACTCCAGGTCATTGATTATCATCTTATAATCCAAAAAGCTGTGTGTTTGTGAGAAACAAATCCATCCATTATTAGTGCATTTTAACCTGTCCCTTCTGGCCAAAATATGACTCCATAATCAATAGTAATACATCCTCTAGTGAAAAAAAATAATTATAAAATTATATCAAAACAACATTTTATCAAAAAAGGCAGTATTTTGAAAAGAGGAATTTGTTTCTACAAACATGCAGCTTTTCTCTTCATGAGATGTAAATAGATGGACTGGAGTCATTTGGTTTACTTATGGATTATTGTGATGTGTTGATGAACTGTTTGCACTGTTCTGATGGCACCCATTCACTGCAGATGATCTATTGGTCAGCAAGTGATGTAATCATCAAATCTACATCTTGGCTGACCTGAGGGTAAGTACATTTTCAGCAAATATTTTAAGTAAACTCTTCCTTCATTCATTTCACCAATTCATTTTAACAAGTTAATGCATATAGAATAATTTCACCCGTTATGTGTGACGTACAAAAGATCAATGCGTGTTTTTAAAGATGGAAATGTGACAGCAACCTAGCAGGTTTAAATAGAAAGTGGGGGACAAGACAAATTTAGAAATTTCTCAGAAAGCAAAATAGAGCTACTAGAGAAAAGTATGGGGTGAATTGTACTATATATCTTTAACATGGCTAGTTGTTGAGCTATTGAATACTTCCTGTGATTTCCCAGGAAAATAGAACCAGTTCATTGAATACACGTTCACCTGGGGGCAGGTTGTCAGGTTGTTTTTATGGTCTCGGTTGTCACAACGAAACAATCAATTGCCCATGTTTTCAGCTTAGACAGACAGACAAACAGACAGAACACCATAACAGATCCTAGAACACTGGGCAGGAGAGCCAAATGCTCAACCTCAAATATGGCTATTATCATCTGAAATATGTAAGTATTAGCAACTTTACATGGCCACCAATGGTAATGATATCCTATTGAAATGTGTGCTATTGACATGTCTGTGTGGAGTGTGGAAGCTGAACAGTAGCGCTCATTGCATGACAGATGGAGGCGCCGGTGTGGTCACTTGCTCCTAAAATACTCTGTAATTTCTGATCACACAGATAATACATCTTTCAAATCTGTAAAGGCTCAATGTTTATTTGTGTGCACACACAATACTGTGCTTTCGTAAAATAATGAAAGCAAACATGATGCGCTTTCTGCAAGCTCAGCGCGAAACTGTGTACAGTTTATCTTTGCCTTACAATATTAAAAATATATTTATATAGAGTGAAATGTCTACATTTTAAAGAAACCAATTAAATTAAATGGAAAACAAATTCCCAGTTTAAGTAATCCATATGAAAAACTCATTCAGTCGCATCCATTATTACAGAGATGACGAGTCAGTGTTGCTGACTTCATCTCTGAAGCTGAAAACAATTAAAGCACTAGGTTACCAAATTATTAAAATGTTAATGCAGCCTCCTGGGCAATTAAAGGCTCATAATAATCATTTAAATGGTTTATTAATAAACGTGTGAGTTGTCGACCAATGCTCAAATGAACGACTATTACTCAACCAGAAAAATCATTATTCTAGGGCATTAGTAATTAAAATTACCGTCCCACTTTATATTAGGTGGCCTTAACTACTATGTTCTTACATTTAAATTAAGTTTTTGTTACAATGCACTTATTGTGTACAAACATGTTTTTAAATTGTACTTATACTTACAAAAATACCTATATGTAATTACGTTTATAATTACACTGTTGACCAATCCTTTACACCTTAACCCACCCTTATACCACCAAATGTGGGGCGTGAAAGAAAAGTAATGTAGGTAGACTCACCAAATACTGTTGCCAGAAAGTAATAATGAATTAATAAAATTACTTTTAAAAGGAGTAACTAGTGACGAGTAATACACACAAACACACTTGTTTAGGAACTAGCCCAAAATGCATACAGGCCTATTAAGTGTTTGGTTTATAAGTGTCACCACAGAAATGCTTAAACTCACGCATTCTATTGCACAACCCCTGGAACAGCTTGCTACTCGCTTGATCAGACCTTATAATGTGCAGATTAATTAGCCCAACGCTAATAAGAGCTCTCGCTCCAGCGGCGGACTGAAAAACACCCGGGACAGAATCCTGCATAGAGATCCGCAGTGGAGGAGAACACTCATCTCACCGTAAAACACTTCCAGACCTCCCGGCGCAGACGTATACAGCAATATAAATAAAGAGACACTCGTAATAACTCACTCCGAGAACTTGTGAAATCATGTTGAACCAAGAAAAAAAATCGCGTGTCACTGAGATCATCTCATCTGTACATAATACAGTAAAGTCACGTAGGCTTACCTCATGAAGAAAACACAGCTGATGTTAGTGTCCTCCGCTCAAACACGCTTCCAGCCAACACACATGTCTGTCACTGCATGTACATCCACACTCGGGCTCAGTTTCGGCGTGTGTTATGGATTGCGCGTGGATGCACCTGTCCCGCTGCAGTGAGGCTGCTGCTGTGCTCTCGCGTGATGAAGCACGCGCTGTCCCGCACCGGCGTCACTTTCTCCGCCTGGATTTAACTTACGAAACCTAACTGTGCTACTATAGCCTACCGTTAAGTGATTCTGAAGATATAAAGGACCTGTCTTTGGCAAAAGCAAGTGTTAAACAAATTAAAGCGTTGTAAATTAAAGAGTGTAAGCAGCCCTCTCTGATTATACTAAGCGAGAGAGGCTTAAGAATTCACGAGATGTTAGTGGTTTTGGAAAAGGCTCTTCCTCACCTCGATTTGTCCTTTGTGTCACATTAAATCACAGCCCTCTCTCTTAACAGATTTACACTGAGCCCACAGAACTAAATGAGGGCATGGGATAGGCTCGTGTGTGTGTGTGTGTGTGTGTGAGGGAGAAAGAGAGAGAGAGAGAGAGAGAGAGAGAGAGCGCGGCAGGAAAGATAAATGATCCCATGTGAGAATGGGAAAAAGAGAGAATAAGACTCACACAAACAATATGAAGGTACACTAAGAATAGGATGAATTATATTTAAATCTATCATTAATTTATTTATATATATATATATATATATATATATATATATAATTAATTTATTTACATATACAAATCTTATGTAAATATTAAAATATATATAATTTATAATTGATATAGAATAGACTGATGAAATATAATTTAATATGCAATAATTCAACTGAACATCATTGCTCTTTTGTTGATTTTGTTTCCATAAAAGCATATTTAAAAATAAATATTCCATTAAATATATATATATATTTAAATATATTATTGGTAAATTCATGTATATTAATATAAGAAACATGGATCAAATAAAACTCATTCTCTACATACATACATGAAATAATATCATATAAAACTTAGGTGCATAGAGAACCCAGTAAATGTTCAGCAACAACTGGGAAATAAAACAATACAATTGTGTTTCAGAATTTGTGAAGCCATTCTGCTCACAGCGTGGCACAACGCCAGCATGCTGCAGAGGAGACACACACAAACTCACTCTTACTCTAACTCACACACACACACTGGACAGCTTCATGATAGTCTTTACGAATTACAAACTTACCTCAGCATTTCAGAAGCTGTAAAACATCAGCTTTCACTCTATCACACACACACAATCTTGTTTCAGATGTGGTGGTTTCACATGTGAATTATGCTTTGAAGAATACAATTAAAGTGAGTGACTATCATTCTTATAAAAGTGATCATTACACAATGTCATCCGCTTAGATACTACAAAACAAGACAGATGCTATGCCAAATATGGGACATGCTTTCATGCCTTCTACACATACAACACACACACACACACACCATCTGTCCAGGGCTGACAGGAACACAATTCATCTTCTGCTCGGGCAAATTTGACCACTACAAATGAAGAACGGAGCTCATTGTATGGATGCCGTTTCCAAAGACACAGCAAGGGAGTGTATTTTTAATCCACATTATAATATTGCATAATATTTATTGCAAAACTGATTGGTTACTAATACTCTTCAAAATATCATAATTTGTGTTACACAAGAAAATAAGTCATACTAAATTTGAAATTACATGAGGGTGAGTCAATAATGAACTATCCCCTTAAAGCACAAACTCGAACTCAAAGCAAATATATTAGCAAATACAGTTTTCACAAACTCCAATATATTAGTACATTAAAGCTTATTCAAAATGCAGAACATTTGGCCTAAATCTCAAAAAGCAGTAAGGTGTAGGTAAACAAAACTAGAGCCACTTACTTTAAATCTGCATTTTACTAAATTTAAGGCCACATGTAAGGTGAACGGACAGTCCAGCTCAACATAAATGTCAGCACTTGGGTGGTTAGATTAACTGTCTTTCTGCTTTCATTAGCTCACACTGTGGTGCTGAACTCTTGTGGCCAAGCTAAAAAACAGCAGCACAAATCACTCGGACTAAAGCTGATTGTGTAATTTTCTTCTTGAGCAAAAGTATAAATGCTGTGGCTTTTTCCAACATAGCTTTTTGAGTTTGAGCTGCCTGACAGAGCAACAGGGCTACCTGCTTGTTTGAGCAATGGCAGATGAAGGAGGGTTTTGGAGAGTTTAATGTTTTCATTTTTATAAATGTTGGTAGTTGCCCCTGTAAGCCCACCTCATCTACTGTAATTACTATTCAAACATGTAGAAACATTTACAATATACAAAAAAGCTCACACATATTTTCTTTTTATTCTGTATTTTAAGATTAATTTATATTGGTTGCAAATTGCAAAATTATTTTTTGTATTTTCAATAAAAGAATATCAGTCCTGGCTTCTCAAAATTCTGTAAACAGGAAAAATCTAAAAACAGAAAACATAAGGGGTACAGTTACATAAATCATCCATTTTAGTTTTGTTCACAAAAAAAAAATCACGAAACAATAAGTACTAAATCATGCAAAAGTAAGAGTTAGAAAACTATAAAAACTATTAAAGAAAACACTGTCATGTATGTAAAATAAACAAGTAATAAGTAAAGGGATGTGAATAAGTAAAGAAATGTGTTTTTTTTTTGGTTTTGTTTGTTTTCTGTACAATGAAAGTCAGTGGTCACCAAGCCTGTTTGGTAGCCAACAGGTACTCTTTGGTATTCTTACAAATATCTTACTTTTATGCTTCACAGAAGAAGGTCATATAGATTTGGAATTACATGAGAGTGAGTAAATGAGGACAGAATTTCCATATTGGGGTAATATATTACGTGAAAAAAATGAATGTTAAAATAAATTCCATGTAAAAATGTATTTGTTCATTTACTAAAACTTCGTGCAGACATATTGTGCAAAATGCAAAACAAATTAATTTCATTAGACTCAGGGTTTCATTAGTGCTCTCAGATTTTGTTCCCAACTGTAAAAAAGCAAGGTTTTTGTCATTACCCTTTCATTTCTCTTTTCTTGTTCTCTGGATCTCAGCGCTCCAGTTGGTCCTGCTGTAAATATCTGGAACAGTCTGAAACTTTTTTCACCTCACTGACATTTAAAGACTCAGAGCACATAGGGCAAAACGACTCTGTCTCTAAGAGCCTGAAACAAACACACACAAATACAGAAAATCAATGTATGGGTGGGTAACTAGATAGGTGGATGGAGAGATGCACCATGGATGGATGGTACTTACTGGGTGAACTGTGAATAGAGAGCAGGGAAATCACAGTGTGGGCAGACACTCCAATCCTCCTTGACCAAGTGACGACCCTGAAAATAATGACACACACATCTATCAGACAAACTGCATAACTGTGTTCGCCTGCATATACTCACCAAAAGGTCAAGTCAAGTTTATTGTCATTCTTCTCATTATAGTCATAGACAAGTCAAGAATGAAATATATATAGCATCTAGAGAGCAAGTTAAATCGGTGCCTGGGTTTCTGGCAGTTCTCTGTGACGTTTACACTGTGGAACTGTAGGTCTCTCCCTGTGTTCAGGCAGTGCAGTGATGCAGTAGATTAAGCTGTGTGTACTCACTGTGGCGATACAGTAGGGCAGATTGTTTTTGCAGCCAGGACAGAGCAGCTCACAGTCAGGCAGGCTGAAGCCGCAGTAGGGACAGGGTGAGCTCTCCTCCTCCACCTCAGAAGTGTCTGGGCGACTGATGCAAAACAGAAAAAAAAAAAAAAAAAAAAAAAATCAATGATTGGATCACGGCAATAGGAGTAATGTAAAACATTTGTGCTGCTTTTATACAATTACATTTGCAATCCAGTTTGAACCTGTGATTCTAAAGAAGGGCGTCAAGGCCAACAGGAGAGACATGAAATTATTAAAAAATGAATATATATGAAAATAATTCTTAATTCTCTGAAGCACCAGGTTTTGGAATTGAATTTTGAGACATTAACACAGCTTTAATTAATAAAAATAAAAAAGGCATTAGCTAAATTTTATCTGACAATTTGGACTTTTTCTCACAATTCTCAGATTTTAAATGATAAAAACTTGCAATTCTTACTTTTTTTTTCTCTGAGTTACTATTTCCCTAGCGTAGCCAGACCTTTAGACTGACAGCAGAAGGTCTGGGAACCTTGGCCGCTTTGAATGCCCTAGTGCGTAAAACTCTACATTTTTACATCTTTACATTTTTCCCATACTTTTGAAAATCCAGCATTTAGTTGATCCTGATATATTTAGTTATAAGTCCAGATATAAACTCGCAATTCTGAGAAAAAGTTACAAAAGTTACAGTTTATATCTCGTAGTTCTGACATGCACCTGAGAGTTTGTGTCATGCAATTTTGCAAAAAAGTCAGAACTGCGAGATGTAAACTAACTTGTGATAAAAAGTCCAAATTATGAGATAAATAGCCATGATTACCTTTTTTTAAATACAGAAGGGGAAATGGTCTTAGATTTGAATATTGTTGTGGACAATAGTGGGCCCCGAAGTCAAAAAGGTCAAGATCCACTGGTTTAAACAGTACCTAAATGCACTGAAATAGCATTGTGCTAAAACAAAACACATAGTGTATGCAAATAAACCACGCCATTAACTGGAGCATTTAATTCTTATTATATGTGTCTCTTACCGGACCATGGCCTCTATCTTCTTCTTGTATTTGAGATCAATCTTGTTGCGATACTCTGGTCTCATCAGCATAGAGGCAAAACTGAAGGCAGAGTTCCTTAGTCCAGCACGATGACATTCAATAACCGCTGATGTGAGGATGGGGACAATGTCTGTAGGCCATAAACACACACACAGCTTTATGCTACATTAAAGGTGGACCCAGCATCTCCAAAGTTAGTTAAAAAAGGCATAGTGCTCAGGCAGACCACAGAGACTACGAAGGAGATGCCTCAATACGCAAATAAATTGCTGTTTTGTGGAAACAGCTCATTACTCATCAATGTCGTAAAACTCTTAAAGCGTTTCAGTGATGTCAGGGTCATTATATAATTAGCTTACAAGGCACAAGAGATCCAAGTGATCTATTATTGACTGTTAAACCAGAGATACAGATGCAGGGTTGTCATCTCCTCTCTATATTAGAAAATATCTAGTGGATTTGACAGCCATAACAGTACTGAGGCATGTACTGTATATGTGTGTGTGTGAGGTGTACAAAAGAAGCTCACGGGATGGGAATTTGCTGATGTTGTTGGACACACGGATAAGCATTCGTGCCCCCTTTAAATGATCTCCTCTTTTTACATGGATCTGAAAGAATATGAACATTCATGTTTGTTAATTTGGTTTTCTTCATGACGTAAATATGTTAAATGTATGTTTAAAATATTAGATACAAAACATCAAATCAATTGATGAACAACCAACCAGTATCTAGTTGGTTTTTTGAAGTTAGTTTCCCCTCAGGTTCACACACGTGTCTTTGCAGAGTAACCAGTATTTCATCACATTAATATTTGGCAATATTCATAATACTTTTATCTTAACAATATGTCATAATATATTACTGAAATAAATGATATACACTACAGTAGAGATGTTTGGGATTGGGAAGATTTTTTTTCATGTTTTTGAAAATTTCAGGTTACTTCAGCTTACAAATACTTATAATTACCATGTAAAATAACTTTTCTCTATTTAAAATGTTTAAAAAATTATTTATTCCTGTTTTGGTAAAGCTTCAAATTCTGATGATCACGACAATAGGAGTAATAGGCTTCGTCAGCCATTACAGGATCTTTCAAATAATCATTCTAATATGCTGATTTGGTGCTTACAAAATTATTTTGTAATTTTTATAATTTCAACATTTCTTGTTATTAGCAACCACATTTATTTTTGACATTTAGACATTTTTGTGACAATTTAAAAATGTCTAACCTTACCTTTAATCAATTTAATGCATAAAATGTAACCATTTTGGGTTTGACCAAGCCAAACCTTTGAACAGTAGTAATAGTAACACTTGGTTTGAAATGTTGTAATATAATGCAAAAATATTTCCCCATTTTTTTCTGCAAATGTGACACTGAGACATACAGCAAGAATATATTTCCCACCTTCACTAGTATGTAGCTGTGCAGGATCATCAGGTTTGTGGCCATCTCTGCTGGGATCTTAATGTGTTGTGTCTGAAGCTCAGCGTACATGCTGAACAAGACATCATGGGCATTCCTGTAATTTCCTACAATACATAAATACACACACAAACAGACCGGGAATTCCCTAAGAGTGTGTTATATTCTTATTTTCACACTAGGAGTCATTGGCGCAACATGCTTCCAAACAATTACACTTAACACAATAACAGTGAATGACAATCCGTTTAGTAAACTCTACATGGATAACCAATAAGCACTGAAATCAACCTGCGGATTGCTCCTCTCTGGCAATAATAATAGCAGTTCTTGCTGCCTCTCTGTACTGTTTGAGAGCCATGTACAACCGGAACAGATATTTTGCATCCTAGGGAAAAGCAGAACCAAGAAACATTATCTAGTCAAAATCACACTTTTTCTGATAACACACTTCTGATGCTATATACTATATATGATGCAACCGAAAAAGGTAGACCACCCTATACAAATGATCTGCTCTGAATCACTATTTTGAAACCCACTAAACAGTTCAAATAACTACAAAACAAACACACACAGTCAGAGTTTTAAGTATTAAAGCAACTGAAACACAAACACAATTGCGCAATTGCACAGACACACACACACACACACACACAGAAGTGCCTTCTGCTGGGTCACCACAAAGAGAAATATCAGCAGATGCAATGAGCTACTCACGGCAAGAGACTACACACATGCAGTGACACGCAAGAGAGAGAGGATGAGTGAGAGATGATGAGTGTATGGACAAAAGGAACCAATCAGATGATGAGTGCAACAACATATTTACAGTACATAATTGCAAAAAAACAACAAATACTTGTTTAAAAAAAAGACACTTAAAGGGTTCAGTGCCCATGTTTTAAGAGGTCCCACACATTTACAAAAGAAAATGTACAACTTGATCAAATCATAAAGTAAATGACAATGTTAGAGCTGCCTGGAGTTACTAGATAATCCTCGCTTCTAATTTAATTGAATATTTAAAGAATCCTATCCAGTAAAAGACCTTGAGCAATAAGCAGTAATGAACCCAGCTAGGTCATGGAACAACCAAGAAATAAGCATTTATGGATTTCAAATTCAGATGTTGTGTTTAGCTATAGCAACACAACCATGTATATTAATATTTTGTGTGGTCTACTTTGTACTGTTGATAAGATTTGGGTCAGTAAGATTGAAATTTAATATTTTTAAAAGCCTATTTAAAAGTTTCCCTCATCATTGTTACATTTACTTGATGAAAACTACAGTAAAAAACAGTCCTTAATAGGCTGATTTTGTGTTTACGAAACATTTCACTGTACAGTTGTGCTGCTTAATATTTATTTTAATTTTTTTTAGGATTTATTTTAACAAAGTTCACAAAAGTTCACTTTTCTTTTCTTTTTTCCGTAACAATGTAGAAGCCTTTAATCTAATTTTGATCAATTTATTACATCGCAAAAAAATATTTGTAATTATTATTTTTGAAGCGATCCTAAATTAACTGAAATTAATGTATTAAATGCCACAAAATTCCCATCTGGATTTATTTTTTAATTTAATTCCAGATGATACAGTTCATCCGCAGCTCTATTAGGATATGTTTTAAGTTTTCAATACCTTTGGCATTCCATCACTTTCCCCCATCAGGTAATCAATAAGCTGATTGGTTAGCACTTCATCCTTGGCTTCCCCTACCTATCAAACAGATATAAAATCATGATCATTATAACAACGTAACAAAAAACAATAGCTATTATGTTTAGACATAATCACCGTGATTCTTGACAAACACCTTTTTTTCTGATTAGGGCATCAACACATAAATGAATTATAATTATCTGGTAAGAACGATGGCTTGTCTATACTATACTTTAACAAACAAAAAATAAGAGAAAAATGATAAAAGTGAAGTCATTACAATGTGTGGTATGTTTTCTAGTATGTATGCAAATGCTTATTTCTGGTCTTTTAAACCATTACAAATAGATGAGAATCAAAAGGGATATGACTGGTGATAAGTCTGATTTCTTGGTTATATTATTATTTGTCTTGATTTGAGTTGTGGTCTTCCAATGGAACATTTAGAGAGAATACTGACATACTTTAAGCTAAAATATCCCAATCAGTCCAAAAGGTCCCTTCCAAAATCAACCGGCATAGATTTTTAAAAACATATATACAATATAATCATTGCGCATCTCCCTTTCTGATAAATGTAGTATAGTAAAGAGTGAAATAGCAGCTCCCCAGCTGTACTCACTGTCTCAATGGCCATCTCTATGGCCAAACTGTCATCAGAGCTAGGACATTTCAAAAAGTGCTTCAGCGCCTGTGTGTGGACAGACACATACAAATACATTAATAAGCATTTAATGACTGATGTAATTAGCACAGCCAGTTGAGTCAAGAATCCCTTTGGAGATAATGAGCAAAGAGGGAAGAGCAACCAAGTGTGAAAAAAGTGAGAGCTTAAAAGACAAGAAGAAATGAACTCAGGCAAGGGAAGGAAAGACAGAACGGAATCTACAGTAACAGCACACACAGTTCTCGTACCCTGCTGTACTGTCCACACTTCTGAAAGAACTTCCCAGCCTGAAGATGATTCTTCTCTCCCTCAAAATACAGCGCTATGCTCTGATAGTCCTCCATTGTAGCCTCTGAACCTGAAATTCAAATTGAATTTTGTTAAGTAAGCCTTATAAATGGTTCTGTGTAGTTAAATGAAGTAGCTCATTCCTATATGCAGCACAACGCTTTTGTGAAGTAACTGAAGGACGTATATTTATAATAAGGTTTACTAAATTTTTAGAAATAAACTCTGCATAGTAGGAATGGCCCAAGTTTGTGATGATCAGAGAGTTCACCAATGATGTCAGCGTAGACCTCCATCTGCCCATGCTGCTGGGCAAGCTGAAAAGCTTCATCACTGCAACGCGACAAAACCAGGAACTGGATCGCTGAGCCGTAATCACTCAAACGCAGGAAAAACCTGTGCAGACACCAAATATTTTTTCACACAGAACAACATCCAGATGAGCTCAAAACATGAATTAAGGACAGGTGCTTAACCCTAATAATCTGAATAAACTTTTCGTTGGTTGGCGAAAATTGAGAAATGTTATAATTCAGTTTTCTTGGCACACAGATTTTTGGTGTTTCTCACCTGGCCACCATTTTGGCTCCTTCAATGGACTGTGTTTCTCGTACGATGCGTACAGCCTCCTCAGGGTTGTTAAGATGCTCCAGTAGGATTCGAATTACATTGTCCCAGTCCCGTGCACTTTCATAAGCCATTGCTGCCTCTTTATATCTATACACAAAAATTGACAAAAAGTGGCACGTGGTTGAACATGGTTTTACAATTGTGTTCATAACACAAGGAGTCTCATTTTCCTGGACAAACACTGTCAACTTTCAGAATTTATTTAGAGAGAAAAAAGACATATTAAACGGAGATTAAAAAAAAACAAAACATATATATATATATATATATATATATTCTACACTTTGCTAAATTATGTTTATAAAAAATGCTAAATTATATTTAAAAAAATAAGGAATGTATTGGAAATGTAAATGTAATTAATAATTCAATTATGGAAACAGACTCTGTAATTGAGTCCTCACTTTGTTGTTTTATAAAATGGGATACTATTGCATTTGGTACATACTTGCCATCCACCTCCTTTGCCTTAGCATACTGCAGGTGAATCTTTGGGGAAGTCACATGGGGCAGCAGCTCACCCACCTTTGCCCTGTGTTAAGACATCAATGTTAGTTACAAATGACCTACATATCACATATTTGCTTCCATTGTACAACACTCAAATTTGTAATGTACACTGTTAATTACTGTTGTGAAATTGTATTACCAGTTTTTGCAGCGTATGTAGACAGAGGCAGCTTTGTCATAGTATTGGCCTTTTTCATACAGCTGAGCTGCTTCTGAATATTGCTGCACACAAAGGTTTTCAGCCAACAAGAAATTCGGAATCACAGCAAACTACTAACAGAAGTAAATGAAAATGATTTGTATTTCAATGAACACACACACACACACACACACCTTCATGCTTTCCAGAATGGCCCCACAGTCTTTCTTCAGAGCTCTGCTGGGGTGTTTGATGGCCTGGTTGGCTCCTCTACGAATGTCACCCATACGAATAGACATACGAGCCACTCCTGCCAGACAGCTCTCATCATGATCCTGGAACTACAAACACACACACACATACACACATCAAGGATCTCCCACCAGCAATGGTCACTGAATGAGCCATGCCTTGTTCCATCACAATGAGGCACAAAAATTTCACCCTCCCTTTCATTTTTGGATGAGAATTCCTTTTAAAGTTGTTGATCATCATTTCTCAGACATGCAGACACTCACCTTGTTGTTTCCGGTTATGCCTTTCTCATAGTGAGCCAGTGCATTCGTATAATCTCCACTAGAGGGCAACACAACATATGACATTACATCATCAGTGATAACACAGTCAGACACATTCAGCACAGAAAATAAGTCAATGTAACGTAATCAGATACAGTAAACTGCATAAGCAAATAATGTCTACTAAACAGGTGTAATTAACTAATGTAATGTAGCTGACTTACACAAATTCCAGCTGTATGGCATATTCTTTAGAAATAAATGGGATTTCATCAGGGTCCAGTCTTTTAGCCAACTGTAATGCACTGTCCCAATGCTGTAGGTCCCTTCTCATCTACGCATACAATAGTTCAACTTTTAGTCAAAGTGACTTGGGAAGTATAGAAGCATACATGTAAACATTCATGAATGTGTGCATGTCTGTTTTACCTCCAGGGCTGCCATAGGATACGAAGAAGTCAGATACAAGTCCTGGGCTCGGTTGTAGTCATTACAGAACATGGCCAAATGACCAGCCAGCAAATTCTGATCTTCTATTCCCTATGAACACAGTTAAGGAAAAGCACTTCATTGTGAAATAGAGTGCAGTCCTTGCCTTACTCCATACATAAAAATGCTTTGTTTCAAAACTTAATGAGCTGTTTGCTGTTTACTACTTAATTTGAGTCTCTATTAAATATAGAGACTAACAGCATGCTTCCACAATTACGAACATTGCATTTTGTTATTCTAACTCGACAAACCAGGTTAAATTATCTATCAAAGAATAATTCATTGGTTGTCGATTGGATGGATATAGATTTTAATGCAAACTTGCAGTTAATGGTAAAAAAGGGGTTTAGGGTTGACAGAATAAGCCATGAATATGCTGACAGAATGAGCCATGACATTTTAATTTAAAAATGCAAATCTTTTAAAAATGAAACATTTGCATGGATAAATAATTCACAATAAGATCAGTAACATGCACTTAGAAACAGGTTTCCATTTTATATCAGCTTTAAAATGCTGCCTATTGAGCCACACCTTGATATCCTCTAGGGACATGACCATGCCGACGTTTCCCATCATGCGGTATACTCTGATGGCCAGTTCCACCTCCATGTGATGCAGACATGCCCTTCCCAACTCACCCCACGCCTCGGCTCTGTTCAGAGCTTTACAGATATTCCATGCATCAGAAAACCTGCACACACACAGACATAAACATACTGTACTGAATCTGAAGAAATTATAATAATAAGTTAAATTATTTGTGATGATTGATACATTATGCATCCAATAACCATGCTTTTACAAGCATTTAGGTTAGTATCATTTGGCTTAATTTAGTTAAGCCTGCACAATAAACTACCGAATCAAATTAATGTAGTATGAAAATACCTTTTCAGCATAATGGCCTGTTGCAGTAACGACTGGTGTTTGTCTTTACTGGAGTCACTATGTGAGTTGTTGAGGAACGAATGTGTGTTCAAAACAACACTATTAATCTTCCCACTCTGGGTCTGACATGTCAGCTCCCCATTATGCAACAGCAAGGGCTTATGGGAAAACGGCAACTTGGTGGCACCAACTAGAATCACTTTAGAGCCTAGGTGAAAACACATACAGAAATAGCAAGAATAAAATAAAATTCCATACCAGTAAAGTTTGTCTCTGCCCAAATAAAACAAAATGTCTAGCACAGGGCACTGATGATTAGGAATGGAATCTGAGAAATTATTCAGAATCAGGTTCCATTTTAAACACAGGTGGATATGTTTTTTTTTTTTTAAATCGGAGCATGTGCATTTTTCCATTGTATTAAACAAAACATCATACATGAGCATCATAACTAGCATGTGATTGCTATGAAATAAACAGATTTCACACTCACATATCATTACTGTACTGTTGATGTTCGCATAGTATGACTATTTGAGGCTTATCTTTCCAAGGTATAGTCCATGCTTTCCTTAAAATTCTTATAAGAATGTCTAAAAGACATTAGTTTTACCCTGTATGGTGTCTTTGTGGAAGGCATATGTGTAGACTTTGTCCTCCTCATATGCCACAAACACACCCTTATTGCTGATCCAGTTTTCCCACAATACCCCTTTAATGGCAGGAGAAAAGTCTGGGACCTCAAACACTGAATCGTTCACCTGTAGGAAATACAGACTTCACTTAGTTTAAAGTTTGACATAAGTCTCTCAGCAATGTCATATTTTTACTACTGGTCATTAAAAAGATAGTCCAACCAAAAGTTTAAAAAATTGCTCTCATTTACTTAGCCTCATGTTGTCCCAAAACTGAATGACTTACTGTCTTTGGAATACAAATGAAACCAGACATTTAAAAAATGTCCAAGCTTTTTTTGTATTATTAATGGGACTAAATGGTGAACAAAACTGGTCAAAATAACTGAAAATTAAAGTCACACAGGTTTGGAACAACAAGGGAAAGTTATTGTTTGATGAACAATCCTTTTAAGAGCAGAAATGTGTTTGTTTTTGTGTACCGGACAATATAGGAAGCCATCACTTTTTTCATCAATAAAAACAAGACGTGTTCCATTGGGGTCTGGAAAGACTTTGCGTACGCCCACTGTGTGGCGATACTCATTCACACTCTGCCAGTCTTCAAAATAAAAACACTGGATCAAGCCAGTCTACAGAAAGAGAGAGAAAAACACAAAGAATGATACAAATGTAGGTAATAAGGTACAAGCCATGTCATATCATGAACAGTCACACTAAAAGGCTCACATTACTCACAATATCATATTGCTTTTAAAATCACTGGAAACATCCTTTGCTAGAAGATATACTCAATACACTATATATAAATAACAGAACTACAATATATTATTAACAGAAACCTTCGAGTTCTTAAAAAAAACTATAGTTATTGAGGAGGGGTTTACATCTTGACTGCACTTTTTGGTATTGTATTTAAATTAAGTTATTGTTTTAAAACTAATATTATCCACTATGCTGGCATTGTCATGTGAACTATGATTTAAAGCTATGACGCTGTTTCTCGCAATGATGAATGATGAGTGTACATCACAAATGACCGCAAAATAAAGCGTCCATTAGATGCACAGAATCTGAATCTCAGCAGAAGGTCATCTGGGCATCTTTCATCTAATGTTTTATGAATGCTGCATGTTTGGATATATTACTCATTTAATGGTCTAGTATTTGCATGCTGTGTACAGTAAGAAATTAGGTGATGCTCGTGCTTTCTAAAGTATATTTTGACACAAACCAACCAGCATACAGGACCATAACTATCCATTTAATAAAATGAGACAAGTGAAAAAAGATGTGTATAGATGAAATACTCACATCTGTCCCATAATACAGAAAGTCAGAAGTAAGAGCATGACTGAGGATGCGGTATTTCTGATCGGGTTCTGGAAACAGTTTCGTCTGTCTGTCCTCCTGAACAACCTGCTCATCTCCATCAATCTTTCACATAAACAGGCACACACAAATAAAATACTAATCAAAATAAAAAGTGGGGATTTTTTTTTAAGTCTTATTTTGTTGATTTTTTTTTTTTTTTTTTACACATGACATGATTAGATTCTTACCACATGCAGCTGGAGCTTCCCCTCAAACAAGGCAGCAGCATAGTCACAGTTCAGACACATACTGGCCACGGTCCCTAAATACTCAGTGTCTTTTACACGCTCCACACCTTAAACATACACATGAGCATTTAAATGGTTAGTTCCCTCAAAAATTAACATTCTGTTATAATTGATTAATTTATGTCATGACGTGTCAAATACCCAAGAGCCCTTTAAGTATTTTAAACCTAACAGCTTTCTGTCCTTCCATTGAAAGTCAGAGAAATAAAAAAAATGAATACTAGTTTTAATAATTAAAAGTAATAGTTTTTATTTTATTAACATAGAAACAGACATAAATAGATGGGAATCACATTGTAAACACCATATAACAGTGCATGCGTCACATGCTAGAACAAACTTCACTGGTTCTTGAGCATCAAGCAGACACGCTCGAGCTTCTACGTTTACCGTACCCGATTTTCTATATGTATGTGTGTCAATTGTTGTATAAATGTGGATAAATGGCTCAATAAAACCTGTTTATCATATGAAGCAATCATATCTATTAACAAGAATTGGATTAAACCACTCATTTTCAGATGGATTAGTCTTATGACACCTAGATGACATTTTTGCACCTTTAAAGTCTGCTTACCTGGACTTTCAATTGAGGGTCTGAAAGGTTTTAATTCTTTAAAAAAAATCTTAATTTGAGGATTACTTTGACGATTAATCAAAGTCTTATGGGTTTGAAACTAAATAAGGGGGAGTAAATGATTACAGAGGTTTCATTTTGGATGGAATTTCCCTTTAAGTACAGACATTAATACTACAAATCAAAATATTCCTTTTTTGTCCCCTAACATGAATTCATATTGTTTTTCACTTACCATTGTCTCCTAATGCATAAAACCACGCTCTGTTATTCATGCCCACAGCAACATAATATGGTCCCACAGCTATGAAACTAGGCTCCACCTCCACTGCAACAGCAACAGGGGACTCCTTAAAAGAGAAAAAATACATTTTATTAAAATTTCTATGAAAAACATTTTGGTAAAAACACAGAAACAATAGTGGGAGGGGGGTCTTTTTGAAGGTCTCGTTTTGGGTAGCTGCTAGATGTTTGCATAGTGGTCCAGCTCAAAAGAACCTCAAGATATGGTTTGTTTTTTCAAAGTGTCAGCTCCTTACCCCTTCCACCTGGTTGGCAATCGTAACCTCCAACAGGGATGTAAGAAAGGCGATTCTAGTGCCACAGCTGTCTCCCAATATGGGCAGCTTGGTCAGGAAGACATGCAAAGTTCCCTGCTGAGAAGATACAGCTAACAACTGCCCATCATCAGTCCAACACATCTGATCAAGGCCTGGGAAACACACATACAGAACTAAGAACTAATGCTTTTCACACAAATACAGAGCAGCAATATGCATACATTTTTTTATACCTTTGGTCTCCTCATCCAGAGTGACTATAGCATACATTTCCTTCAGATCAGTCAAGTCATGTATCTTAATACTGACAGAGAGATATATTAGTGTTGTATCAAAACACAAGATGAAAATTGCATTTTCAATGAGTGGTGGATAAAACTGTCATGATAGGCAGAGAAAAAGGTGGAATGTGTGTCTGAGAGCTGAAGATGAGTTGTGACTGTAATAAGCAGGCCTGAGTATATATGAAAGTTATATGAGTAATGTAACTTTTAATCTTTTAAAATCAATATGCAATGACTTTGTAAGGCTAAGTTGTTGTTTTTTTTATTTGGATTAAAATGATAATTATAAAAAAAACCTGTATATAACTGTTATTGTCCAATGAAACAATGTTCATATTTAAGGATATGAAAATGAGTATGTAACCATGCGCACTATGTAATAATATATTATGTTAAAATCACATTACGTTCTAATTACAAATTAAAACAAAAATGTTTTTCTTCAAAGCAGAAGCTTAATTCACTAAATGTAACAAAAAATGTAAATAAAATGGAAAAAATAAATAAAATAGAATGTTCTGTATATTAGGCTTTTTAGATTACCCTATTGTCAAATTATAGTTTATGTCATAAAAATACACTTATAACACATATAGCACATTTATTGTCCAACTACATATATTTTAGTGAAATGTATATCTCTTATAATTATTGTGCTCTGTTTATTTTCTCATTCACTGAAGTTGAACAAAGCTTATCCTGACAGCAAAATGTAAATACTTCCAAAAATTTAGAGCATTTGATGGGGCAAGCGTCTTTAAACTACACATTAACTACACCTTAAAATTTATTGTAAGCCATTAATATAAAGCATGTCTTATGCACTGCACCAACTCAATGTGTGTCTACCTCTATTTTTCACATGCACTTGTATCAAATTACCTTATGTCGATATGAATGGTACTGCCTCATTCCATACTGTTTACAAAAATATATTGATATACAATGCAAACTCAATACACCTCCCAGCCTTATGGCTTTGTACATAGAAATTGTTTTTGACAACTGGCCAACAAGTCAATCTGCCCACCGGGAAATGTGGCATATGGCGGTTGTGAAAACATCTATTGTAATGACACATGCATACTAATGAACACTTACCAGTTGTCCCCACAGGACGCAGCCTTGTTTAGAGACTGAGAGATGGCGATGCTAGTCAGGCTGTCTTTATGATTGTGTGCTTGAAACAACTCTTGGCCAATCTCTCGGATATGTGTGGAAATGACTACAAAGTAGCCATGTGAAAATCCAATCATGATATAGCCATCCCCATACCTAGAGAGAAAAAAGATAAATATGTTCAGTGTATGAAAAACACACTGAAATGAATGTTTTGTTATAACTTTTAATCAAACCTAATGTTTATTTAAAATTAGAAGGAACAGTCCTTCACACATCTTGCTTGAACACAGTGGTTAAAGTGCAGGTCTGTGACATCCATGTTAAAACTGTTACTAAATGTACATTTAATTATAGCCAGTCTCTCTGTGTGGGAGAAAGTGTGTGTGTGTGTGTGTTTGTACCAGCGGTAGGAGATGATGTTGCCGTAACGCTGCTGAAAGGCCAGTTCTATAGGGTTATCGGGGTCATTTAGATTAAACAGAAACAGGGTCTTCTTTCCTAAAGCCACACTAACCTGCAAGTTAAAGATCATTTAGTCATCCTGTAGATATATGTGAATCCTCATGAAAAGGGTTAACATACATGAGCTAATCCTTTCAGAATTACAAACTGGTATGGTTTAATAATGTTTGTTTCACTGCTGATACAATAACGCCAGACACAGAATGCATCTATGCTGAACATTTGTTTTTATTTGCATTCATAAACTAGAAAAAAAGAAAAGGAAAATAATCAGAAGATATGCATTAAGTAATCAACTGCATAATCCTGTTGTTGTTTTGTAATAATAATAAATGGATATATTCCATATATTTTATAGTTTAAGTGTAAAAATATTACAATTAATATAACATTAATATATTAATATTACAATATGAATTAATATAACATTAATATATTATATAAGATTTCACTCTTATGTTGGCCTCTACCTATAAGTAAGATCAGTGTAAATGAAGTAAAATAAGCATGTTAACATACAGTGCTTTCTCCTGGAGATGATCGCTCATCTGTTTTCATCACTGAGAACTGAACATCTGCAGGATCTGCTCTCACAGAAGTCTGAAGGAGAAAAAAGGAGCATGTCAAATTATGCTATTTATATGTCTGTATCAACATATTCAATATTATAAAGACCATGTTCTGAGGGACCCTCATATACCTGTCGAATGGTGTCTCCCTCATGGTTGCTGATTGTTATGCTGCGGTCTTCACTGCCCAGCGCCAGGAGGTTCTGAGAGCTCCAACAGCCACATGTGATCTTCTTTGTGTGCTTACCTACATGTACACATGTACAATGTGGAAACAGTATTGTAATAATTTTATTTCATTTTTTTTCAATTATTGATTTTTTTTTCCCCCAGAACATATAACAAGATAAAGAGGGAGTTAAAGAAAAAAAGTATATAAATAAATCAAAGTAAAAAGTATATTTTATGAGGATATATTTTTACCAAAACCCCAGAATTTTAAGAGTTTATTTTTTAGAGAAAAGCCTTTTTTGTGTCTTCCCAAAATATATGTGCAGAACATTATACATATAACTTAATTGAAAGTATTATATAAAAAACATATTCATCTCCATCTCATAAATCTGTTGTTTTTTGGGGTTTTTTTGGTTAATTTTACCCAGAACAGGAATCTTGCGAGAGGTTTGCTGGTTGTAGATGAGCAGGTTTCCTTTAGATGTGCCAACAGCTAATAGTGGCCCAGTTTTTGACCAGAGCAGAAAGGACATCTGATCTCTGCATCAACCAAAAAAGCAAATAAACAAAAAACAGCAACCAAAAGACATTTAAAAAACAATACAAATGAAGTTTATTCCCAAGAACATGTTTTTTCATCACATCACTCACCGCATACCACTGTCCAGCTGTGAGGTTTTGTTAACATTTGCATCCCACAAGTAAATGGAACTGGACTTTTCAGCAACCACTGCTAAGATATCGCCATCTTTATCCCAGTCAAGAGACACGCAAATCCTGCATGCAATAAATAAATAAATAAATAAATAAATAAATAATGCAAATATGTATATATAACAAAATACATTATAATAAAATAGTAAAAAAAACATTAAAGTATGAGCAATAACAGAAAAAGACTGTTGGTCCTGTATATTACCCTTTAGTCATGCAAAAACAAAATAAGAATATAGCTGCAAGCAGCAATTACCGGGGTTCGAGCATTTGAAGGGGTTTGAGGTTGTTTAGGGCAACCTGGATGCATTTCTGTTTGACCAAAGGTCAAATTTCTAAAAAAATTTTTATAATTCAGGGAATATGCAAAGCCCCCTTTAGTCCGATTGGGCTGGTTTTCAGCGCCTGAGTAGCGACAATGAGTACTACCATCTGACCAAGTTTCAACTTTCTAGGCCTTACGGTTTGGGCTGCACGATCAGTTTTAGGGAAGAATAATAAAAATCTGAGCAATTACAATAACGTTTCAGCGCTACGCGCTCGAACCCCTAATAATAATAAAATCTTACTCTCTCAATAACAGATAGATAGACAGAACATGCATTACTTACCCAGGGAGATTCAACTCATTAACCTTCTGTCCATGCCGATCAAAGATTTTTACAAAATTGTCAGGGCTGTGGATCAATAAAATATGACACACATAACTTTTAACTCAAGCGTTGCCTAAAAAGACATACATTTTAATACATCTTAAATTAAGAAAGTGCAGGCACTCACCCTGCAACTGCAAGATAGTTTCCTACTGTTTTCTGCCATTTGTATTGCAAACATGATCCAGACCAGGTCTTTTCTGACAGCGTGAAAACACGCTGAAAAGAGACAAAACTAGTTTCAAATCAATACAGTTCGCTCATAAACTACGTTATACAAACTTATAAACTAAGTCATACAATTTCAGGATAAAATGACCACAAAGCACAACGTTAATATGTAAAAACAGTCCAGCCCTTTTGGTCAACATTTTGTTTATTAGAAGACACACAAATATGACCAAATTAATCAGTATTTCGCAGTTTGTACATTTAATTTAAACACATTTATTTTCTCTGGTAAAAGACATGAACTGCTTTTGAGCTAACTAACGTTAGCCATCGTGCTAACGCTATTCAAGATGCTCCTAAAAGCATGCCAACTAATTCGTCTTTGAGAAAGCATGTGTGCACTTCAAGCGGTGACATTCCATTTTAAATACAACTGGACATTTAATAGTTTATATTTGTAAAAGCATACGTGCCTTCATGTTTGTATTTCGAAAACGTTACACTTCCCAGAGTGCTTCACTCCGACGCGTCTTGATCTCTCTTAGCAACCTCAAATATCTAGACAGTTATGAAAAGGCGCGTATCGCCCTCATGTGGCACTGAGATGAATTGCAACTATTGTGACTGTAAATAAAGACGAGATGCTATTGAGAATAAGAACGTTCAAAGAACGCTTGATAAAAGCGAAAGGGAAAACAAACACATTCTTATATCCACGTCATAGTTTTACTTGGCTCAGGTAACTAATATTTATCAATACTACAAGAGGTTAAGTTTATATTAAATAAACGTTCATATTTATTACTAGAGAAATTTATAAGAAAAATACAATATTTATATACTTCTTTTATGTTTACTATTTCCTTTGCAAGGACAAAATATTTATGTTGCCGTGTGTGTGCGCACATGCAGTTATCCATAAAGTGGCAAACTTTTTGTTTTAGACACCATAGAAATAAACAAAACACTGTTGTGTGCATTAACTGTAATTGTAATCCACACATTAATTGTAAGCCACACTTTCTCTACAGATACGAACCACAGGAAAGGTAGAATGCAGCTTTCAGACAAGTAAATTTTAATATAAAAAAGAAATTAGCATGATGCAATCCAAAGTATCAAAATATTTTAATAACATTGCTTACAACACATAAGACAAGATGGAAAAGTAAAAAGAAAAGAAAAAAAGGTATCAAGAGTCATCTGTAAAGTAAAGTTTGTTTGTTCTAAAGCTATTAAAGTTATAATTAACCCACATACATGCACAATTAAACATTCACTAAAACCTTTTTTTAGTTCTCAGTTTTTGTACAAGAGGAGATTCCACATTCCACTGCCTGGGCATCGGTTTTCTGGGGGAATAAAAAAAATATATATTTATATTATTAATATTAAAGTGCCTCTATTATGGATTTTTTTTAAAATAACCTTTCATGCAGTGTGTAACATAGCTTTAAGTGAATGAAAACATCCTGAAAAGATGCATCTGAAAGTGCACTGTGTACAAAGTTATAGTCAACTTTAAATCAAAGTTATAAGAGTCAACTTTAAATCATTGAAACAAGTCCCAAGCAAATGTTGAGGTCAAATATTAAACATTCAAAATATCAAACAATCACCCGAGGCGTTTTGAAAATTTTATAATTGAAGGTTAAAACAAGTGATGTTGATAAACAAATTTCGGGAGGAGCACGTATGAATAAGTGATGTTGATAAACGAGAGGAGCTCGTACGCATGATTAGCCACGGCTGCAACCGCGTTTCCTAATCAACCTAATTCCATCCCTGTCCAATCAAATCCTTATACCTTCCCCTTAAATAAGCTCGCTTCCTTCCCTTCCATATCTCGTTACGCATCCCGCCTCCACCCCTTCTTTTCATTTTCATATCTTCCTACCAGGGGGCAAGCGGAGTTCGAGCCGGACGCCGAGCTCAGCCCTCGTTCGCCGACCTCCGGGCCCTCTGGACAGGACACCAAATACGCTTAATTTGTTATCATAAGGAAGCGCAAACTATTGAATTAGCCACGGCTGGCTTCGCATTCCTCTATCAGCCTATTATCCGTTCACCCAATCGGAATCTAGCATCTCCGCATCCCATTCGAGTGCCGCAAGCTTGCATGCTCTGCTCTCTCTCCACTCTTTATCCACCAAAAGCAAACCTCCCGTGAAAGAACCCACGCTACTCACTACACGCCAGCTTCCTCCTCCATTCTCCTCTGCCCTGGACACAAAACTAAGCCCAGTATTGCCAACATTTTCAATCTCAAGTAGCAAGTAACTTGCTAGATGTCGTCAGACGATGTCATACGTAACTTGCATATTCATTACGTCGGTGCAGCATATTATTTTGCTTCTTTGTGGTCACATAACGTATTTTAATGCACCCAAATTCTCAATATAATGTTTTCATTGATACATTTAGTCTAATGGTTTCTGTTGTCAGAAAACGGAATGATTATGAAATAGTGACTGGAATGTAGCCCATTATTATTAGGCCTACTAAAACTAGCTAAATCCAGATTATAATCGAGTTGCTTTTTGATGAAATCAAAAGGCTATGCTGTGATTTGGCTATATTTGCATATAAATAAAGTTAGAAGCATAATATCTAATAAAATGTTTTTTTTTTAAATCTGCTTCTCTCAGCTGCCCGCTGAACAGAACAGATGCAGAGAAGCGTGCACGCACTAGGAAAGCAAGAGCTTACGCGGCAGTACCAGAAACTAGCTGAGGTTTGTCCAGGGTTAGGACAACAAAATCTAGCAACAATGTCACTAAATTGCCAACACTGACCAAGCCCTCTGCCAGCCTGGGCAGGGCCCCGGATGTCTCCGCACCCAGCTCTTCACCCAAGCCACCATACTAACCCCCCTCTCTCTCTCTCTTTCTCCTCAGCCCAACCTGTTTCTGGACCCGGACTATTGGACTCCTTTTCTATCCTCTTTTTTCCAACCGGTCCTCCTTCCAGTTTACCTGCTAACCCTCCCCCAGACCAGCTCCAGCCCCCACTCCCCCCATTCCCCGTAACTGCTGAGGCTCCCGCTTTACTACTTCTCCTCTCTTTTCTATCTCATCTCCAAGAAGTCTTTTCTCATCCCTTCCCCTGCCTCTGCGGAGACTTCCTTTCCTCTCAGCCTCCACAGAGATTTCTCTTCCCTTTCTTCCTCCCTTCTCTGAGGTCTCGCCCAGCTTGCCTCTCCTCTGCAGAAGCTTTCCTTCTCTTTTCCATCCCACCTCCACAGAGGCATTCCCCTCCTCCGAAGAGGTTTTTCTCTTTCCTTTTCATACCTCCGCTGCTCCGCAGAGGTCTCGCCCAGCTTACCCCTGCCTCCCTCCATCAGAGGCCTCACCTCTGCCCAGGCTCCCTTCTCTTTGATATCCCACCTCCACAGAGGTTCTCCCATTCTCCCGCCTCCACAGAGGCCTCTTTCCTCCTCCTTTCAACCTCCACAGAGGTCTTGCTCATTTTTGCCCCGCCTCCATCAGAGGCTTCACCTCCGCCCTGCCTCCACATAGGCTTCTCCCAGAGGTTTTCTTCCCCACCTCTGCAGAGGCCCTTCCCTCTTCCTTTCTACCTCCTCAAGGTCTTGCCCAGCTTTCCCTCCCCCCCGTCTCCGCAGAGTCCTCCCCCACTCCTAGCCTTCGCAGAGGCCATTTTCTCTCTTCCTTCCTACCTCCTCAAAGGTCTTGCCAAAACTTGCCCCCACCTCCATCACCTCCAGAGGCTTTTCTCCCTTACGTCCACAGAGGTCTCACTCTCTTTTCTATCCCGCCTCTGCAGAGGTTTCTCCTCTATCTGCCTCCACAGAGGCTTTCCTGCTCTCCCCGCCTCGCAGAGGCTTCCCACCAACCCCCACCTCCGCAGAGGCAGGGAGTAGGTTAATGCATTTTAGTAGGAAGGCAGGGTTCAAGCCAGAAGCCGAGCTCTGCTCTAGCAAAGGTTAAAACTACTAGGGCTCGGAGTCCGCCGAGCTCCCGGCTCGCTCTCCTGGACAGCACGCCAAAAACGCTTTTCTATTCGCATTATGAGGTTGTGTGAACTCATGAAATCCATATTATATGAAAACAAAAGCCGTTTTTGACCTTGCATGTCAACCTGTTGTTTGGGACTTCCAAAACCAAAATATGAACAATTACAATTACATTACATGAAACATTGTTACTTCTTAAATTACATGAAACATTGTTAATTCTTAACTCATCTGAAATGTATAAACATACTGTTGCTCTGGTGACATGAGATGCAGAACAATCTCTTCTTCATCCACAACTTTGCTTGCTGTAGCCAAAAAAAAATAAAAAATTCACAATCTTCCATTTAGTACTTTTGCAGTTTGTGACACAAATCCAATTAGAAACCGCTTTTCACATTATTTTATTCTACGGTTTAAAAAAACCAACCAACCAAACAAAAAAACATACCTCTTCTGGATTCATTGCAGATGGCACTGACTTGTTCTCCAAATGTCACTTCATTGATGCTCGCTTTAAAAAAATAAATAAATAAATCAGAAAGTGTTTATTTAAACTGAAGCCCTTTGCATTTCTCAAAGGAATAGAGCCTCTGTGGTTTTACTAGCTCATTTTTAAAGTACTCAGTAAAGGTACTTTAAAATCTTTAAACTGACACAATATCACACACAACTATACAATTTTAATTTCTATCATGTAAATTTGAGGTGACGTATATCAAAGCCATTCATACACAATGCTTCATGAGATGCAGGGCAGAGTGGGGGGAAAAAAGGTCTATGTTATTAAGTTGCTTTTGACGTAAGCACCACATTTTTAGATAGTGGTGTCATGCCTTGAGACAAAAAAAAAAATGCAAACACGACAGTCAAATACATCTGTTTAGCACATGTGAACGGTCTCTAAGAGTGGACAATTGTAACTATGGGAGACATCCAAAAGAGATGATTACTACCTTGTGGAGTACTGATGGCTCTTCCAACCTGTTTTCCTCGTCCTGTCAACGTAGAGAGAGAGAGCATTTCTAACGAATTATTGTCAATTGTCAAGAATGAATATTTTCTATTTATTTAGCCCTAATATAAAGTGCCTTTTGTTTGAAGACCAGTTTGAATTTAAAGAGACATAGAATGTGAAATCTATCTATTTGTTTAATCTTAACTGGACTTTATGATTTATTTTCTTTAATAAAATAAAATACTATCTAAAATTCATTTGAACCCAACCCAATTATTAAAATCACAGAAGTATAAAAAAAAAAAGATCTTTATTGTTCTTTATAAGCAATATTATTGTTCTCTTGCTGACAACAGAAAGGCTGTTATTTGGTTTACCTGTTGAAAACGCTGTAGGCGAAGAATGGATCCTGACTGGAGTTACCATAACAGCATAAGTGCGACGCCTAAAACAAAAAAAAAATTCTATAAATGCAACATATCTATTCACACAAATAATCCTAACAGATAATGTCTGCTGATGATACTATTTTTAAACTTATATCATACTGGCAATGTCTAATTAAAATAAAAAAAATAAAAACACCAATTATCTGATGTACTGGGATGTGGCTCAGTTTTACCTGAGTGCAGATTTTGGGGTTTGTGCAGGACCTTTAGAAGCATGAGGATTCAGAGGAGTGCCAAAACCTGTCTGCCCCCCAACATTTGCTGCCTGGGCAGGAGAAGCCACAGAATTACCCTAAAGAAAGAGCAAGAAAATGAAAAACAGGGGAAAGAAACAAAGTAGTAAAAAAACAGCAGTAACACTTAATGGCTTTGTTGCCAAACTTCTACTTTCCGATGCAGGTGTATGTTTGACTCACGTTTCGCCGGGGTGACAGGGTAAAGTTGGCCAGTTGGTTCTCCACCTGCTGTTGTTCTTGTTGTTTTTTTTCCTTTTCAAACTGCTTGAGGTTATACTCCACCTCTGCAGCCAACTGTTCATCAGCAGCAAAAAGCTCCTTCACTTCTGAACGATAGTCCTGCATGGTCACCTGTAACACACACATAAAAGAATGAACAAAAGAGTCAGAATAAATGTGTGATTGGGGCAAAAGATTTGTTTGGCTTCTAGAATAAAGAAGAAGTGTTTCAAATACACATGGTTAAACTACTAGTACGTAATAGAGATATAGAGGTAGAGAGGTATGAATAACAGATTATTTCCTCAGCTTCTCTTTTAAATGTTTAAACTATTTTCACTGTAGCTTAAGCAAGAAAAGTACAACAAAAACAAAAAATGGGTTTCCATGTTTGACGAAACAGACAAGTGTTTTAATGGACACCTTTCAGACTATTTGTAATATAATGTACATTTGTGCTATATTCCCAAAGCATTCAATTATCTAAATAACACTGCTGCCAAGGGAGTGACCGCTAATTTGAAATCTATTTCTTATTTCTGACCACCAAAATCAATCTCAACATTTCTTCAACACTTTCAAAGTCACAGAAACGCTATAATTTTTTCCTTCTGCCTCTGGAGCAAATGGGAAATATATATATATTTTTGTTGCGGTCTCCTGTTAATTAATTAATGCAGATTTTTACCATTTTGGCTAAACAGCAGTGTTTTAGAAAGTTTAACTTGATTGCTGTCATATGCTTAAAGAAATGACATTCATGCTGTAAGGTGGTGGAATACATTTGTCTGTTGTGTAAAAACGGTATGCATACACAAATAAATATGAACTAATTTATTTAAAGGTGCCATAGAATGCATTGAGAGAATATTTTAAATTGTTGTCTGATATGTAAATAGAAGGTATGTAGCTTAGGTAAG
>JAUCMS010000001.1:10325659-10342004 GCA_032357445.1 Enteromius radiatus
ATCTGTTATTATCTGCTGTATCACAAGCTCTCACTAACGTTATATGTTTGCTGATGGAATTTTATTTGCTTACAGTTCTGCTTAACTCTTCACTGTCCTCTGCTGATCACATCACAAAGCATGAGTGTGATTTAATCATACGTAAGTGTTTTGAAGCAAAGATGACAAGAGAAAAATGGCAGGACAGGCTGAAGTCTGTGGAGCAGAGAGCCTCATCTTTTCAGTCTTCTCCTCTGAACTGTCCGTACAAG
This sequence comes from Enteromius radiatus, assembly GCA_032357445.1. Lineage (NCBI taxonomy): Eukaryota > Metazoa > Chordata > Actinopteri > Cypriniformes > Cyprinidae > Enteromius > Enteromius radiatus. The sequence continues at coordinate 10,325,911 of JAUCMS010000001.1, forward strand.
CCTCGTCTGTCCCAGCCATGGCAGCCCTCCTCTTTCTGGAGACTCTTCCCACGGCAGAACGCAGCCATTGCCTTCACTCAGCACATTAAACAGGTTAAATTCATTAACAGAAGCTGCTGAATATCTGTTTAAATGAGGTATAACTACCACTCTTTTTAAAGTGTTTGGCTCTTATTATGTCTTTATCAGGACGTGCATTTATTTTCTTTGGAGAAGGAAGGCAGTGATGCTGGACAGAGGATTTTCCTAGTGACCAGCTACAGTGAACTCTGGCATTATTACAGGTACCCCCCGACACATGATGATATATATATAATAATTTTTTAGGAAATATACTTAAAGAAAGTATTCTGCTACAGATGAGGAATTTAAGTGTAATTAGTAGTTAGTAGTAATGTACTTTTAAGAAAAAGACATTGCTGTAGGTGAATGAGAGATCTTTGTGTCTTCAGCACTCACAGACAGTCTCTGATGCACTGCTATGAGGTCATTCTGGAAGGGGCAGTCTGCAAACTCTACTTTGACTTAGAGTTCGACAAAGCCTCCAACACACACCTGGATGGCAAGATGATGGTGTCAAAATTAATTCAAGTAAGTATACACTACTTCAATCGTTTGGGGCCAGTAAGGATTTCTTTTTTTTTTTTTATAAGAAGTTATATTTTTATATAGCAAGAACATATGGAAGTGAATATTACAGAAAAGACATTTATTTATATAATATGTTTCAAATTATTGCAAATAAATGTATTGTTTAATTTAAAAATATACATTATTAAAATTAAATGTCTGAAATGTATTTAATATAAAATGTATTTTATTAAAATAAAGCAATTACATGAATTTATAAATTATAAAAATATATAATTGTTTCCACAAAAATATTAAGCAGCACAACTGCTTTCAACATGTATAACAATAAGAAACGTTTGGAGCACCAAATCAGCAAATTAGGATGATTTCTGAAGTATCATGTGACACTGAAGATTGGAATAATGGCTGCTAAAAATTAAGCTTTGCCATTGCATGAATAGATTAAGTTTAAAATAATAATATGTTAGAAAAATGTTACTTTAAATTGTAATAATTCACAATTTAGTGTATTTTTAATAAAATAGATGCAGCCTTGGTGAGCTCAAAAGACCTTTTTAAAACAATAACATAACATCTTACTGTCCCCAAACGTTTAAATCGTGTGTTATACTAAAAAAGCTTAAAATAGCTGATTTTGAGAAATAAAAAATGTTTGTAGTAAGTGAACATTTTCAAAACTTTTCTCCATAAACAATAACAGTATGTGTGTGAGAAGCTAGAGGAGGTTTATGGTCTTCGCTGCTCTGCAAAAGATGTCCTTAATCTAGACTCCAGCACTGCTGAGAAGTTCAGTCGTCATCTTATCTTCATGCTTCCTAGTGCTGCATTCAAAGACAACTCTCATGTAGGTGAGTCGTTGTCATATTATCAACATGTACTAAGAGTAAGTGGATGATGCATTTGTTTCAGTCTGTGATAGTAATGTGTGTACGTGTTTGCAGGCCGATTTATTCATGGTATACTGCATCCTGCTCTAAAACGCCTCCAGAAAAGGTAAGATGACAAACATTGGAAGCTGAAACCAAACTCAGAACTTAATCTGAATCTGTTTCTCACAGAAACATCTTTTCTATTTTTGCAGTATTCTACATTTATACGTCCTTCTGTTTCTGATTTAATATCACATTTTTTTTTATTTGGTTTAAAGCAAACCAGAGGCACCCACAACAGAAGTTGATGTGGATGGTTCTCAGGCCAAGAGAAGAAAGTATGAAGAGAAGGATCTTGACTTTCTGATAGTTAAGAGCAAAAATGGACAAGAACAACTTTTTGTTGACCTGGGTAAGAATTAAGTTGTTTTTTAGTGTGCAAAGTATTGTAAAATCTTTTCAATGACACAACTGACAATTGAAAGGACTACTGTTCACTGCAACAACTTTGCTGTTGATTTAAATGAAGAAGAGTACGTATTACATGAATAATTTATATTAAAATTTAAGCAGAATGTAATGTTTTCTTTGACTTAATTGCAATTTATTTACAATTAAAATGATTTTCACACACACACACACACACACACATATATATATATATATATATATATATATATATATACACATTTACATTTGTAAAGAGGAATTTGCAATTTAATACATTTAAAATATATTTATTAATGTAATTTTGAATAATTAAAAAAATATATATAATTAAGTGCTTTATTATATTAGTCAACACATCAAAGTCTGTGTAGTTCTTTAAATCAAGACAGAACTGGTGTTTTTATAAAAACATTATTTGAAATAAAACATTTAATTTTACATTTTTATACAGTGTACATGACTGTGTTTAAAAATGTAGCCATGAATGCGGACTCTCTTTTAATGCTTGCGCTTAATGACACTTCATTCAAATTAAATTAACAGAATGTTATTTATTGTAAATATATTTTTATGATTTAAAGTGCACTGGAAGTGAAGGTAAGGGACAAGATAATATTGATAACTCTCCTCTTTTGAAGGTGTCTACACCAAGAACAGAAACTTCCGTCTCTACAAGTCCTCTAAACTTGGAAAGAATGCAGCCTTTTCTGTGGCAGAGGACAACAAGTTTGTCTCAAAGCCCTCCAAGCACACCACAAAAGAAGAATGCATATTTTTAGCTTCCTTAATCACCAATATCAGGTTATTTGCATGCGTCTTTACATCTTTGTGTAAACATGTTATTCACACTATGGTGAGGCCAGCTTTTTTGTGATTGTATCATTGTTTTAGAATACTGTCTGTTTTGCATTAGTTTCACAGGACAGATTATCTTGACTTATGATATGCCACAGAAGAGTACAGCAGGATCTCGATGTCCAACGCTTCAGAGAGACTCTTCACACAGCTCTGGTAATGAAAAATACAAATTAACATCCCCAAGTGCTAGCAGTAGTTTCTAAGAACAGAATGAACCATCTCAGGTCAATGCTGCAATGTGATTAATTTAGATGTATGAAACTGAACATTCACTAGCCCATTGGCTTTTGGGGGGAAAAGGGTAATTTCCTACCCTCCCTTAATGTCATGCTTTACTATTCACATCATTGACAGTTAACTATATACATATAGACGCTTCTCGCTCTTTCATTTCCATGTAGATCTGTTGGGTGAACAGAAGCCATCTCCTTTTAAAGAGGTGGATGAATTTGTGCTGACACTCTTGTGCAAGGACGGCATTCAAGGAAGTAAGCAACAGTAACAAAAAGAGATGGTGCCATGCTTTCATTGTACTGTACTTCAGTTTCTTTCTACTGAATTTGACCCAAAAGCACAAAAGGGATTATTTCAGCTGAATGCTTTAACTGAATGTCACATTTAACCCAAACAGGCATCCGACGATGGACCTACTTTGCATCTGAACAGCTGTTGGTTTATGATATTGAAAAATTCCGCTGGTGCCACAACGTAAAGCGCTTTCATAAGAGCAACAACATCATGTGAGCCTTTACAGCCGTGACTTGCATTAATTGAAATTGTCTGTTTGAGGGTCTGTAACAATTATGAATGCTGTTTGTACTTATTTTTCATAGAATTGTGGTGGATCTCAAAGAAGAAGTGTGGTATCAGAGATGTCATGACCCTGAGTGCAGAAGACAGAACTACAGATCCTCCAGTACAAAACCTTTGACTATCTAGCTACTATATAGCTTTACTACTTTATCTTGTACTGCCAGTAAAGGTGACCGTTTCTTTGCTATGGATGAAATTACTTTCAGATTGGCATCTGATAGGAGGTAGTGTTGGTTGGTTGTTAGCTAAAACTAAAAATAATAAAAAATATTTACTAGAAATAATTACTAGTGGTACTAAAAATGTATATTAAAAAAATAAATTTAAAATAGAAATTTTTAAAAAGATTAAAAATGACAAATCACATAAAATTACTAAAATTGAAACTAATATTTTGAAATAGCTTTTATTTTTATATTTCCATTTTAACTTTAATGTTCCTAATGCTATAAACTATAATAGCACATACAAAAATCCTAGGCTAGATAGGGAACTTGTGTAGGGAATGGTGTTACATTTAAATAGTATAGATTGTAATAATATGGCATTCCTATGGTTTTTAGGCTTCCCACTGCCTCAAGAGGTCTGTATGAGCCACCTGCTGTTGGAGGTCAGTCAGGATTCAGTTCATCTGGAGAAACGCCTGTAATTTACATAACCATACAGAAGTTTGAATGTATGTTTGTGTGTGTGTTGACTTGCAAATCTTTCTTTACATAAGGATGAAGAGGACCAGGCGTATTTAACGGATGATCTGGGAAACATTGATCTTGCTCAGAGCTCTGTAGACAGGACTGATTCAACCGAGTCCTCCTCGGCTCCTCTGGCTGAGAAAGCTGAGGACTGGGGAGAGTGGCCTGATGACCCTGCTTATCTGGAAGCTCTGCAGGAAGTAGAAAGGGCCACTGAAGAGGTACCTGATGAGCTTCTGCTCCAGGCGGGGATTGAGTGTGAGTGATGGCCTTGTAACCTAAAAGTCTCTGGATGGAGAATGTCATTATTAACAAACTTTCTTGCAATATATGCATGTAAAATATGTTCTTAAATTCAGTTTTCTAATAAACTGTATTTTTTCAAAATGTTAAAAGATAATTTATTTCCAGAAATGATTTTAGATTATATGAGTTGTAAATTGATTTTATATACGTTAATGTCTTAATTTAGATGCACAATACTTGTTAGCCTGAGTAAAATCATCTGTGCACAGAAATTTGTGTGTGTGTGTGTGTGTGTGTATTTTCACATATATACAATATATAAATAGGACATTAAAATACACCTTTTAAATTATACAACAGACAAATTGGTATGATTGTAGACACCCATGACCCATTTCAAGATCATATGGATTTGATGTAATTTGATGCAGTGTAATATTTTAACCTACTAAATAGAAATAACTGTTGCTTTAAATTAAACATTTGCCATTAAGTAAATTAAGTGTTGCCAAAGTTCATTTAACATTTTCAACAGCGAAAACCATACTAGAGAGCCATTCTCCACTAGAGGGCAGCAGTGGTCTATTACTGAGCACAGATGCAGCACAGGGCTAAATATATTGTATGTTGCCATATAAATTTAAATCTGAGAAGCTGAGGAGGTGTGTTTTCCCAGCTGAGTCTTGCTTCTTCCCAATGAAGTATAGTTTTTAATTTCTCTGTAAAGCTGCTTTGGAACAATGTGTATCATGAAAGGCCAAACTTTCTTTTTATTTCTGATATGTTTCTGTCTGACTATACATATGACTACAATTGCAAAATATTCGCATATGCAAACAAATAGAAATTAAATCTAAAATCTAATTCTAGATATTTATCATCTTTTCAGTGGAAAATTGTTTCTGTGTTGTTTCCTATGTTTTCCCATGAATGCCATATTAATAATGAGTTACTATTATTAACAATAAAAACTTCATTAATAATAAACTAACAAAGAAATATGGGTACACCAATGTATATAGATAGCATTTTAAAACTTTTTATTTTATTTTTTCTACTTAGAGTGTGTTTTTCTATATGTTAGAACTCACCTTCACCATCAGGTTTTATGTCAGGTTTGTAATATCAGGTCAGTGAGAAAGGGACATTCTAAAGCATGTATGAATTTGCAGGAAAGTCTGTTGTGTTCATACTTAAATAGCCTTTTGAAGGGATCGTATCAAGAAAAAAAGACTAACATTACATATGGACTTCTGGAAAAATTAGGATAGCCCCTCTACAATACCAGAGAAGCAAACCTTTAGATTTAATATTTAGATAAATAATAATGACTTATTTTGTAAATGGTTCATTTAGAATCTTTATATGCAAACTATCAGCCATTTAATTTTGAAATCTGTCATTCATTTTTAGACATGATTCAAAATAAATGAAGTAAAAGAGGCTTGGTTGTTTTTATTTGCAATAAATACTCATTTGCTCATGGAGCATTCTCATTTTGTGTTTAAAAAAAAAAAATATGGGCAGTGAACATATACTGTAAGTCTTTGAACAGTGGTGGAGATGAACAGTGATGTCATCTCATTGTCAGATCTAGCTGAAAACAGGTGGGGATGATGCCAATATGAGACAAGAACATCAACACATTCTAAGAAGCAGCCGATCACCTGATTCTGTGCAGTGTGTCTCTCTGAGTGACCCGAGAGCATGATGCACAACATGTCGTGCGATAGTACGTGTACACACATAAACGGGCCTGGACCACCACCACACAGTTATAGTACATATCCCTGCAGGACTCATCTGCAGAGAGAGACACAAAGAGAGAGAGAGAGATATCTTGAAGGTATAGTTCAACCAAAAAGTTAAAATCATATTATCCTAATCTATATGTTTACATTAATACATTACATTACATTTTACATTAGTACAAAATTTGTGAATCTTGATGGTTGTAGTCTCTATTCACTTTAATTCATTTTATGTAAAAGAGCAATTTATTTGTAAATGTATTTATTTATTTATTTTTTTTTGCTTGTTTTTATTTTAGTTTAATTAATCATTTATTATTTTTGTTTGTGTGTTTTTATGTGATCCTGGACCACAACAGTCATATTTGTAGCAATAGCCAGCAATACAGTGTGTGGGTCAATATTTGTATTTTTTTTCTTAAGCCAAAAATCATTCTATAATATATTTAGTAAATTTCCTACAGTACATATATCAAAACTTAATTTTTGAGTAGTGATATGAAGTGTTAATATTTAATTTAGACCATTTGCTTTTTTTTTTAAAAACAATTTTTCACTATTAACTAATGTTTAAATCTCAGTATCAAAAAAATACCCTTATGACTGGTTTTAAATCACATATACATTATTAGCAATATTAATACTTTACACGTTTAAACATATTCTGGCTATTTGCAAAGGCAACATTTCATTCATTTTCCTTCAAATTTATGGTTTTCATCTGATATTTACAATTTATTTTAATTCAGCTTGTGAATTAAAAGCACATGATTTTGAATGTAATAAAATCAAACTTGTTTTTTGGGGGGGAAACTGGGAAATCGGTATCGAGCCTATTTTGTTATAACATAAGCAGATGACAGAATTATTGAGAAGGGAGTAGTGTAAAAAAAAAAAAGTAAGAAAATCATACCAATTGGTGGCGTGCAGGTGTGTGTGTTACAATTCTCCTTTTTTAGAGGTTCAAGAGCAGGATCACAGTCATGGCTGGTGGTCAGATCATCTTGCAAACAGCGTACCTCTCTCACTCGAAAGCCTCCGTCACAAGAACGAGAACACTGAGGCAGTTAGAAAGATTCTTGTTAAATAAGTCAGTTGAATGAACTAGATTTAAAGTTGCACTGTGTGTGAGAAAACCTTACTGAGCTCCACTCCGACATGTACCACTGTGCTCCACAACTCTTCAAAAAGCAGGTCTGTGCACTCGGAGGACGGGGCAGATGAGAGCAACGGTCTTCTGAGGTGACTTCTAATTGGCCACTGTTTTGGACAACACAGACCACACCTCGACTCTGGGTACCATTGCCACATTCAGATGAACACTATGACACACACATACATAATAAACCTCATGTTGTGATCAAGTGATTTTGACCTGGAGAGGTCCCAAAAATGTCATTATTAATTATTCAAATGTTATTACTTCCCAAAAATGCTATTGAATGCGTTTTAGCCTAATGCAAGGTACTTTTTACCTAGCTTTTTAGGGTTATGTGTGTGTTTGTTGATGTACCTGTCCCCACGGTCCCATGTACCATTCCAGTCGCTGTGTGCAGGGTCCCAAGTCACATGGCATGAGCTCATCAGGTTTATCCTCATCATCACAGTTGTCCAAAGGCAATGAGTTGGTCTGACTCATCATACACACCACCGACCGGCTGCGACTTCCTTCCGCACAGTCTGCAGAACACTGCAGAGAGACAAAAAACGACGTTTTAGAAGTACTACTGCAAGATATCAAAGAAAAATGGACAGCTTTCTCACCCTGTCACTCCAGAGAGAGTAGAACCAGCTGCTCGCACACACTCCTTTGTCACAATTCTGCAGGTCCTGTGGGCGAAGAGCCATGTTGCATTCCTCATCAGCAACGATGTCACCCAGGTTGTCCACACACACGACTTCTCTTTTACGCTGACCTACTCCACACGGCACCGAGCACTGACGGAGAGAGAGAGGTTTATTTATAAGCAGTGTTTTCTCTGAGCGCTGTTGAACTCCGAAGACCATGATCTGTTGAACATGTAGCCATCATATATTGTGTCATAAAATAAATATAATGTATATAATATTTACATCTATTCTTCTATTCCTCAACAATTCAAATGAATGATGTACGAGCACCAAACACTGATTGTAAGCCTTCACAAAAACTATAAACTGGTTCTTCAAATCTGATTGGTTAACCACAACATTGTTCCACTCAGACACATTCACGAACCTCTGTCCACTCGGAGCGGATCTGCCACTCACTGCAGATCTTGAGCTGGCACACGGTGGTCGTCTCTGGCATTTCTGTGTTATCGCAGAGGCTGGTCGCCACAATGACTGTGCTATTGCCATGGTGTCCTTGCGCCTGCTGGCAAATCACCTGACGATACTGAAAACCTGGACCACAGGTCTTACTGCACTCAGACCACTCCCCAACATCCCAGCTACACACACACACACACACAGATTGAGGGACAACTGCTTGGTTTTTAGGTGCATGTGCTTCTCATTTGAAAAGTTATTAGATGTTTTAAGATGTGCGGGCTTGTCATGTGTTGTGTTCAAATCTACCCAAATGTTTAGTCAAGTGTTCTGTTAGCCTACTTGTGAACTAAAAATGAAAAAGAGAGCATACTTTTAATGTATTTTTAATGTACAAAATTATACTTAGCTCATACAGTGCACTTTGTAATAACGTCAAGTTTTAAAAGCACATGCAAGGTACTTGTAATTTTAACTTAATCTATTTAAATGTACTAAAATGCTACTCCATCATTAAAAAAATACTAAATGTTTGACATGTGACATAAACATTTCAATAGAAATGGCATTCAAGTATATTTGAGTTTACCATAAATGCATAAAAGTACATTTTGCAGTACTGTGTAACTATAGTTGACCAGAAAAACACTTATAAGCACTTTTTAAAGAATTTTGAAGTGTATTGGAGTGCATTTCTGTTTCATAGGAGTATTCACGCATATGTTACTCAAGCATTGTATTCAAATACAAGTTAAAAGTCAGTGTTGGGGGTAGAATAGCTGGAGTAATAAAAATAACTACAAGGTTTAGGAATAGGTTCAGGGTAAGTACCTAGTTTTTACCTAGTTATTGTAATTACTAAAATGAGAACATAGTATGTACATAACAGGACTGTAAAAGAAAGTGCTACATGGTCCCTCTTGAGCTAACTCAAGTACTGGTTTGTTTGTTTTTCTAGGTGTTTTTAGAGTTTAGTGTGTGTACGTTCACTCACAAGGCTGGGCAAGGCTGTGATCGACACTCTTCTACCCGAGGGCCAGGATGACTGGTGGAGCTACAGAGGTCCCCTGGTACAGTAGTTTGAGTGGCTCTTTCCACACAACCGAAAATAACTTGACGACTTCCTGATACACACACACACACACACACATCAGACAAACAGATTAAACAGACAGACAGGAAGACATAACATTGTCATTGCGGTGTCTTACAAGTACAGTATCTGCTGCTGGGAGAATACCAATCTGTTTTAGTTTTACACAAAAGTATGGTTACTCTGGATTTGATTTAGAATTTAAACAGTGAGGACATTTTGAATCCTCTGGAATGCATGAATGTTGTGTGTCACTATCTTCTAATATAAAACACCATTTGTTAGATAAAATGATGCGTTTATGTGTCTGATGGACAAAAATGTAAAAACAAAAAAACAATAACATTTTTGTCTTTTGGGATATTCTAGGAATCTTCTAACATTGTTTACTCAGATCAAATTAAACAGGAAGAAAAAAAAACACAAACACACATTAATGTAAGATTTGTATAAATAGTGTTATGACTAACAACTAAAGTATACCCGTTCCACAGGTGACACTGCAGGGTGTTGTTATAATGGCAGCCCAGCTGTACAGAGGAACTGGTTCAGGGGTTATTGAGTCCGATGGAACTTGGTTAGGATGAGAGCTGCTTAATGAGATTTCACTGTCACCATGACTCTCTATTGTAGGATGTGAGAGAGAGAGATGAAGACCAGTTGCTTAAGATTTTAGAACATGTGCAAGATAAAAGGTAAATGGTGTACAGTATACAGTTTCAATAATTTCCCAACATGGAGGGAAAAGGGTCATGGGAGGGCAAATTGAAAGGTAACTAAACAGAAAGCAAACAGTCATATTAATATTCTGATAGTAGGATATATTTTTTGGAATTTTGCTCATACTCTTTGTAATAATATAATAAAATACTGCTCAAATGTTTGAAATCTTGCTCACAAAGGCTGAAATAGCATTACATTTCTACTACTTTCATATATATTTTACTTTATTCATGTACTGGCAAAGATGAATTTTTGTCAGCCATTGCTCAAGTCTTCAGCGTCACATGATCCTTCAGAAATAATTTAATATTCTGATTTGGGACTCAAACAGCCCCAGTATTTTCTTTTTCTTTTTATTATCAGTGTCATTGATCAATGTGATGTTATAAACTTAAAAAATTTACATTTTTCTATCTACTATGAATGAAATTCTATAAAGATGAGTTACGTTTCTCATTGTGATGATGTGTTTATGCAATACAGTGTTTGGTAATATGTTATAAGTTTGTTTGCATATGCCTGATGAAGGTTGTGGGACTGAAAAGTTAATAAAATATAATAAAATATTTTTTGGCAAATACTGATAGCGTATGGGATTTTATTGTTTTTGCTTGTGTTGAAAACATCTTAATAATTTTGTGGAAATTCAGCAGTAAATGTTGACGAAATTACTTACTGAAAATACTTACTCAGAGGTAGTACACTAGAGTAAGAATATGCATCTGAATGATTTTCAGTGATAGGGTCTTTAGGTAGAACATATTCATAATACACTGCCGGATTGGGTTGCTGATAAATAACCTGCAAAATATGGAGTATTAGTATTCATACAAAGTTAATCATAAGCTTGTGTCATCATATAAATACCGTATATACTTCCTAACTTTCTAAAACAATACATCACACTGTAAAAAAAATAAATAAATACAATTCTGCCAGGATATTATATAAGTTAAGGACATGTCATTTAACCTTAAAACACAACACACAGAAATGCTTGATTCAACATATGGGCAAAACATACACAAATTTCCTTCATATATTAACACAGTGACCTGGATTCTTTAGAATTAAGTGCAGCTACACTAAACCACTTTTTTACATGTATCGTTAGTCAGGGCAGTTTTGTGATATCATACAGTAGGAGTGGTCTCTCACAAAGAGATGCAGCTCCTGATTGGTTGGGCCAGGAGCAGTGATGGATTCTCCGGCTCTGCTGCGTATCTCATTGGGCAGTTTGTAAGTGAGCTGAGTACCCACGGCGTAGAACTGTCCTGGCCTGTCGATCACCCAGTCACCATTTATCACCGAGTCACCAGTCGCTGTCTTGAGAGCTTGAAGAAACAAAGAGGAGGGAAAAGATGATGGATGGAAGGAGGACACCTGGTGGTTCCACACCACATATTAACCCTACTGGCCACACCAGCTGCTGTCTGGAATGCGGTAGCTGTTATACAGTATTCTGCTAGTCTAAAGTGGTCTACCAGCTTGAACCAGCCAGAAACCATGTACAGTAAAACCAGCTGCTACCAATTTCCAATTAAACATACTACTGATCAAAAACATGGGATTGGTCTTCTTTTTTTTTTAAATAAATAATTTTGCTCTGCAAAGAAGCATTTAATTTCTAAGACATTTCTAATGTTACAAAAGATCTATTTTACATAAATGCAGTTCTTTTTAACTTTATATTCCTTAAAAAGTTCTGACAAAAATATACATATCAACGTTTCCATTAAAATATTAAGCAGCTGTAATTTAATATTATTTGTTTGTTTGTTCATTTGTTTAAAAAAAAAAAACATTGACGACCATAAGATACTTTTTCCAATAACAATCCCAAACTTTTGAACGGTAGTATACTTTATTTGTTTGACAGTTTATTCTACACTCTTATAACAGGGTGAAAAAGTTTTCTTGAATGTTTAATGGAACACTAAATTGTATCCTATTTGTGGAACGTGCCATGATAAATGATCCTGAAGTAAATTATAAAGAAGAGCTAGCAGGAATTCAGTTCAATTACCCAAGTAGTTCCTGGTCTTCTGCGTTTCCTGTATTTTGATTCGTTGAGCTCCAGAGGGGATGTCCAGGATCTTGTGGTAGCCAACAGAGAGCACAGAAAGAAAGAGTGTCCCGCTGAACAACTCACATGTGCTTCCATCCCCTGCACACACACCACAAACATCCACCTGGAAACCCTCACAGCCCTGCGGGATAACAACACCATCACACACACACACATTACTTTACCCCCAGAGCAGATTCAATCCTGAGTAATGACTCTTTCACCACACAGACCAGAACAAGGATTTCACCAGTTCAAATGGGATGTTTGCTTGAGATCTTATTAATACAAAGATTAAAATCAAAATTGAACGGCTAAGATGATTCGATTTCAGAAAATTAATCAACATTGGCTGTCTTATCTGGCAAGAGTTAATCAGAAAAAGCAAACACATGTAGCTTTTCACTGCGGACTTTCACTCAAAACACACTCAGCTGTATATTCCTGTATTTTAAAAATGCTTTCAATTGTTTATGATTTATGTTAAAAGAGATTATGAAAGCATATATATATATATATATATATATATATATATATATATTCATGTTTCATTAAATTTGTATGTAAATCAGCACTCAGTATTATGTAAACAGCGAAAACTACATTTATCCACACATGCAGATAAATACAGAAAGAAAGGCATGAACTGATTGATGAGGAGAGAGATTGAGATTCATAGATTGGGAAACAATACTACTATTATCAAAATAATTCATCATAAGCCATTTCCTAAAGCCTTTCTCATTCACACTCCTTTTAAGCATAACACTATAATGAGAAACACACACACATGCTCACACATATTTTATGGTCAGACAGGGGCCAGATTGTTTCATGATCTAAACTTACACTGCAATCTATCGAATGCAAATTTCAATCCGTAAAACCACTGTTTCTATTGTTAGTTCAAAGAAATCTTTAAGAACTGGGATTGATTAAGGCTATGAAAACACACACACACACACACACACCTTGTCTCTCAGTGATTTAGTTTTAAGAATATCATACTAGACAGACTGGAAAAATTCTGTTTCCCAACACCAACACACACACATAAATGTATTTGTTTTTCTATTATGAATGGGACTTTCCAATGACTTCTTTTGTTTTTATTTTGAGTTCATGATGTTTTCTATCCCCTAACCCTCACATAAACCTTTCTGCATTTTTTACAATATTTTTTAGTATGTTTATTAAGCCATTTTCCTCATGGGGACCTTTGGCTGATCCCCACAATGGATGTCAGTTTTCGGGTTTTACTATTCCTGTAGGGGCATTTGGTCCCAACAGTGTTGGCAAAACTCGACCTCAGAGCCCCACACACATACGTCTGCAGTGGTTAGTTTTGCAATGGTTTATCCCCCAGCTGATTTTTACAACATCCATCAATGTGTCCTGCAGTGTTTACTAAACTAGACTCAGAATGAGTAGTCTGCTTACATGACATTCTCACAATTGTGACTCAATAAGGTATGGCTTAAAGAAATATTCAAATTTTTGAAATTTTACACTTTTTTTGTCCAGTAACTCTTAATAAATAGTATTTATAGTAAAAATGTAGCTTTTTTTCTCTCGTTTTATGATGAGTATTCTGTATTTGTTTGTTACTGTATTTACAACAATTTTCATGAATTAAAAAAATGTAAATGATTTTTAAATGCTGTAATGTATGCTGTCTGGAAATAAATTTCTGGACATTTCTATATTTAAAATGTTTTATTTTATATTTAACGTAATTTATATATATATATATATATATATATATAGAATGCTATAGGAACTTAATGCAGATATTGAATACTTTTTATTTGTATAATTTTTCTGAACATATTGTGAGTACATTGCTTATTTATGCACATTTGTACTAATATATTAATGCATTCTAATTAAGTAATACTACAACATGCTATAAAATTGTTCTGGGTAAGCATGGTTTGCCTAGAGTCATTTGTATTCTAGTTCGGCCAGCTGGTATCATTTGTCTTTGTCTGTGGTTCTTACCTCTCCAGGGCTGCTGCTGGAGCCGTAGTCCCAGAGAACAGGCTCTGTGGGTGGGCACAGGAGGGACAGCAAGAGGGTCATCTGGAGGAAATGCTGGATAAGTCTCCAGTGGTGTCCGCTCCAGGTCTTCAGCTGCATCCCACAAGCCATGAGCAGAATATGACAGTTAATATGTGTGTAAATATGTGTGTATGTCCAGTCCTAATAAAAAGTGCAGCAGTGGTGCCGTCTGTGAATGGAGATGTGTGTTTGTGTGAGAGAATGTTTTAGTGAAAGGGGGTTTCTCTCTTTGGTATTTAAGTGTGCGTGTGAGAGCGTGTGTGTGTGTGTGTCTCTCTCTCACCCCAGACAGCGAGTCATATACACACTGGCACACATCTCCCTCCTCTCCTCTCTCTCCTTTTTTCACTTTCTCTTTTCTCTTTCCACTCACCCCATTTTTTGTTCTTTCATAAGCAGCAAGAATTCCTTCCAAGAAATCTCTCTGTGAGAGAAGCTGTAAAATGCTTAGAATTACAATCACTTTCTGATGGACAGACACAGTCTCTCTATCTTTCTTTCTAGCACTCAGAGAGGCTTATTTCGACCTAACCAGAACTAAATCAGAGAATTAGAGCAAAAAAAACCCTCTCTCTCCCTCTAAAACCCACTAGAACAGAAAAAACAAATGTAAAACAGGCCCATTCTGTACTGCAGTCCCCAGGCTTCTCTTTGCATACTTGAGTGTGTCTTGTGGTGTGTAATTTTGTAGTAATGAGGGTGTATGTCACTTGTGTCCAGATGGTGTGTGTGTTTTTCTATGACCTGCACACCTTCTAGAGGTCACATGATCTTCACCTCGTCAAATAGTAGAGTAAAGGAGAATATCAAGACATCAGACCTGAAGGAAAAACAGAGCGAATATTCAGAACTCTTGTGCTGAAACATTTGGTCACTTTTGTTCACAGAAAATATTTTCACGGACATAAACTACTGGAGCTCGGACAGACGTGCAAAGGAATGTTTCTTGTGGCAGTGGTTTTGTGTGTCTTTATTCCAGGGTCAATAACGCAAACGTCTTACAGTTTTTCTTCATTGCAAACACATTCAAACCGATACTGTTAGCATACAAACCTGGAGCATCACTTTAGGTCTCCAAACAAAGACACATTCTCCAATACTTTAAACTCTATTCACCTGTTTTTACACATGTTCCAATTTATTCAATGTTTCAGCAAAAATCCTTACAAGGATGGTCTCATGCTGCACAGATTAACCATGCACTTATTTAGGAGACTCAAGCATTAAGTATAATTCACTCAGGATGTTAACACACACGCACACAAAAATTGGTCACATAAAAATCTAATTGCATACTGGATTAGGGACACAGGTAAGTAGATAAAGAAGGGACAGTTGTCTCAGATAAAATCTTTTTTTATAATTGAATAGCATGAAACCTCAAATTCAAATCTGAGCCATTTCTAGATTATGAATGTCACTCAAATTTAATATGCACAACAACAACAACAACAACAAAAAACAGCCTAGATGCTGAGGTTTAGGTCATGGTGATTTGACTTTTTCTAATTGGCTTGTTTTGGGAATCTGTCTGAAAAAGTAACAAACATTCAGCAGTGTCGAAGTCGTCATCTGATTGGTTGAATTATATCGGATTTCCGGGGGACGCGAGTGTCGCGTTTATTT
>JAUCMS010000001.1:10342104-10353960 GCA_032357445.1 Enteromius radiatus
CCGCGGCAGGTGTTGCTTGTTTTCTTGGCCATATAAGCCCGCACGTCGGCGATTATCGTCGCGAAGTTTTGTTCTGCCTCTGCAAACAATCCCGAGCGTTTCTCTCTGTATTTTTTTTACCTCGAACCTTGCCGGATACCCTGACCATTACCTGGATTATCGACCTTTGTTTATTGCTTGTTGCCCTTGAACTTTGCCTGGACTTTTACCCTGCTCTGTCTCACCTCCGTTGTGCCTTTTGCTGGTTTCTGACTTCCGCCTGTTTCACACTGAGTATCATTAAAGCTGCGATTGGATTTAATATGTCTGATTCCGAGTCTCCTGTACAACAACTATAGTGTGGGGAATGGTAATAAAATATAACAAAAACTGTGTCAGAATAAATTCATCCTGACAATATCAAATAACTTTGATAGAAAGGTATGTAATAAATTGAATAGCGGCCAGCAGTTAAATTTAAGTATGCAATTAGATAATACCAATTACCAAGCAATGCTTCATTTTGTGTCCAAATAATTTTACCCGTGGTCCACTGCATGAAGATTTTTGTTGTTGTTGTTGTTGTTTTGGTATATTTGTCTCAGTTTGCTTTATTTTACTATCCTAACTTACATAAATTAACTATAGTGTCCTGCACCCACTAGTAAAATACTATTAAAAATTATATCTGGTAGCTGATTCATTTGTGGTTTGACTGTACACTCAATTCTGCATAAGTATTTTATCTTATGTGGACCACAAAAGCAGAATTTTAACTGCTCTTTTTCCAACAATGTGCTACTATCATTCCTTAATGTGCATTTTGTCCATTTTTGACAGTCCCTGGTCACAAAGAGCAGCTTTGACATTCTTCTAAACATCTTGTTCACAGCAGTAAACGCTGCTATGCCCGTTTGTAGCAGAAGCATCTACTGTGTGACAAGTTAAAGCAGTAAGGTCAAGAAACCTCCAATTAGGGTGACAAGAATCCGGGCGCAACCAGTACCAGAACACTCTCTAAACACACACAAGAATACAACTCCGCTCATGTCAAGTGTGTGAATGCACCTCAGTCCCTCAGCTGTGCCCTTTGTGCGTGCGCATGTCAGCCGACTGACTACCTGCGTTATTTTCCTCGACTTCACTCAATTCCTTTCACTCTGGTCTGTTATTATAAACCTCACTTACATTTCCCATCTCGCTAGTGAATGATGACCCCCATTCACACTCTCTTTCTCCCATCATCCACTCTGTCTCCTCCTCCCACTCTTTCTCACAGACATTCATATAATCTGTATATTTTTCTTTTCTTTGAGGTGATATAAGGGAGTGATTACCGAGGGTATCAATAAATCCCAGTAATGCGCTGGTGATAAGGCCGCCTTTGGAGTGTGCGTATGTGTGTGTGTTTCTCCATCTGGTCCCGGGGAGCCCAAAGGCGTTTCACGCTTCATCGCCCTCCGTAAATACAGCACGATAAAGAGGGTAAGCCGACTGGTGCGAGCGTGTTTGCGTGCGCGTGTGTGCGTGGCCGAAAACTACACACATATTGTCTTTTAATGTGTCCTCAAGGGGGCGTCGAGACATACACACACTCGTATACGTGCGTTTTCAATAAGCCGGGACACACGCGGCCCCACCACGTCATATTTTAAACATATCTTCCTCCGTTCCACACACTCTCTCTCTTTCTTTCTGTCCGTTTTCCGCTTGAGTGGTTAAAGGGTGGAGGGGTGAATGCTATTAGAACCGTTGGTCATTATCAGCTCAGCGCTGGAGACTGCTCCATCTCCATCACAAAGACACCACCGGTTACCCCCCAGACGCCCACCCTTCTCTTTCTCTCTCTCTCTCCATCACTCACTCACTCACTCTTTCTAGCCCCCAAACTCAATGCAAGGTTTGCCATCCACTGTTGTTTATTTAGTTACACTTGCTAATCAAGTTAATACAGAGGTTACTGATTTGAAGTATATTGAACTTCAGTGCAACTTGTGTTATGGACCACCAAATCATTCTGCTTGTTGAGGAGAGATAAGTCAATAGTGAAAAAAATTCCATAGACACTGAAGGAGCCATAACTTGTGTAACTTATATGCTCTTTTGATTTGGACGACTGAGCTAGCATCTAGAAACCACTTAAGAAACCACCCAAGAAACCACGTAGCAACTTGAAATGAGACTCTATGGTCCCAGTTTATATTAGGTGGCCTTATCTACTACGTACTTGCATTAAAATGAAGTACAATGTATTTATTGTGTTCATAATGTACTGCTAAATACTTTTGCTGCTATTGAGGTGGGATACAGGTAAGGTTAGGGACAGGTTTGGTGGTATGGGTAAGTTAAGAGTGGGTTAAGGTGTAAGAGATGGGTGAACAGTGCAATTATAAATGTAATTACAGAAATTAATTACTATTGTAATTACATGCAGGTATTTTTAAAATATAAGTACAATGTAAAAGCATGTATATGCACACAATAAGTTCATTTGTATCAACTGATTAAATAAATAGTAAGTACATAATAGTTAAGGTCCACTTTACATAAACTGAGCCTGAATTTATTTACATTCATATATTACCTGCATGCAATACTTAAAAAAATAAAATAAAATAAAATAAATAATAATATAAAATAAAAATTAGTTCATAATAGTACACCGTTCTATAATTTTGTGTTAGGCAAGAAAAAAAAGTGTGACTCGCTTGTACCACAAGTCATAATCATCTCCTGCTGATTTAGTGAGTGAATCACTGTCGTTACAGTCTTTACAGTTGATTCATAAAAGATTCCGCTCACGCGAGTCATTTGTTTAACCTAGACTATACTGGTAGCAGTATCTGACTCGAAAGAAAGAGTTTTTGTATTATTTTACAGTTTCTCTCCTATCATTATCAATTCGGACTGAAACTACAACTAAGCTAAAAGTAATTTTTCCTGCAGACTCAGGACATGCTGTCTAAGTATTTTAGTATGATGTTCCATCCACATCTGTGGAAGAATGCAGACACTTAAGGACAGTTAAGAGAAGATCCGGTTCTCCATTCCCACAAACAACTACACATCAATGTGCTAAAAACCACAGACAACCACTTACTATAGCAATCACATAACGTAACAACTGTAGCACGCATAGTTTCCTCAGAAAATGCAAGATTTCTTCATTTGGCCTCTGTTTATTTCCAAAACGTCCCTTTCTCTGCCTATATTTCTTATGTTCCTTTCTTCTTATTAATTCAGAATATTCCTCTGGTTCATTTGTCTATTTGTCCTTTAACCTCTGCCTCTTTTTTCATTCCTACTGTACATTCACTCGTCTATCCATCTATTTTTCTTTCTCTACACTTTTTCATTCTTGCTGATATCTCATGCAAATTGGTGTGTAAGAAGACCCTCCCCACCATCACACATTCGCTGTGCCCCCCCTCCCTGACCTTGAGCTCCTGTTATCACACTCATGCTCGAATGTCGCGGAAAAGGGAGGAAGACTGACGGGGGAACAAAAAAAAGACGACAGAGCGACCCCTCCTTCATCCGATCCTCTGTGCATAAGAGCTGCTCTGTGGCACTATTAATTACCTCTCTTTAGTGTGTGTGTATCACCTCTATCTGAAAGGATTATCGGGGCAGAGGGTGGCCTCTGATATGTTTGTGTTTCAGGGCCAAGAGTCACAGAGCATATTTTCTCTCAGACACACACACATTCATATGACCTTGTGCAAAAAAGCATTTGTAGACACAAATAATTGTACACTGCACAATCCTTTTCAGTTAAAAAAAAACGAACCAAATGCAATCAAGCAAATTTGATTATGTTTGTCAAAAAAAAAAAAAACATTTAGTACAGTATTCATGCTCTGACTTTGATTTGATTGCCTATTTTTGGGGGTTAATTGAACAGTTTGACCCATTAAGGTGGAAATTACCACATAAAGTAATAGGCCAATCATAGCGCTACATGGAGACACTCTCACATGACTTCTCGACTATTTCTCCCCTCACGTTCACACCATGCTTCAGGGCCCTCCATGAGAACATTATGTGCACCAAGGAGGCCAAAGAGACACTGCCTCGCTCTGAAAGCTCATCCGCTGATATTGCTTTTGGAGAGCATTGATCTACAAAGATGAGTGCTTTATACAGTATTACTTCTCATGTTTCGTAATATTTCTTATTTTATTACTGTGCTGTTGTGTATTTTCTCATCCAATGTTTTTAAGAGACACTGCCTCCCTTCGCTCCTTAAAGAAAACAGTCCTCGTGCGCACACAATCACACGTTTAAGAAAATGAAACACAGATTTACACACGCTCACAAACACACATGCACGCTGCACCCTGGCAACAGTACTTCACACCTTGGCTACAGGCGGACACAACCTTAATCCTTAAACCCACATCAAATTCAAACTGTTTCCAGTGTAATCACAATTCAAACATGCACACACAGTGTAAACAGTCTTTGTGTGCTTGGTGGATTAGGGAGAGGTGGGAGATTTGGGGTGCATTTTGCATACGTAATAGAAAACTCTAGAGTACCCCCCAGAACGGCAGGAAAGGGGTAGGAAAATAATTTAAAGACATTCACCATTTTCATCCAGACTTGCATTCAATATATGATGTTCCACCAATATCACATTAGACAACTCAACCAATTAATAAAGACTACGAATTAAGAAACCATCATTTACCTACAACATGCCTCTTTAGAGAGAGCGAAAGGGAAAGAGATATCTAGGTATCTATCTATCTGACCTCATGGAAATAAAGCAATGCTTTATTTTGTTCAGTCTGGTGTTGCATCAGTTATTAAAGAAAAAAAAACACTAAAGCAAAACATGGTCAGGTCAAAGTTTTATAAATATTGCTGGTAGTCCACTGATCCACTAATATGTCAGTTTACTTAATTTTGCTATTCCCACGTAGCCTACATAAGTGAACTGTAGTGTCCTGCACCCACTGAATAACTTTTGGTTTGACTGTATATAAATATGTAGTGCATCACAGTGTATAAACTCCAATATCCAACTTGCAACAACTTATATAAAATGTACTGTACATACCACGACAAGGCCTGATATTAACTGTCATAAGGGATACCACTGTATTACGCTTTAAAATGCACATCTAGTGCGGATTAATCTGTGAGGACATTTTTAATATATCATACAGAGGTGGCCTAAATGAGTACCACAATCACAGACAACAATGTATTATGCTCCAATGTTGATTGTTGTTTCTCTGCACAAAGGACAGAAAACAAGACGTGTACTGATTGACATGACAGAGCTGCTGTAGCCCAGCGGAGCCTTTGCCAGGTCAACTGCTTTCCTGTGATGTGATTTACAAACGGAGGTGTGGGGCGGTAGCTTTACACTTTACCCAATGTATGTGATAGTCCAATGATGGTACACTCGCTAAATTGATGTTTGCAGACATTCACTGATGTTATAAAGTGTTTATGATAAGGTAAATCGTATTTTTACATTTACTAACTGTGCATTTGCTTACATGTTTGCAAAACCTCTGTGTAACCAAATAACTGAAAAGTTAACCATATTAATCAAAATGACCTTTAATTTTATTCTAAAATCTCTCTCAAACCACACACGCCCATGAAATATGCTATCCCAAAGTAACATTATTAGAAATTACTATTTTACTATTTACATGGTCACATTTTATTTTAAGGTCCAATTCTTTAATTTGGTGCTTGTTAATAGTTAGTAAGTTTATTGAGGACGTTGAATTGGTCATATACTAAAGTGTTACCTTTAACATAAACCTAATTCAAAGTATCTGGAATCTTACCACCCCTGTGCAATCTTAAAAATAGGTTCTTTACTAGCATTGATGAACAACATTCAGCTTCCATGCTAACCTTTCTAGTGAAAAAATGGTCTTTTGATTATGGAAATGTCCTTTAGACTATTAAAAAAAAAGCTGTTTTTAATAGCTGTCCACTGAAAGGTTCTTTGGGAAACTCAAAACGGTTCTTCTTTGCCATTGCTGTGAAACCACTTTTCCTGACCTTTATATTTAAGAGTGTGTAGTAACGCCACGTCAACACACCTGATAACTTCATCTAATTTCCTGCATGTTCCACGCAAACTATTCCATAAATGAAAAGATGCACAGAAATGCTATAAAGAACGCTCTGACCCATTTCTGGTCTCAGCTGCAGACCGTTTACTGTTCTGTCTTTCTCAGTTCAGTAAGAAGTGTGTGTATACGTAAGGCAGAGAGAGGCCAACAGATAAACATTTTTTTTATTTTCATGCCAGCTCTCCTTGCTTTTGTAATTCAAATGCAGACACAGGAAACTGGCAGCCAAAAGGCACACACACACTCTTACACGGATGTGCGGCCATACACACACGCCTTGTAATGCTATCGACCCCTGGCCTGTCATGCAATGCCACACACACCGGTCTCTCTGTGCCTGCCTTCCAACTGATAACCAGAAGCCATCCTCCAAACCAGCGGAGGAGTGAACGACTGTGTGTGGGTTTGTGAGTTTCAGAGAGACAGAAATAGAGGAAAAGGAAAAAAATAAATAACTGTGTTAGTATTAGTGATCGGAAAGTTTGCTTCTAAAAAGGTCATAATATCACGATTAATCAAACATTCGTTTAATATTTCCAACACAGTCTCACTCCAACTCGTCACATTTTGAAGCTCGGTCAAGGTTGAAGCTCAAGGTACCCCTTTTTAGTCACTTTTCAACATGAAGGGTCTTCTATTGTTTTAAATAGTCTCACTACTCCAAATCGGAGTGAGACTGTGTTGCAAAAATATTTCACTCAAAAAAAAAGAAGAAATTCTATTTTGTTTAAAAAAAAAATGAATAGGATTGATCAGATTTTGCATCAGTGCAAACAATGCATATATACTCCCACCCCTTTTTTCTTCCCAATATTACCAGTTACATTTTCATTCTCACGCCTGGTAAACAGAAAAAGCTCTTCATCTCACATCTGGAATAAAATAATCAGTTTACAAACGAAGCACTAACAATGTCTTCTGCTTAAATTAATACCTGAGTTTCAAAGAGAAGGACATATGAGTCAGAAGAAACAAGACATAACAACAACAACAAAAAAAATTTGCGACACAAAGAGATGGTATGACAAAGCAAAAACATCACAATACTGCTACAAGCCAAATAATAAACATCTACTAAAAGCATTTTGATGGTTTTCCCCCAGGTGGCGACAGCACACAACATTACAACATTTATAAATCATAATGGTCATGGTCATTTTTCTGAAAGAAAATATAAATTGCTCAAAACCTGACAGTAAATACTACATTGTTACAAAAGATTGTTACAAAACTACAGTACTTTATTTATCATGATGTTTGTGCTCTGTGTTTAACCCATCCAAAGTGCACACACACACAGCAGTGAACACACACACACCATAAACACACACCCGGAGCAGTGAGCAGCCATTACTGCAGGCACCTAGGGAGCAGATTGGGGGAACGGTGCCTTGTTCAAGGGCACCAACTCAACTCAGTTGTGGTATTGAATTTCCCCCGCTATTCACTTCCCCCACCTATAACCCCTGCCGGACCTGGGACTCGAACCCGTGACCTTTGGTTTACAAGACTGCCCCGTTTATTAAAGAATCCAGAAATAACAATCACGGTTTCCACAAAAATATTAAGCAAGCAGCACAACTGTTTTTAACAGTTTCTTGTGCACCAAATCAGCATTTCTGAAGACTTCCAGACTTTCAGTTTTGTGATTACAGAAGTAAATTACATTTTAAAAAGCACAAAAATAATAAACTGTTATTTCAAATTGTAAGAATATTTCACAATCTTGTATTTTTGATCAAATAAATGCTGCCTTGATAACATCAGAATCAAATTCACTGAATTCATTCAAATTAAATCCTTGATTCAAGCTCACAAGCATACTTTTGGTATTATGTTTTCTATTGTTTCAAACTCTTCTTGTCCTAAACTCTGATGTCTTGTGCTGACAGATCCAAACAGCAATCACGCTCTTAAAAGCTTAGCAGCATAACATCAGTGTAAGAAATCTAAGTGCAGTGCTTTGACATTTTCACTGAGCTGTTCCCACGGGAGTCTAATCGATACAAACACTCTAAATAAACTGTGTCAGACTCTTCTCTCAGTCTCACGGACAGAGCACCTCTTCACTATACGAGAGAAGAAATCATTATATTTACACAAATGTCTACCTGGCAACCCATTTAAATGTACTATTGATTTATACTCATTACAAAGATAGTTACAATTACATTTTTTACACTTATATCAGAATATGCAAACACATCATAACAGTCTAGGATATTCTGCTTCCTAGATATGCCTTTATATATATATATATATATATATAAAGGCATAATTCTTTTGGATTTCTTCCATCCATTTAAAACCAGGCAAAATCCTACACGGGTCATATTATTAAATTGCAACAATAACAAAAATATAAAAAATTTTATTACCTTCATTTATGAATCAGGAGGTTTTACAGTAATATTTGTCCTTGAAGTATTACTGTAGTACATCATCTATATCAGTAGATGGTGCCGTGTGTCTATCACACTAACAACATATACTATACATGTAGACATTTACAAACTATATATTTGCTCCTCATTTAAACATTTGCACTGAATGATTCCAGACTTTTCTTTCTCTTGATGTAACTAAATGTACATCTGCAAAATATAATTTACTAATTTTCCAGTTAATACTAAATTCATCATTAGGTTTTTGGAGCATATTTGGCTTTGTCTTACTGAATAATATAATATTCAGAAAAGTTTATATTTACAGCAACACCTTCTTCTAAAAAAAAAATAAATCAATCACTTGATCTCTTTGAATCCACAAACTGTATGTCCCTCAAACATTTCTCTTTATGCTAATGATTCAATTAATTTTCATTACAGTGTAAAGGATTACTAGGCTGATCAGTTTGAGGAAAGGAGGGATTTTAAAAAGAAGTTTTAAAAAATGGTAATTGCTCACCAATATCCTCTTAAAAGGTTTGGAATCCGTATCCCCTTCAGACCCGTAATATCTGAACCAAAACATAAAAGCTCTGTAGCGTGTTGCTAAACGCACGTAGTCGCCTCAAAAATGCATCTAGTTGTGTGTGTGTGTGTGTGTGTGACCAGAACATGTTTAAAACTGTATGTCATAGAGAATATCTGCTGTAACTTGTTAAGACCTGACAGATGTACAACAGTTATAGTAAATCGCACCATACAGACAATTTGGCTCAGACACCACATTTGCTTCTGTGAACACTCACACTTTTTTCTGTCTGTCTCCTTTGGGTTTTGTGGCAAACTTAGTAGAGTTGAGTGGTTGTTTGTTAGTGAAGACAGGTGCAGGCCTCACCCACACACACACACACACACGCAGTATAAACAGACCCAGTAGAAAGGGACTGGTCTGACAGAATGCCTTTTCACACCTGACTGGGCCTAGCATAGGGCGACAGGCCACAGCTCCCAAAGCACAACACACACACACTCACACACAGGGGTATCTGTACTGTATTTAACTTTGAGCCCTCTAGACTGCAGGATAGTTTAAAGGCCTTAAAGACCGTCTGTTGAGGGTGACTCAATTTAAGTACCTACACATACAAACAGAACCAGGGCAGGACCCAGAGGATGAAAGTAATGCACAAGCAGATGGACTCAGCCCAGCAGAACCAAGTGGACCCGCAGGAAACCATCACACGCTATTTTACACCATTATAAAGCCTACAGACTCACGGAAGTCCACATATATCATCCACGGACGCACAGGCATCAGACAGCAATTCACTGACACAGCAAATGGGCTTTTAATCTCAAAATTTTTTGGGTGTGACAAAATAGTTGGCACTAATGATTTTTACTACTGTAAAATACAAATACAAATACACTACTGTTCTTACTTTTTTTCAGAGTGTCTTGTCTTGCTTTTGATTCAAAATCAAGATTTTAATTTGGACAATCTGTAGGTGACGTTGTTACAGTCTAATATTACACACATAATTACTATTTTTTATTAATTAACTACATGCACTTACTATAGGGTAATTATGTATAATTTATTATTTTTACTATAGTAAGTACATGTAACATTTAACTATGTTACCAAGTATTATATCTTACAAAATTAAAATGTCAAAATATATTAAATATATTTCAGGCATGCATTAATATTACCAAGCATAAGCCAGTCAGCATAGAAAATTATCCACATGAAGAATATGAAAATTGGTATTATATTATTTTAAACAATTATAGTAAACAACACCAGCAGAAGCTAATATCCGAGTCTATAAAATTAAATTAGACAATATGTGTTTGATTGCAGGAAATTGTTATTTCTAATGATATTTTATTTTATTTTAATGAATATTTCTTATACTAATTGTATTTATTTACTTATTTTTTACTTTTTCTCTTGCAGTACACACCCTTAATAAGAATAAAACTGTGACCCACTAGAACCACTTGCATCAATTTAGGCAGAAACAACAGATACCATGACACGGGATAATAAGATTATCCGTCTCCCTCTTTGTGCCATGAACTTAATCGCTACAAACTGAGGAAACACTATTTTTATTCCACACTGAGGAAAGAAGTCATGACGCTCAGAAACAGTGAAAGTAAGAAAGATTTCAACGCAGCTCTTTAACAGCCCTAGAGGCAACATTTCCTTTTCATCCCACCTTTCTTTTTTCTCTGTCTCCACTCTGCCACCCCGCGCACCAGGCTAGCGCTAACGATCTGGCCTTTTCATTAGGAAGCCTAGCTAATTAGACTGTGTGTGTGTGTGACGGGTCGAGTGACTGCTCGGCGCAGCGCGATGCTGGCAGCCCATTTCATGCTTTATCACGTCTTTTAATTGACAAACAACCTGCTCTTTTCTCTTAGGCTGAGGTCTATATTCCAGGAGTCTGAGCGGATGCGTGTGTGTGTGTGCAGATGTTCCAGCGCGCCCCTTGACGTTTAGCTGTGTGTGTGACTGTCACATGCCTTCTCACCCCGGTGCATCTTTGGGGAGAAAATGCTCAGTGAGTTTGCCAATTAACCACTTTCAGATTGTTCTCTGACAAAACACATACACACAGATGCAAATACTGAGCAAAGCACACAGCGACCCAATAAAACTCATGTAAACAAATGTTGTCTATTTAAAGAATTACAAATATCTCTGAGACATTTTTAAATTCGTTGTACTACACTTAGTTTTGAAAGCAACCCTTTGTAGTGAATGAAAGACGATTTCTCCTCCGCTTAGACACACAATGTCAGGAGTCCACCATTTATACACGTTCACACAAAGGCAAAACCAGCAAGACGCATGGAGCCTTTTCTCTGCAAGCCACAATCATGACTAATAGGGCTCATGATCAATCTGTGTGTTTATACATGTGAGGTTTCATTACAAACAAATGAGTATTGGCTGGACTTGCTTTTGTCACAAATCACTCTATTATTTGAGATGTCACCTGGAATCCCCTCTCTATAAATTCACACATCTCACATTTTATTTGAGAAACACACAAAAACATGGGATCTTACCGTAATGTGATACTGTCTCCAGACTTCTGGGCAGGCCTGTTGAGAACAGAAAAAGAAAACCCAGGTTTAAAGGTTTTTTATTATTATTATTATTATTATTATCAATGGGAGTGGTTCAGTCATCCATTAGGACATGAATTTGAGTCTGGTGTGGTTTCATTATTTTATTATTGATCTACTATATACTTTGAAGCTTTGTTTTTTCTTTGTTTGTTTGTTTGCTAAGAGAAGAGAAGAGAAGAGAAGAGAAGAGAAGAGAAGAGAAGAGAAGAGAAGAGAAGAGAAGAGAAGAGAAGAGA
>JAUCMS010000001.1:10354091-10376974 GCA_032357445.1 Enteromius radiatus
AGAGAAGAGAAGAGAAGAGAAGAGAAGAGAAGAGAAGAGAAGAGAAGAGAAGAGAAGAGAAGAGAAGAGAAGAGAAAGACAAACTGAGAAGAAAAAGACAAACTGAAAAGGAAAAGACAATAGTGGGATAAGAAAGAGGTGCAGTGCTGACAGACCCCATAGACACTGAGTGAGGGTGCTTAGTGCATTTGCCCTGTGAGCTTCCTACATCTCTCTGAAAATTGAAAGTGCTGAGGGCACAGCAGCTGGATTCATTTATACAGTTAGCTTTTCATTTAACCCCACCTGAGAGCCAGGCAGAGGCTTCAGCACCCCCTGTAAGTTTACCCTGCTGAGTGTATTGAAGGAAACATTCAAAAATCTCTAAGAATCTGCTGTCCTTTCCCTCACTCGCTGTGACAAGATCATACAGCAGTGAAGCTATAAAAACATCTCCATACTGCCAAATATCAAAGCTGTTGTTTTTAACTTACAGACTTGTTTTTCTTTAGTAGTAGAATTTTTAGGATGATAAATTAGAAATGACTGCTCAGTGTTGTTCTTTTTATAAGGACAGATTAATGCCTATTGGTTGTCTGAAACCATAGAAGCATTGACAAAATGACTACATTTCATAAACCCAAACCCAAGGTGCTTTGATAGTGGCAAAATAAAAGTCTTTTGAACACTAAGGAACATCAGACAAATATGGAAGTCAATTTGAAGCATATTTTTACATCCAAATGAGCTTTGTGGCAAATTAAACACAAATAGTGTTTACAAGGGAACATGTTAACAGGGTGATTAGTATTACAAAATTGCCAAACAATTTAAATTTGGTAACACTTTAGAATAGGGAACACTTATTCACTATTAGCTTATTATACAACTTTTCCTAATTTGCTGCTTATTAATAGTTAGTAGGGTAGTTGTTAAGTTTAGATATAGAAGGGATTAGGGATGTAGAATAAGGTCATGCAGAATAAAACCGTAATATGTGCTTAATTACTACTAATAAATGGCTAGTCCTCTAGTAATATGCATGCTAAAAAGCAACTAGTTAAGAGACCCTGAAACCAGGGGAAAAAAAGGAAAATTTGAAAATGAATAAATAAAAAATGAAAATTATGAATATTTGTACAGACTAAATTCAGTGCTCGACATTTTCATAACCTAAACATGTAACAAATATGTTAATAGGAAGAACTGAGGTCATTTATTATGAAGAAGTATGTTACAGGGAGCCAGAAACCGTAAAGTAACTGGACTGATATTTCTAACTCTCAGAGTTCATTACCGAACGCCACATAGCAGTTTTTGAGACTGGTGTAATTATAGATTATAAGCATAATTAAAAGTCATGTTGTGCTGGCGGCTGAAGAATTGTTTGTTCAGCTAACCAGTAAGATTAACTAGGGTCTGCATTCTATATTTACTGCTTATTCTAGATGCATAATCAATTAGAGATCTCAGAGGGATGATGGCCACTGCAATTGTTATCATGCGATGTGAAAACTTACTGAGCCTAGATAATCAGAAAAACTTCTTACTTTGACTAATAGAATGCAGCAGAATATCTCGAAGCGGCAATGTTTAACTGTGCCCAAAACCTAAATGTGTTTGTTTGTCATGTTATGCATGAATGGGGCCAATTTCGTTTCAATTAAAACTATGCCAAAATTATATTAAAATAGTTTCCAAATCACAAAACAACAAAAGATGAACAAACTCAACTAGCTTTTACGGTGAGTAACCGTGTTCTTGTGTTCAAAAACACCACTGAGCAAAACGCAGGGCCACTATTTTAAAATAAATCTTATCAAAAATAATAAATAAAATTTACACTCGTTGTGTGAGATGCTCAACAAAAAAATGCAAAAAATATTTTACTGCACTAATTGATCCTGACTCCTTTCGACTTGTTTTAACAAGACACATCATTTTTTTCATCTCTCCTGCAGTTTCTAAAAGTAACATTTTGACTTGTTTCTCTTCCTCCCCCATTTCTGTCTCTCTCGGTGGGGTTTGTTGTTGGGGGTGACGAGTGGAGCGTGTGTCCCACTCACAGCCTGTGAAGCGTCTGTCTTAATGAGAGAAAGAATGGCCCAGGAGATACACACACACACACACGCACAAACAATACACAAACCCAACACACACACACACATCTCAGCTCCATGGTCCACACAACGCCAACACACACACACAGACAGCACTACTCACGTCAGTTAAGTGTCCGGTCATGAAACAACGGTTGCAGCGTTTGTACCAGTAAGCTTTATCAAGACAGTTGTCACTGGTGTGGCCGGGCAGAGAGCAGTTAGAACAGTGACGGTTCGGACAGATCCTCAGAAAGTGTCCCTGAAGCCCACATAACGAGCAGCATGGCACCTGCTCATAAACACACACACAAAGTCACAATAATGACAACTCTGATACTTTAAAGTTAGTGTTTGACATTGTCCAAACCAGAAAACCATTTTAGCTTAGCTTTCAAATTCTTTAAGAATTATAATGTGTCTTGTATCATGTTGAATATCAATTAAAATATAAAATAAAAAAATAAATGGGAGTATCAAAAGAACAAAGAGCAAAATAATCCTCAAATCTGAAAGACCACTTAACAAACTTATACAAGCATAATTTAACCCTTTAGCTTAAAGGACTGTGTTTAATTTTTACAGCATTTTTTATTCAGGAAGTAGGCAATAGTATAGTAACAGCATATATCATGTTAAGTTAATATGAATTTATCTTAAAGATTTGAATGCATCCATGCTAAATAAATGTATTCATTTACTGATCCAAAAATTTTTTGTAGTAGTGTATTAAATAACCATTAAGTAATTGCTAATTATAACAATCCAGTGAATCTTAAACAAAAACCTTGATCTGATATGCATTGTTAAGCATTTTTATTTTAACCCAATTATCTAAAATTCAGTTTTGATCATTTAGTGGATCAGCATTTTGTTAAAGTGGCTAATGTGTACTATAGGAGCCAGCAGTTTATTGAGTGGAAATCACAGAGTGATGGGTGGATAATGATGTACCTTTGGTGTGGGGCAGTTTTTGGAGAGATGGCCGGACTTTCTGCAGTTGTGACACGTGATGGATTTTTCAGTGTAGTAACGGCTTGAAAAACGCCTCCGGGAAAACCCTTTATTAAAGATCTGAGCCTACACACACACAGACAAAATGGTAATCACCTCCAATGAAAGACAATCGCTAAAAATACCAATTTTCTGTTTTATAAAAAGCATATAATGATATTTCAGTATTATCTTTATTTACTAATTTCAGATTTGACCAAAACTGCAACATTACCTCTTTATCCTTTTCTGATACAGCCCAGATCTGTTTATTCTCTTCATCATTTGCATGTTCTACAAAAAAAAAAGATCAGTACATGAGAAAAACTAACTGAAACCATCAACACAAAATTAGATAAAACTTCAATAAGAGATAGAGTGTGATTATGTGTGTGTGGATGATACAAGAGGCCCACTCCCCTAATTTGACCTTCTTTTTTTTTTTTAGCTCATTCTCAAGAGACAGAGAGACAGTTACTACAGCAATACACAGCTGCACATCAACACACACTGCATTAAAATACACCACACACACACACATATACACGCTTACATACATATAGAACACTTCAAAGAAACTCCAAAGTAATAAAAATACACAAAACACAATGCGGGGGAACTGACCAGGGTCAACAAAATCAGCATGATACCAACAATTACCAATGCTAGTTTAGTGTGTCACATGATAATTGCACTGAAAAATGATACTTGATACTAAAGTCTTAGGCAACAAACACAATTACAGATATCTATACTTACACAAAATAAGTCAAATGGTTGTTATGAAAACAAACCATATAAATTCATTCATTAATGTGTTTGCTTTTTTAAATCTACACACCCAACACATTGCAACAATGCCCCCCAAACATCCCAGAGGACCGCCAGTACAATAAACAGGAAACATTTCCTTTAATCCTGATGCCCCCCTTCTTTCTTTCTCTCTCACAGACACACACACACACCTCCGTGTCTCTACGTGGGGGAAATGCCTCGTCAGTCACGGCCCAGCAATCACACAAAGCCAGAGAAAGGAGGACCTCACTATGGTAATCCTGCCAGGCCTATTCACAACGACACACACACACACCAAAGATACTATAATGTACTTCTCATATGAATATTAGGAATATTTTCATAAATCCATCCAGTTTTCACATCAAATCCCCCTCATACACGTACAATAAAACAGTATGTAGAGTTTTTCCCAATTGGCATCCACACAAAATATATGCCACCACCAGAGGGGGCGCTAGAGAGTAACTCATATTCGACATCACACACAAAAAAAACCTTTCGCTTTCCATACAGCGAGGCCGAGATGAACGGATGAAAAGTAGAGCAAGGGAGGAGGGAATAGTGGAATAGCGACAGATGCTACTTGCAAGTCTCCTAGGTATGCTAATTAACATAGAACCAACAAATAAATATAAGAGGTGTGCGCGCAGGGTGCAACTTCATCAGTGTGTGTGTGTTTTAATGAATTCCAGCTGACTAATAGTCTGAGAGAGAAGAAAGCTGGCGTGCGCCCGGCCACCAGCATTGGGTCCATGGAGAACAAAACGGATGTGTAGGAGAAACTAATTAACCATGAACACAAGCTCCCATTAGAGAGAAAGAGACTGAGACACTATTCTGTCTTTAAGAGTACTCTGTGTGTAGGGAACAGGCCATGTGAAGGCATATCTCAAAACACAAACTGTCTGGGACTCTCGGATTGTTTCCTCTCACAGCTGAATCACGGTCCTGAACTAAACTGCTACTAAAACTTGTTAATGGGATCCTCCTTGGAAAACGCACTTAGCGAGTTCTGAAGTGAACACGAGGCCACAAAGAATATCATAATCAATATACAGGATTTTAATATACTCCTGTGATAGCGTAGCCAAATTTTCAGCAGCCTTTATATCAGATATTAGTGTCACACGATGCTTCAAAAAGCATTCTAATATGCTGATTTGGTGCTCAAGGAACACCTGTCATTATCAGTGTTGAAAATACTTACTGTTTAATATTTTTTTTGCTGTCAAAATAAAAGTTTTTGGTTACTAATGCATAATACACATAACACACACAGAGTAAATATTTAGAAAATTTTTTACAATACTATATTTATACTCTTATATTTTATATTGCATACAAATATATTTGACAAAAATAAATATATATAAGCATGCATATATACATGCATGTGTTTGTATTTATATATACACACGTATAAATATATTTACTTATATATTTCAGTATACACACATTATGTTAACAAAAACATTTTTGATGCAATTAATCGCAATGCAATTAATTATTTGACAGATTTTTTTTTTTTTTTTTGGGAAACTGTGATACATTTGTTTTTAGAATTCTTTGACAAATAAAATGTTCAAAAGAGTGGCTTTAATTGGAGATCAAAATATTTGAAATCGAGTAGAAATTAGAAATCATTATAAATGTCTTTACTGTGACTGTTACTGTTTTTAATGAATCCTAGCTGAATATTAAATCATTTATTTATTAAAATACCTTCCTGACTCCAAACTTTTGAAGTTTAGTAACATTTTTATAATATTAATCAAAAGTGCGCAGAAACAAAGAATTATGGTTCAGGTGTGGCATAGTGGTTAAAAACTTGGTCAGCTTGTAGGTTCAAACCCCACGTGATTCAAACCCAACTGGTGCGGTCATGATTTGATTCTAGTGCCACATGGCATTTCAGTTAAGATGACTGGCCCAAAAGAGAAATGGCCATCCATGAGCCACCATGAGCAAATATAGCGCACTACTTTGGGTCCAAGCAGCCAATCAAGAGCCTCTGAATGCTATTAGATAAATATGAATATTGTAGGTTCATTCAGTCAGTCTTCTGACTACTGGCCTAAATTTCAGTCAACTTTGTTGTTGTGAGCTTGCTGTTTTTGCATACAGGAATTTGAGGCTAACGCGATTGAACAAGGCCTTTGCAATGAGACATATTTTTCAAATGAAGCAGAATATTCAACAAGGGGGAAAAAAAGAAGGTTGAGCAGGATGTTATTGATTGATTGGAACCGACTGGATCATGAAAAGGGGGTTTTCAATAGCATAGCAGACCTAGATCTTGATGCTGAATTACAATCAATTGTAAAAACACTACACCCAAATATGGACGCTAAAGATCAAGTTCACCCTCAAGAGCATCTACAATTACTTATTCAAGTTTTAATCAAAAATACTGTTTTTCGAAGATTAACAAAAGCATTATGGTTTTGGAAGTACACAACAGTAAGCAAATTATGACAGAAATTAAGATTTTTGTATAGACTAGTCCTTAAAAAGTAAGCAATTGTGGTAGTTTATTTGCATACCAACCAGTGACACATGCATCTATCCTGAGCATCTCTCTACATACTCGTCTCCCTTAACAACCTCCCTCAAGTGTAACCATTCAGCCTCCTCCAGAAGACTCCATAACCCCGGAGGGGGAACATGGGACTGGACCCTAAAAAAGCTGATCAAAGCCTAAAGCAGACCCAGCCGTTAACCAGTTTTGCAGGCCCTTTGTGCAGTGCTGTTGACTTCTGCCACTGGGCTGGCGGAGGGGACAAAGAGAGCGGAAGAGAGGCCAGCAGTCAGATTAACACAGCCACACATAACAATGGAGCCCGAGTGTGTGCGACCCCGTGTACCTTTGTGTGTGAGGGTGTACGTTTAAGAGAGGGAGAGAGGGACAGGAGAAGTTGCTCATGTTTGGTCCCATTTTTGGTTCTTATAGCTGGATTCAAAAATATAGATAACCTGATGACCAAGGGTCAATGTAAATGTTTTGGGACAATTCACTCAACCTTCATTTGACATATTTTGGCTACTCATAGTTTGTTTTTTGATGGAAACACTCTTATTCAGCAAGAATGTATTAAATCAAGACGAACAGAAAAAAAATCTAATAAATGTTGTTTTTTTTTCTACTTTTTTATTATTTTAAAAATAATACAGTGCACCAAATCAACATATTAAAATACCAAGT
Source organism: Enteromius radiatus (assembly GCA_032357445.1). Lineage (NCBI taxonomy): Eukaryota > Metazoa > Chordata > Actinopteri > Cypriniformes > Cyprinidae > Enteromius > Enteromius radiatus. The sequence goes on from JAUCMS010000001.1 coordinate 10,361,163, forward strand.
ATAACAACAATATAAATATATAATATAAAATAAAGATAATATAAAAACATAATAAAAATATTTTGTGGTAGAACCAGTCAAAATGATGGACAAAAATATGAACTGAAAACTTGTTTAGCATTGTATTGTCCAACTGATTTTTCAAGTTGTACGCAAACTAGATAGGAAATAAAAGAATATGGTTGTAAAGAAACTAATAAACAAACCACAAGCTGCAATACAGCAACCATGTACTCAACTGGCTCAAGGTTTGCCAAGTTAGTGCCATCAGATATTTGAATGATATTCAGATATTGCTTAAGGCACTTAGTAATAAGTTCACAAGTGTAACTGAATATTTCACTTTATACCCAGTGTATTACCAGATTATTCCATTTCACTACCACAACGTTATTTTAATTACTTGTTTTGACCACTCTGGTTTAATCTATTTTGGATAAACCCGCCTCCAAATGGCATGCAAAACGAACTATGACTGGTTGCTTTCTCTTCCTGTCTAAATGGGCGTTTCTTGGCCAGAATAAGCTGCAATGTGGACCAGACTCTTTGCCATTTAGTCAAAGGTCTGGATATGCGAGACTAGCGATACAGAGAAGGGTAAATGCCCCACAGAAGGGCAGACATGGGGGGTCAGCAGCCCTCCCAGACCCCATGACAAATACTTGACATGGACCATGGAGCAAATGCATTACGTCCCTATTCACCCTGCCTGGAGCAGACCTTAATCCAATCAAACAGTGATCAAACACACACACACACACACAGTGTTCGCGCCTGCTTGACCAAAGGCATGTCTTTCTCTCCTCCTGGCCTCCATTCTCCTGTTCCTCCACTTCCTTCATCAGCTAAATAATCTCCTCGCTCATTCTCATTTCCTGTCAGAATCCATCCCTCCAAATCGCCTTTTTGCCATTTTTATGGAAATGATAGTAGAGAGAAAACAGGAAATGAATGCGGGAATGGGAATAAGAAATGTTGCATGCTGGATTCAAACACTTATTTCCCACAAGAGCACTATCTTCAAAACGCGTCAACCTTGCTTCTTAAGTTGTAGGTGTACCATTCTAATCGTAGTGTTTAATTCAAAAGTTGTTTAAACAGTTCAAATGTTGAAGACCTCGGTTGATTTCAGTTGAGCAAAATTGCTAAGTATGATATTTTACCAAGCCTGTTTGCAGATATAGGGTCAAGTGTCCTGTCCAATTCCAACCAAAGAGATATTTTGTTGGCCTATTGTCCAATCTGTTTGTAAAACCCTGATGCTAATATATATTCTTAAAACTTTGTATGAGAAATCAGTCTTTGTATGAGAAATGCCAGATTTACATCCACACGGGCAATTAAACTCTACTTGACGGAGGAGACGGAAGGCAGAATTCAAATGAGCGGTGCAGTGAAATGCATCATGGTCCATGAACAGACCACAGTGAGTTAGGTGAGCAGTGGTGAATGTGAGTGTGAAAACCAAACAGTGTGTAACAACGCCACACTTCAAAGACAAAAAACACACACACACACACACACACACAAGGGTACCTCACTACGAGAGACTGGAGATACGCGTGCTTACAAACATACTAGCTAGCGTTTCACACTCGACTAAATTCAAACATCCGGTTGGACCACAAACAGAACATGGTGGAAGAGAGGACCAGGACATGAAATCAAGCAGAAAGAGACAGACATGTTGAGACAGAGATGAAATGAGAGAGATAGAGAGAGAGAGAGAGATCTCCCTCTCGGTCAATACATCATGTACAGGTCGATTATGGATTACAGTGGCACATTTCATTTCATTTCATGCTCAGTCTTCATGTTTGCAGCACTGCTGTGGAGCCTTGCAACATGGATTACACTGATATCTCTATTGGACACATACACTTAAGCACCAAAAACCACCTTTGGAAAACACATACACGCAAACAGTTTCACTGTAGTTTCTGTTACTGCCATGATTTGGTTTTTTTTTAAACGGAAATCTAAATCTGAAGTCATTAGTAATTCACCCTCATGTCATTTCAAACTTGTATACCTTAATTTTACCAGAGAAACATAAAAGCAGAATTTACTAAATAATCATTATAGAACTACTGTTAAAAAGAACCATTTACAGTGTCCAATGGCTGTCAAAAAACAAACACTTAAATATAGAAGTTCCTTAAAAAGGTAAAAAGTTTTTCAGATAATTCAATTGTTCTTCTCACTAAGAAAATCTATGTTCCCTAAAAGGTTCTTTGGGGAACATAAAATATTCAAAAACCTTGGAACCTTTATTTTGAGTGTATGAAATTAAAAGTAGTCCATATGACTTGTGCACTATATTGCACTTCTTCTGAAGGCATATAATAGTGCAACGTGACAAAAAGGTCAACACTCGTATTAACTTATTCACAAATGATGACCTGGAGTATGCTGGTATAAGTATGTAATAAATTAGTACAGTATCCATGATCATTTTATGCCCCCCTTTTTTAAATAATAAAAGGCCTTGTAGATTTCGAAAAGAACTGTATAATTTGGGGCCAAAATATGGTAAATCAACTATTTGGTTTAAAAAAAGTCGGTTAGCCAGTAGAAATTCTAATAGGATTTTTCATGAAAATGGAAAATAGAAAATGAAAAAAAGTCTTAATTTGGACAGCCAGGTAAACACTTGTCAATGAAGATGTACAGTAAGCATACCCCCAAGTCTGCCAAACAATCTGACAATCAGTTCATATTACACCCACTCTGCAGGTAGAACACGATACTGGGGCATGTGGCCAAAGCGGTGCCGCTACCAAAGATTCGGCATGGCACACGGAGCATGCTGCCACCCTCCTGGCATTCCTGACTCCCGGTTCAAAGGGGGAGGTGGGGCAGGTGGCCAAACCTGTCTGTCAATGTACCGTTGCCTCTTGCAACCCAGAGGGGGCTCAATTACTGCCCAGCGGGGCGCGGTATGGCAACAGCACGGCAACCACACGGCAACCATACGCTCCAATCAGAGTGGCAGACGGGTAAGTGACAGGAGATAAGGGAAGAAAGTCACATGGGATTGAGAAAAGCACATGCACACACTCAACATGACACTTTGTACTTGGTAATCTGATGTCAAGTTAATGAAAAAAAAACAAAAACAAAGAATTCAAGCATAAAAAAGAGATACAGACGGTCCATCTAAGAGTATACCAAAACTAAATTCTGCCATTCTTTACCCTAAAGTCATTCCAAACTTGTATGACATTCCTCCCGCTGTGAAACACAAAAGAAGAAATTCTGAAGAACGTCAATGCTGCTCTTTTCAGAACAGTGACCAAAGGCCTGACAAGCCCCAAAGGGGACTGCAAATAAATCCAAAAAGCTTCCACAATGCAGCTCTCAAATTCCAGCTCAAGCATTTTCTGTGAATAAAAACTTTCAATCTGCCTGGTCTATTCTTAACACAAAGCCACCAGCATCAGAAGACTCAAAATACATTATGTTCATTTATTTTAATAAACTAAGTTAATAAATTCATCTTCTGGACTAGTGTTGATTTTGTGTCAGTTTGAGGACCTTGATAGCCCCTGCACACTTTTGTTTGCATGGTCAAGAATGGACTAATTTCTGTTCCATGAGAAAGTAAATTTAAAATACATAGTGCACAGAACTGTTATGCACTGTAAACATTCACATCTAACTCACATCTAAAACTAAGAGTGATTACAGTAAGATATCCGTATCCTGTAATGTTAGAAAATGATACAACGGGGTAAAAAAAATTGACAACATATTATGATGCAAATAATGTATCCTGGGTTACGTACTGGCAGTCAGGCTGCACGTGCATCGATAGAAACAGCTTGTGTGCACATGCACATCTCGGTCTCGATCAGTCACTCGTCACAGAGCTAGTCTGTGACAAACCTGCTTCAAAAGCCCCTGTCCTGCCATACAAACGATAACAGCACTAAGACACTAATAATACTATTGATCTGTCACATATATCCAAAATACAGAAATAGTATTACTATTACAAAGTTCTCAGTATGAGAAGACTTTGAACATATCAATACTAGTCTCCAATGTGTCAATGTCAGTTCGATATTTATTCCAAAACAAGCATTTTAAAACAAAACTGTATGTAAACTGTGCATTTTGCTAGCACATATGGTTTGCTATTTGAAAAAGTTTAGTAAAAGAGGTTCTTTAATCAGATCAGAATCACTTCAGTGTTAAAATAATGATGTATATTCCACTGTATGCTCTATATGAACATGTCCTAGGCTGTATCTAAAAGGAAAATGAATACTTAGACTCTGTAGAGTCTCCGCATCTTTTGGTGTGTTCAAAAAATATATATATATATTTTAAATTGACCCTGGAAACATCCCCATCACACAACAAGCAGACTTAATATTCCAAACCTTCAGATTTCCTTCTGCGTCCATGTACGCACAAACATACGAGAAGGAAAAATGAAATACTTAATAAAACCAGTAGCTTGCGACTTCAATTTCATTCTGATGAAAATTCTCCTCTGGGAGTGTTTTTCTGTCAGGCTGAGGGGCAGATCGACTTTTCATGATTGTTATTATATGAAAAGAGATAAACACCATCATTAATCGGCTACATTCCCTTTCCCTTATCTCCGTGATAGGAGGAGAGGAGGGCCCACACTGTAATTAGGCCTCCCTTTCATTCACTCACTCACTAAAACGTGAACGCGCACACACAGACACACACACGAGGGATGCGAGAGACAGCCGTGTTCAGCAAATTAAAAATTTGTCATTAAGTGGAATTTACCATAATGCTGTTTTATCTTCCAGCGGTTGGGGGGGCTGGGGGTGGGGGCTGATGAAGTGTGTGTGTTTGTGTGTATGTTATGGGTCTGGGGTGTTAGGGGGTGTGTGTGGGCAGTGGGGCTTCTGTAAATTGAAAAAGCAGAATAATCCTGGCCTTTCTATCGCCCTCTTCAGTCACACACACACACACACACGCAGAGCAAATCCATAGCCATTGGGGTAATTAAATAATAGCGCTTTAAGATTCTAATTTGTTTTTTTTTTTTCTGCCCGTAGCCCATCATTGGACTTTAGGAAAAGTGGTAACCGTATAGGACGGATATAAAACAGGTGGGAACAGAAGACACACACACACATACGCATTAAATATAACCACACAAATTAGATTAGGAAACAAAGCTGGCATTATTAAAAACGATATCTCAGTCTTGAATTATAATGAAAGACAATAGGAATTATTTCTACTCTTCCCACAAGAGATCCCAGAAAAAGTCCATGGGGGGGGGGGGCGGGGTCTGGGAGGACTGCACTGTTCAGCTCGGACAACCTGGAATAAAATATGAGTTTGGGTGGGGTTCAGTTCCACCAGATTGACAGCAGGCACCACGCGTAAAAATAACCGTTGCATTGAAACAAACGCTACAAATGTGGCGTTTCCACAAACGGTGCATCAATGAATCCTTCAACAAAAATCTAAGTCCCCTGTTGGTAAACAGGAAACATAAAAAACAAACAAACACACATTTACGTTTAGTTTTCATTTCTTATAAAGTATATAAAGCGGAGAACAAGTTATCGGACAAACTGAACTAAAGTGATCACGAATAGTCATGTTTAATTGTACTAAGGGCAAATAAATAGCACAGTTAATGGAATGTTCCTAGTTAAATACATCATAATTAATTATTGAAAAGGTAAACAATGCAACAAAACGCCTGTCGAGAAACAATATTTATCTTGCACAGCAAAAGCATATTTGTTAACACCTACTTTATTTGAAGAAATAACTGTTGTAGTATTTTCTGTGTATTGAAGATTTAAATAACAAATCTTTACAAAATACAATAAAAATACAGTTTTAAGCTGCAGTGTCAATACAAAAGTGGATCAGTTCCCTAACAGATTATTTAGTATGAATTAGCATGAACATTTCTATCCAAATACCATTATTATTTAGTGTTACTTACTGAAATAAAACCAAGGTGATTTTTCTAAAGGGTGATTTCAGTTTCATTACTATAGCTTAGCGTTACTAATAAACGCAGACTGAGACGATATGTCTAATTTTTAAACAGTCACATTAAATTCCATCAAACAAAAAGAGATTAAAAAAGGCTGAGAGATGTCAGGCGTGGAGGCGAAGGGAAGGGGAAAGACAGATGGTGGGGCTATGGCTGGGTGAAAGAGGGGTAAGGGGGAGTTGGGGAGGGGGGCAAAGGAAGCGACAGAGAAAGAGAGAGAAGGTATAACAAGAGGGTTTGCCTGTCCATCTTCACCTCACTCTCTTCCCCAGGGCATTCCTCCCTTTCCTTCTAGCTCATTCTCCCACTCGTAATTCTCATTTATCAGGTCTTCCCTTGTTATGCCGAGCTCTTGTTTATTCATTATGTTGGTTCGCCCATTTCAGCTGTTTTCCTCCAGTACAGTCAGACTATGCAGATTACTAGAGAAAGGCTTTTGTTTGATGTTGTTTTTTATTTAGCGTCCTTAAATGTTCAGTAAAATTGTACAACATATACATTTTATAGTAATAATTGATGCATATTTGCCGTGAAAAGGATCAAATGGTTTGCATACGATGACAGGCAGGACTACATTTACTCCTCAGAAACCATTCATCTCTCCACCCATCCATCTCTCACTCTAGTCATCCCTCCATCTGACTTTGTTTTTCTCAGCCTTTGACAGGTAATAATATCCAAAAGAAACCCCAACTGACAAGCCCATTTGAATGTGTGTTTAATATGATAACGATAGGCCCTCAGACCTTATACCTGACATCACAACATCCCGCTCTATCCATCCTTCCAGTGGACACCCTTGACAAATCCTTTCACACTATTGAACTGCAATCTTTAACTTCACTTTATTAACTTTTTCACTTTATTTGATTGCCCCTGAAATACATTGAGGACATTTTTTTCACCTTTAATAATGCAAATACTTGTGTTGCTTATCAATTAATTGAAATGTTAGTTTCTAAACCCATAAAAAGATGGGTATAGAGGAGAAAAATATCCTTTTAAATATTTAAAACCCTATGAAATCTGTTCTACTATTTTCTTCCCAAATTGTGCATTTTGGATTTGAGTTATTTCAATTTTAATCATCAAAATGGATGGCTAATTAATCGAATTCATAAAACTTTAAATATGTAACAGTACAATTTCAACAATATTAGGGTCCTATAAAATCTGTTTTATTCACAAATGTATTATTTTTTGCCTTGACTTTATTTCTTTCATAATTTCTTTAAGTTAAACCAAACTTTTATTTTGGAAGGTTGCAGTGAATACCCTTGATTTTGGGCATATATGACACTAGCATTTTTTTCAAAGAAAAAGGTGAAATGTTTGTGAAGAGCTCTGGAGATGAGATTCATGTGTTCATGTCCTCATTTAGTGAGATGGTATGATGTACTGTATGTGCAGTAAAATAAACTCTGCTGCTCATGCAGAACACAACATATACAGAGTTAAGTTTTCTTTTTGTGGTAAAAAAAAATAAATAAATAAAAATCACTAGTCCACATAATTTGAATTTGTTTGAATTAATTTTACAACCCTGTTTTTGATTTATTAATTCCAAATGTGATCTGCATTTTATGGTATCTTTATCACTTCTTTTTTATTGTTTTTTGTTTTGTTTGTTTCTTTAAAGTAGTATACTTAAAAGGTTACTATACACGTTTTGTGCCAAAATAAAAAAAAAAAAAATACTAAAATTATACCTCAAAAACCCTTTTCTTTCTTTTTTTTGCCAAACTGCTAATGGAGTTTAAACTACTTCATTCCATTTAAAAAAAATTCAAATAATAATTCAGATTTTATAAATACATTTTTAAGAAGAAAAGATCTGTCTGACCTGCGTTGTTTGAATGCTCACCATTCAAAATCTATTACTGTTATATTTGCTGCACAAAAGCAGCATTGGTTGATGACTGTCGTATACAAACCACAGCTTATGGAAAGCATCTCCAAAGCCAAAAATGTTAACATTTTCATTTAAATGCACTGGAATTTCCATTCCGAAATTGCAATGACACTCACAATAAGTGAGCTTGTGTGCATTTCTGTTTAAAAAGTAACTACTACAAACTAGCAGGTAAGGTGCATATATAACACTAAAATCCCATTACACCAAAAGAGATCTGCAAATTGAATTGAACGCATTTATATGAACAACAGGAGGTTTCTTTAATTCACCTTAACGTATGCCTAATGCCCTCACTAATACCTCTCTATTTGAATGTAGTCACTTAAGGCAAAGCCTTTATGGGAAAAATCTATTAAATATGCCATCAAAGGTACCAGTGGTTTAGACTCAAAAAGGATTACAATCCAGAACCCTTTCTCTCTCTCTCTCTCTCTCTCTCTGTTGCATGACAGAGACAGAGGGAAAGAAGCGGAAAATAAAAATATATATATAAAACAGGGGGTTGAGAAAGAAAGATTTTTAGATTAGGCCTAATGCTGAATAAATATGGAGAGATTTGCAGAGGGAAGTCAGTCACGCTCAGTACCTCGTAAACACTCTCCATTTCTCCTTCCGCTGGTCCAGCGGGCCACTAAGCTGGTCAGCAGCGGCAACCCAATTACTATTGATCACCGCACTTCAGGAAAACGAGAGAGAGGGAGAGAGCGAGATAGACAGATAGACAGCAAAAAAAAAATCCATTCAAAAGTGAGCATTACTTTGCCCTACTCACTCTGGAGGGCAAGCACAGAGTGAATACTCTGAAGGGTGCAGGAGATTACTGTGTGCTCATTTGGTACACAAAGACTCTGCGACAATCTACTGCTATTAGTGGTATCCAAAAACCAGTTCTCCATCATCATGATTTTTTCTTCTGTGGAACACAATGTTTCTACTGTCATTGTCCATACAGGGACCAAAGCATGTTTTTAAATATCTTGTGTTTAAAAGAAGAAAGAAACGTGTAGAGGTTTGGTACATGATGTGATGGTTTAAATGCTGACAGAACTTTCATCTATGGGTGACATATCCTTTTAGATACAGATTTTGTGTGAAATGTCAAAACATCTCCCGAGTAATGAAGAGTTTCAAACTAATAGATAATGTCTTGGTTACCACAGGTTTTAGTGAGAAAAGGCTTTGGGAAGCTAGCTTTTTTTCTGATTTTCTTTGCCTGCTTTCGTATGGAGCTTCATAGGTGCAAAATGCCATCTGGAAATCACCCAGAGAGAAGTAGAGAGACTTGTGGGATAGGAGCCATGTCAATAAACACCAAGTGAAATCGCTTGACAAGCGTATTATTCTTTTCTGTGTTGATGGATTTCCTTTTGTAAGGAAAGTTTGGGTTGTGCATAATGATGGCCAATAGGCATTACTTCTGTCAAAGCCATCGATCATTATTGTGCTCTTTGCTACTCAAAGGAAGGTATTTTAGGGAAGGGGCATTCTCATACTAGTGAGCATTTGATTGGACAAAAATCTGTAGAGTAGAAGAGTAATCAGTTAAAAAAAATAAAATAAAAATGTGTACATGTTAGAAGTTAACTAGCATGCTAACGGACACCACTGTCTTCAAGCTAACACACACATGGACTAAAAGCCACAGAGCTGGTAGATATGGATTTCATGTGGTCTTTAAAAAATTTAAGTTCTGACTATTTCACATACAAGATAAACTAAAGGCAAGTCAATGTCATACACAAGATTGTACAGGTGATTAAAGTCAGTGTGATTTCTAAATAGACTATTAATATTTTATGGAATATAGCAATGTTGCTATGAAAGACTTCAGCTTTCACTCACATGAAATGATTAAATGACAACAATTCAATCATCCAATCAATTCCCGGTGGGTAAAATCAAATCAAATCATTTGAAAAGCAGATTCAATCTGATATACGTCACAATAGGGAAGGGAAAAAAAAAAAAAAACAGTATAAATTTTCTGTTTAATGACAACTTCTCTACCAGATCTGCCAATTGGAAAATGAGCTGACAACTTTTCCAATCAAACAATCAATAAAAAAAATAAAAACACCAGGGGCTGTTGAATTATAAATGGACTGCTTGAAAAAATATTTAAAAATACATACATAAAATTAATAAATAAATAAATTTAACTATACAGACAACATAAGGCTTTAAAACAAAAAATGTTTTTACATTCCCATTATTCATGCAAAGTAAACCCTTTTTTAAAACAGGGTTTATGCGGTTACAGCTATTATTTACTCAAAGAAATGCTTAGGTTTCATCTTATATAATATTATAATACAAACCACTGCTTATGTGATAATGAGGATGATAGCTAGCAAAAACATTATTGGACTTTAGTGGAAAGATATACTGGCAATATGTCTGGTGTATGCAGCAATCTCAGTGACAGTAAATAGAAGAAGAGGTAAACCGATATGAGAAAAATGGCTTCCTGACTGTCGCCTCATGAACATATCAGCCTTATTCTACCAATGAAGCCAAAATCTACACACAGCCAGGTTCTCTGCTCCAGCATCAGCTATCGCAGCTCACAGCTAAACCAACTGTAAGCTTGGGCCGTAGATAGCAACAGAAACTCAAAGCTTTACATCTCCATGTCATTATGAGTTACGACCAGAAATTTTCAAGCTTAAAATCCCAGCAGATGAAAGCGGGTTTCATTATTTCTGCATGTTGGAGGATTATTTGATACGTTTTTTTGTATTATTGTATGAAATATAGAAATCTATGGGGACCAAAGACTTCAATGAATAATAAAACATCTTAAAATCGTTCACTATATAAAACAAATATTGTATGGTAACAAGCATTTTTTAGGTTTAAGTATTTCATAGTGACAAAATTTTTAATATGGAGTGCTTTGCCATGATAATAAATAACCAAAAACAGAACAGTTCTCAGATTGAAAGGTTTATGAATGTAAAAAATATACAAATATGAAATATGAATAATAAATTAAAACATTTAAAAATTCCAGTAAATTTTTACAGTAAATACCAGGTGATTTAAGTTACATTGGAAGAACTATAAGAAATATTGTTTCTTAAACGAGTGTTATTAAATGATCAATGCCATTATGCCATAGAACAAAAACAATTATAATAAAAAATAAAAAATTAATTATTTTTTTTGTATTAGTATTAATACAATATATGTAGCAAATTTTATTAAATTTTAGAGGAGCATTAATAGATGGCTAAATATCGTATAGATAAAAAATACCATTAAAAATGGTAATATGAAACCAATTATGTATTTACCCGAATTTACTACGTTCTTACTACAAGTAACATATCGATAGTTACAATGAACTGTGGTAAATATAGTTTCCTAAGGGAGTGTTAACAGATGACTGTTTTATGTTGTTTGTTGCTTCCTTTTTTCCTTCTGTCTGCCTCTCAGTACTTGTAACAGAGAAGTAAATGTAGTTATGAAGTTGTTTTTGATGTCACAGCTTCAGTTTAACAGTTGGCGCAACAAAAAGGAAAACTCTTGCTGCACATTGGTGCACTTTCACTCTCTCCCTCACACATACACAATTGAGAGCAGCTCCCTCAATATGCAAAAGAGACCCTAATAATAGTGAGGTGGCGTTTTCCGGAAGGTCCCTAAGGGAGTTAAGAAGGCTTGAGAGATTAGTAACAGTGAGACACAGACCGACTGGCATAAAATGATATACACACAAACACCAGTACAGTCACAAGCAAAAACAAATAAACGAGATAAACAAATACAGCAACATGTCTACTAAAATAAATTAGAAATATAATAAATTATGATACTTCTTCATAAAGCTTTTCTAGTTTCAAAACTTATAAAATCATTTTGGAGTGGTTATTTAATATTAAAATAAGTGAATTTCAATCATCACTAATGCATTTAGAAAGCAATACAGAAAACTGTAACAAATAACTTATTTAATTTATTTTATTGTAGATGGCCATCTTTACATTTTTAAATATAGTTAGCACATATGATGACAATAGTGGCTAATTAACTTTACGCTTGGGCTACGCTCTATTTTAATGTGTATTTATTTCCATAAATAAATACTTAGTAACATTCTTAATAGGTTTAATATTAGTTGTTCATAACTGTGCATCATTTACTGTTATTACTATAGCAAATACATGTAACGTAAAGTTGTTTTTCTGTGTTTGTACATTAATACGTCATAGAAAATCTGATTTCTTTTGAAAATTGGTTGTTAGCGGGTATATAAATGTACATACAGTAGTAGTTGTAAGTTATTGTATAGACCCAATTACTAAACATTTCACAATATTCAACATTTTCCCCGTTCACTTTGCTAACGTAAATTCTAACGAAATTCTATTAATAATCTGTAATATAATAGTCTACAGTCTCTAATAAAAAAATAAATACTCCATACAGTTAGGTAATCATCATATTGGCTCAGTTTTAATAAATACCCCTTACCCAAACACCCCCCCCCCCCCCAAAGAGACAGGGTGATTTAAAAGTTACAGTTGTGCTGAAAGGGAGAGAAAAAAAATTAATCAGGTCTCACTGGGGTGCCTCCGTCCTCTGTCGCTAAGGCAATAATTTGATTTTATATTAAATGACTGCTTAATTATAATGAATTTTATTGGTAATTGCAATTACCTTTCCTCCCTCAGTGAAGTTTCCCCCCGCACAGAGACACAACTTATGAGGGCCGGTACCACAGAATGATAATCAAGCCAGGCTACCAAGAGAAAACGATCGTATCCACAGGCCAGAAATTTAACCGTAATATTGTGGCTTGGATTACACTTAAACTGGCTTCAACAAAAATGACAATATTAGAATGAATGCGAATAATTCATTGATATTCATTCTATACTACCCACATAACTCATTTCAGCATTTCTGTCATCATATAGATAGCATGTCACAATGCCATTCAAACGAAAGCGGACCTCTCACCTCTGGACACACAATTTCAAATAACTAATTTTTGTGGTCTCAATTCCTCTTCTTAAAAAAAAACCAAAACATGCATTTTCTGTTTTCCGAGCACCATCTTGTCATCATATTTGAATAATTCTGTGAAAAACAAATATCTGTACAGTGCGTGGAATTAACGACAGAGGCTAGAGGGTGGGGGGAATTTTTCCACTACACTTTGTCTCAAAACAGCCCACACAAATATTCTATATTGAAAAAACGTTCGCATTAAACCAAATGAGCACCTGCGAAAACAAACACAGATGTTGGACTTGAGGTTTTCCGGGACAACGCTGCATCTTTGTGTGGTGAAGATAATCACAGAGGAACAGACACAATATTCAGATTTAAAAAAAAAAAAACAAAAAACACTCTTCTAACAAAATACATACAAAATACAAAAATATTCCCATAACTTCATTTAGAGTCACTGGTGAATAGATAAATCTTAAAAAAGGAAGACAGAATATTAACACATACATTATTAAGGGACACTACATGTGTAATCATTTATATACAAAGAAGAAAAAAAAGAATTCAAGTGTTCAAGGAAAAGTTAAATATAAACACACAGGTTACCACAGTCAAAATGCTTATTAATTTCTACGTAAACCTTGCAGAAAATTGAGTGTATAATTCCTTCAACAGAATAACTACGGTCAGACAGCACTGTCGGTTTAAATGCACAGACCTGCCGCTCTGCACCACTGACAGAAACTATGACAATGGACCGGGGCTGGGTACCTCAGGCTTGCCTTCTCTAATCAAACCTGGTGTGTGACCATTTAGTATGAAATTGGGATGGGGGCTTGCCAGCTAACCCCTTCTCAAAAATACACCCCACACAACGTAACATGATTAAGGATACCTGCTGTCCCATGCAGAGCCCACCCAAAACGCCAGACGTCCAACCAGGAACACACGCAGACCTTTAAAACAGGATTACGCTGCCCACACTCATAGCGTAGTTCACCGGCCATTCGTGAAGAAAGGGCTGATGGAAATGCTCTTTTCTTACAGAAGCAGGATGTCGGCCCGATGAAAAATTACAATCTGTTGGAAAAGTTTGATGAGATTCTCTCGATTTAAGGGAAAAGCTCAGTGAGTCGTGTTGTTACTACTTTTTTTTATGATCAAGAGAACCATCCTGACAAAAACGGTTCAAATAAGATAGCAGCAGCTGGAACGCATGCCAACTTTTTTTTTTTTTTACACACAGAATGTGAAAAAATGTACACCTTATAATGATAAACTGATCAGATCTGACTATATGGATGCACTGATTCTTTTTAAGGTGGTTGATTATTTGACAATATTATTTAAATAACAAATGCATTAAAAAATAGTTACTAAAAAGTGAATTAAGGCATACCTATGACTACAGTATCGATACCCATTTCTTTTCAGATCTGCTATACAGAAAAAACATTCACTGTTTAAATAGATGAAAGGCTTTATAATAAATAATAGACCTCTGGGAGCTGGTTAGACTGCCCTTGAAAACAGGAGACTCCAATTAGAGTCACTAATCAATGAATTCTAATGATACTTCGGAAATTATATAATAGAGTTACTGTGTGCTCAGAAAAAGAATTAGATAAACATATGTAATTAGGCAAAATAACAACCAAAAATGTATATTATACAAATATGAACACTGAAAACAATTTGCATTTAAATTGAAAGGTTTCATTATGTAGAATACTAGAAAAAAAATACATTCTCAATAGGCAAAAGCAATGAAATGACAATATCAAAACAAATCCATTTTAAAATTTGATAAATGTTATGATCAAAACATATGCATCTGACTGTGTTTGGATATTTCTCATAAATGCCAATTAAGACAAAATATATATTTTGTAATAATGATATTGAAAAGAACATTTACAATAAAAATGAATGACATAATATTTGTACAATAAAACAACCAATACATGTCTTAGCTAAATATATATATATATATATATATATATATATATATATATATATACCTTGTGCTGTGATTTTATGGCAAATCTGTGTTTGTGTGAGGACATGGCATCTGTTCAAACACGCCGTGTGGAGAAATGGGTGTGGGGTTTCAGCTGAAGTGGCACTGCTGTGCCCAGATAAGAGTTGATGCCTATCCCTGCCACACACACACACCTCCCGGTCCACACGCTCACAATAACACACACAAACCAGCACCACTTGTCTTACACACACAAACTTACACCCCAAAAAGCCCTCCAATCTCACACACACAGACCTACAGACACATATCACCTCACACAGCTGCCACGCCTCAAACACACACACACACACACTGCTGCTAGAATCTTGTAGCACTATGCAGTCTTCATAAATCCTGCAGATAAAACACCTTCACTCTCTAGCACTCAGCAACACAAGTTACACAACACACAGTCTCATTTCTCCGGCCCGACCACCAGCGTCTCGAGCTAAAGCATTGTGACC
Source organism: Enteromius radiatus (assembly GCA_032357445.1). Taxonomy (NCBI): domain Eukaryota; kingdom Metazoa; phylum Chordata; class Actinopteri; order Cypriniformes; family Cyprinidae; genus Enteromius; species Enteromius radiatus. The sequence goes on from JAUCMS010000001.1 coordinate 10,376,534, forward strand.
CATCCATAATGATGCACTCTACTATTGACTGCATATTCAAAACAACCACATTCATATTCATGTTCACCTTACCTTCTAGCTCTTCTCAATACACAGTTCAATGTGTTAATAAAAAGGTATGTAAAACATAAATATGGAGGAATTGCATGAAGAAACACAAACTATAAGGTCTAGTAGCCTAACAAAACATGGACAAAGACAATTTATTCTACTGAAACTGACTGAATGATTCCTGATTTGTAGGCTAAAACACAACTTTACATTTTTAAAATGTAAAAGTAATGCACACATGCAAAATTTAAGAGTTTTATATCAATAGCAAATATTATATTTTCCAATATAAACTTCTTTCATGTTATAATCTCTGATATTGTAGGAATTTCTTTGCTCTCTTAAACCGAGTAATATAAAAATGTGGCTGTTAAAAAATAAATAAATAAA
>JAUCMS010000001.1:10377074-10388174 GCA_032357445.1 Enteromius radiatus
ATATATCAGCAAGATTGCATTGCATTGTTACAAAAGATGTTCTGTTCTTTCCACAAAAATATAAGGCAGTGTGAATGATTTCATATTTGATAATAATTAGAAATGTTTCTTGAGCGTCAAATCATGCTTTCTGAAGGATCATGTGACCCTAATGGCTGTTAAAAAATTCAGCTTTGCCCTCACAGGAATAAATTACATTTAATGAAATATATTAACATTAAAAGCAGTTAACTAAACTGTAATAATTTTACTGTATTTCTGATCAAATAAACAGCTTTTGTCATCAAACGGCTGCCAAAAATTTAGCATCATATATTAAGATGAACGTAATTTATATAACCATTGCTTTTCCTTATGAACATTTCCATGTAGACTATAACAGTAGCCAAAGTGCAAAAGAAAGGAAAACAAAGGTGATTGACAGCTGTCAGTTATTGGTGGAGGTCTGGGTGTGGCCACATTAAACAGAGTGAGAGGGAAATACAAGGAAAAGAGGGAGACGGAGAGAGAACGAGGAGATGACAGCAAGAGAAAACTGCAACCAATTGGATACAGTGAGTAACAAGGCCACGTTCACTACTGTGAAAATGGCAGTCACAATAGACAGAGAAAGAAAGCTAAAACACAACGATTCTACAAATAAGTAGTAATGCTATTTCAAAAGCCTTAAGACAAAAAAAAAGAGGGAGATGGATAGCTAATATCTTACCTTACGCCCTGCAGTATATCAAACACACTCAAAGACACTTCTCTTTCAAACACCCATGCATTCAGCTTAAACTAATGCCCATCTGCTGCCATTGCTTTAGTCCAGCCTAATGACAAAGTTTGGTGTTCACAGGGCGAAAAACCAGACAGAATCGAAAAGGGGAGGGAAAAAAACAGTGGAAAAAAAGATAAAAAGGGGGAAAGGGAAATTAAAAAGGCACAAAGGGGGAAGAAAAAAGAAAGTGTGACCACTGAGGAAGGCTCAACAACTCTAATTCAAGTTTAGAGCCCCCCTTTGCAGAGTTTTTTCCCCTCCTTTCTTTCTTTTTTTTTTTTTTGAGGCTCTCATTTTTTCTTGTCTGTTCCGTTTGAGTGGGGTCCAAGGGCCCCCCTCCATCCCTGCATCCTAAAGTCAGATAGATTCAGAGACATAACCTGTGTGCTGGACTGTAAGGACAAATCGGATATTTGGGAGGGATTTTGGGGATGTTTTTGTCTCTTTGTGCCATTGTTATGCTTTTCCACCCACCCACCTGTCTGTCTTATAGATGGATGATCTGAAATACTACGACAAGCTCACTTCAATTGATATAAACACATTATCAATCCCTGGGTTTTTGTGTTCTTTGAATGTCTACCATTCTTTATATCAACCTCTGTCGAGCAGTATGTGTTATCTGTTACCATGTAGTAACATCAACACTAACAACCATAGAGAATTGGATTTTAGTGTGTGTGTGTTGCAATACGACTGTATGTTGTTCGGCTGACACATCACATACTTGAGACTTAGCAACTGAAGAAAATTGGATTTGAGTGAGAGTGTGAGTCTGTGTGCTTAAATGAAATTAGTCACCGCTGTCTAAAGCTTTTTACCTGTGTATCACAAACACAAACTAAACACAAATTCCCTCACCCTCTATTTATATAGCATGACAGGACAGGAAATGTTAATTAATAATAATGTGTTTATTTCCCTTATTCATACAATACTGTGTTTTAGTATTTTTAAAATATATTACTTAAAAATATCTGAATTCTGATAATTCAAATATATATATAATATTTAATTATTAACTATTTAAGGTGTGATTTTGAAAATATGACAAAAGGAAGTTAGAAAAGGCCAATGTCACTAAACTACAATTAGTTAATATCATGTGACACTGAAAACTGGAGTAACATCTGATGAAAATTCAGCTTTGCCATGACAAAAATCATTTTATTTAAAAAAAAAAAAAAAAAAACATTAAATATTACAGGATATTATAGTTTTGAGCATTCTTGGTGAGTATAAGAAATTTTATTTTAAATCAAATATAGTAGGCCCCAAAAGTGTGATAAATATACCATCAATTGAATTTTTGGGCCCTAGGACAAAATTATCAAGAAAGTCCCACTCTGAAAACAGATTTTTTTTTTTTTAAACAAAAAGTCCATTCAACTCACTTTTTGCTAAAAAAAAAAAAAAACCCTCACCTACACTTCCACCTCACCCCAGCATCTTTTGTCAAACTCTACCACAGTTAAACCAGCAATGGAAACCTCTGGCTTTAAGACTTGTAAGTGCACAGGCAGACGGCAACCTCTCCAGCCACTTCCTCCCAGCTCCCCTCCCTTGTGTGACCCACATGTTCTGGAGTGCGGGGTCAAGCCCCAGAGATCAGAGACACAGAGGAGAAAAAGAGAGACAGAGAGCTGCCCCTTTCCACCCTCCACCCCCTGTTTATCCCTCTGTACCCCTCCTCTCTCTCTCTCTCTCTCTCTCTCTCTCTCATCCTCCACTGAATCTCTCTCTGGGTAACAAAAGCAGGCCAGGGCAGAAAAAGGCCCCCTCTGCACATGAGTGTGAGAGGCATGACCGACAGAGCAGAAATACCAGCCCACAGACTCCTCCACAGTCACCTTTCAAATAAGCAAGAGAGAGAAGAGAAGGATGGATGGATGGAGCGAAAGAAGGAGAAAAGACACAATGAAATTCTCTGTATTTGAAGGGGAGAACTAGATAAAAAGAAAGAGAGAAGGAGAAAGAGTAGAAAATGAATAATAGGAACAGGAAGGAGTCTCCAAATGGAAATGAGGACAACACATTCAGGGAGGAATGAGGAAAAAAGGGAAGAGAGGAAGGAAAGAAAGAAAGAAAGAAAGAAAGAGAGAGAGAGAGAGAGAGAGAGAGAGAGAGAAATTTGCTGCTTTGCAGGTTAAACTAATGTGTAGATCTGGAGAGATTTGCAAAGACATTTTTATTCATCTATGATTAAAGTCTCTCTCTCTCTCCCTCACTCACGCTCTCTGACAGGAGGTTTGTTATGTTTTGTTTGTTTTTTCCTCTACATACACAGAAATATTCCCTCATTGCTTTTCCTGCATGTTCTCACACGCATGCAAATTAACTTTACTCACGTGAAGTCGGATGCATGTGCTCACGCACACACCTAGTCGTTTCGATCGGCAGAGTAACTTTACAACAAATACATGAGGCTGAGACATCAGATTCAGTGATTAGGATGCACATACCCCCAAGTGCATTGGGTATAAACACAAATTTGTGCTTACATTAACATGAACGGAGACCACAGGTGCTCTGGCCTGCAAACCCTTTAAGCAACCCATACAAATACTGACTAACAAACACCTTAAAATAAACACACACATTTTTACAGGTAAACAATATCAGGCTTTTGTGCACAATATGATTCAGCACTACCTAGGAAAGAAATTAAAATGTAAATAAATAAATCAAATAAATCAAGAATAAAACAAGTAAATAATAATAATAAAAAAGCAATTTCAAAAACAATACACTGTGCTCTCAAATGTCATTCGCACTCTTATTTTCAGTCACACTTTATTTTAAGGTCTAATTTTCGCTATTAACAAACCATTAATTAAGACTTTTGCCTATTTTGCTGCTTATTAATGGTTAGTATTGCATTTGTTCAGTTTAGGTATTGAGTAGAATTAGGAATGTAGAATACGGTCATACAGAATATGTGCTTTATAAGTAATAATAAACAGCCAATATGTTAATACACATGCTAATAAGCAAGTATGGTATGTAATAGTGAACATTAGCCCCTTAACTGAAGTGTTATGGTCAATGTGACATCACGTTGTGTCAATAATGTTTACACACTGCCTCCGAAACTCCTGTCCACCATAAAAAAAAATTGTATTAGGTTCGATTCATTTGTTTTCGCATCCATATCAAGCATTTTGATAGGAAAAGATGATGAATATGGAAAAAACGCATACAAACATTTTGGACTCAGTGTGCAGTGACCTTTAGATGTACTTTATTTTCAAACCTAGGTTGAGGGGTTCAAAGGCATGGTATACAGCATTTTTTTTTTTTTTGGTGAACTATTTATTTCTTAATTAGGGTATCGCAAAAAAGAAGACGCCTTAAATGGAGGTCCCAACTAAAAAATGTAAATGCTGGTATCTATTACTCACCCTCATGTTGTTTGACTGCATGACATTCTTTCTTGTGAGGAATACCAAAGAAGACATTTTGAAGAATGTCATACTAACTCAAGTAAAGACCAAAAAAAAAAAGTTGATTTCACAAAAGAAATACATACAGAAAGTCATACATTTATGGAATGACATGAGGATGAGTAAATGATGATGGAACTATTTTGTTTATACAATAGTTGTGCAATTTGGATATATACAGTCACAATGTCAGATATAAAATTAGATTACGAGAAATTACATCTAATAAGGATAAAGAACTTAGTACTGAATCTGGACCCTTTTAAGCATTTAAATCCAAATGTACAGCCTTAATTTAAAAAATAAAATAATAATAATAAAAATAGTGAGTGCACTTTTATAAAAACATAAAATATGCTCATAAATACTTGGCTGGGGAAAATCCTTACCTGGTAAGGAGAGGTTAAGCTGGATGCTCTGGTCTCCATCCTGTTTATCCGGGCCCAGGATCATCCAGTTCTCCATATCATCTGAGTCCGAATCCATATCCTCCACAAAAGGAGGTACTGATTCAGAAGAGCTGTCATCTGAATCAGAATCCAAGACAACTACATCATCTGGGGAGCTCGTTCTTGCTTGTGGTAGAGAGGCTGAAAGCAGGTTATTGGTCTGCAACTTCTTGTTCCAGCTTTTTGATGATTGACCCTTTTTAGCATAGACACTGTCATCTTCCTCAGTGCTGTCTGACACCGTGATAGCATCTGTGCAAGAGTCAATCACAATAACATCTACAGGTGGAGCAGGAGGCAAGGGTTTCTGCTGTTTTTCAGTCTGTGGTACTGATGACTGGCCCTCTCTCGAGTCCTCACGGTCCTCCTGGGTCTCAGCGCTGTAGTGCAGCTGGGAATAAAGCTGGAACTCCAGCTCACTGTTAGTGTCAGACAAACTCGAGTCTGCATCATCCTGGTACAGCTCGTCCTCATAGTCATCCCGCTCCTGAAACCCTGAGAACATCTCAAGGAAAGCCCTAAACAGACAGCAGAACAGCCATAAACTTCATCAACATTCATCATCATAAATCATCATTCAGAGGCCATAAAGATATTTTTTCCAGTTTACTTTTTTATATTATTGTTTTATTTTAGTGAATTAATTAAGAAATATATGTTAGAAATATACGTATGTGCCAACAGATTATTTCACAAAACAAAAATCAGGGAGTACTTTACAATAAGGTTTCATTTGTTAATGGATAAAAATCTGAAGCATTTTTATAGTAATATAAAATGGTACAAAATCCTTTTAATATTGATATCAACATTTACTAGCATATTATATTAAAACCAAAAGTTGTACATAGTAATGTAATTTAATGGTCCTCAACTAACAATAAACAGCTGTTTGTTTTTATAAATTAACAATAATTAATAAATACTAGTGCTGTCACATCCAGAATAAAAGGTTTTGTTTACATAATATGTGTGTGCACTGTGTATATTTATTACGTCTATATAAAAACATACACATACAGTAAATACATTTTACAATGTTTTACACGTATATATTTATATTGATATAATCTAAATCATATAAATATATTTACTATATAAACATTTATTTCTCATTGTTAGTTAATGTTACTCCATGACAACTTCACAAAAACGTATAAACAACTTTCGTTGAATATTGTTAATTATTTTGATGTTATTTTGTTATTGTATTATGTTAATTTTGTGAAACTGCATATTTTGCACTAAACAGTGAAATATTAAATTTGTTGTTAAAGTAACTTATGTTATATGTCGTGGAACAACACAGCCTTAAGTGGTGTAGAAGACTTTTCCCAAAAGAAACAATATTAATTTAACATTATGATCAGTCAGTGCTCTAAACAGAGAGATGGGGGAGAACTTAGGATCAAATTTAATCAGTATGAGGTAAATTTATAAACAATACTCAAACAGTCACACTTTTATTCAAAAATAAGACTTACATAGAGCTAAGAGAAAACAATGTCTATCCATAATCCAAAGTGCAATGACATGAACATAAAACAGCTGCTGTTTAGTTCAGTTCAAACTGTCAGTTTGCATCCTGAAGGATGACAATAAGGCCAGATCAGTATACCTTTCTATATGTCTTAACTGTACATAAGGATACAAAGTGCGTATGGTCAAATCCATAAAAACGTACAAAGATCATGAATACAACACATAAACAACACCACAGGACATAAGCTATGGACACAATGCCAGTTGGCTAGCTAAAAACCTAAAGAATCTAGAAAAAACAAGAAACATAGAGTATTCACAATAATAAATATCTGTATAAAACATATGAGTAAATAACTCCCTTGTACTGTTACAGCCTTAAATCAATGAAGACCACCATTAGATAACATATTTCCGATGAACATGTGTTAGCCTCAGTGCTATCAAGTGCTGCTCAATGACCCACGTGTGTTCACGTACACATGTACGCCGGCTGAAGACGTATTACTAATTAACGTACACGACAGGGTTTTAAAACATTTGCAACCTCGGCTACATCATATAACACGTTTTATCGGGCTCGGTACGAAACTGAATAAAAATCTGACCTGTTTATAAGTTCCGATTTGCAACTCAGGGACACCCGCTTCCGGACTCTACGGGAAAATTAAACGGTTGGCCAACTAGTCTTCTTCCCTGGGAACTGCTACATTTAGCATACGCACTGAAGGTTAGTGACTCTTGAGTCTGGGGATTGTTGATAGTTCTAGCTATTACCTTGCTTGTTCATAGTGCGACTGAGAGAGGATACTTTTGAATCTTGAATTTTCTGTTTGTGTAAATTTAGAAGAAACAAATGGAGCCAGGCATTAAACTTGAATTTATACCTTCAGGCCTTGGAGAACTTAATCTTTACACCTTGTTCTTTTGGGGGGTGTTGCACTTAATTTCATGATAATGATGAAAAAGATGATGATGATGATGATGATGATGATGATGACAATAATAACAACAACAATAAAAATATCAATAATGTTATTTAAACAATGATCATTTTTAAAACATTGGTAAATGATGGTCAAAATTCTTAGTGGTAAAAACAAACAAAAAAACGTGCACAATATGATAAAAGTATAATTCCCTAAATGGCTGCAAAAATAAATATATAAATACTGAATGTATATAATATTTTTTGCAGCCAATTTATCAGGCTAGGTTGTGTGTTGGGTTTTTTGGAATAATTTTCTTGCCTTTTTTCAATGAATATATAGCTCTTTCAATGAAAAGCCTACATGAAGAAAATAGTAAAGCACTTTACAGTTTGTTTGGGGTTTTTTTCTTCAGTTGCCCAGTTACAGTCAATAACAACTATGTGGAAAAGTAGGCCTACATAAAAGCAATGCTAGCAAGAAAGCAAGCTGTTATCAAGGCCAAAGGAGGTAATCTAAAATATTATTATTTTTATGTTTTTATGTGTAAATAAAGACTATTTTGTTGTTTGCCTAATAAATGAAGTAAAATATTTAGTTTTAAACAAGTTTTTGACAGATTGCTAAAATATTTGTGTTTTTCTTTTTATTAAGGTGGTCAACAAATTTGCTACGTGCATACAGTTTATTGACTGTAATTGGAATGAACAGTAAAGTGTTTTACTATTTTTTTTTCTGACTTTCTTGTAAAAAAATGTACATTTGAAAATTCCTGGATAACAATAATTATATTTTAGCATTACAAACACTGTGACTAAAGAGCTTACACATATTGGTGGATTAACTATTACTGAAACATGAAAAAATTATTTTGGTAATCACCAATAGGCCTACTGTTTTGAAGTTTATGCCAGCTGTTGCAAAAATATTACATTGGACTGGGTTAGGTTTATTTACATAAACACACATTTTAGCAAGTTATGAAGCAATGTTATTGTCAACATGTATGTGTATAATTTGTTATATATATATGTATAAATGACAAATTCATTTCTACCAAATAGCTTTTCAAGACATAAGCTGGCATTTCAAGATGTTGGCCTTTCATAAGATGTGAACTTGCTATCTTTACAGAAATAACATGCAAAATGTTCTTTTATCGGTTGCTATGTTTGGCCTCTTCTGAGGTCCACATTTACATATCTTAACAGGCAGCATATCTGTCAGAAACGTATCCAAATATAAATCACACATTCATATTTTTGTCTTCTTTCTTCCTTTCTTTCTTTGTATTTTTGTGAAATCACAGCCTACCTTTATCATCTCCTGCGCTTATGACATGAACTGAGCATGCGACTGATGTGGGAATCATGGTGTGAATGCCATCTGATTCTGAAGACGTCTCCATGCGTGTCAGTGTCAGAAAAGGCCATCAAAGCAGTGGATTGTTTTCTTTCAAAAGGTTACATTTCCTAAATGAAGCCAAAAGCCCACCACATATACCATATTTTAGGAGAAAGCAGTAGGACTAGTGATTGCAGCTAGAGAACGGAATGCCTGGCTGCTCTACAGAAATTGCCGTATTGCACGTATTTGTTGATCATTATTACTATTATTGTCTTAAAAGGAAAAAGGGCAGCGTTTGTTCGTCGGTTAATCTGCACAAATTCAAACCAGTCGGGTGTTGAAGATGGAGTCACCAGCGAGGATGCAGGCTTTCCCATTCCAATATCTGATTCCACATGGCTGTTCTGCATGAGAAAGATTTTCATTTAGGAAATGAAGCCAAATGGCCACCTTCAACAACCCCTGCATTTATATTGCCGATGTCTCCACAGCCTGCACCTTCAGTGTGTTATTCAAGTGTAACATTGACCCATACTGTGCTATGATCAATATTTGAGCATACAATTATCATGGCTTTGAAAGTTATAAGTCTATTTGGGTGCTATATACAAACATAATAGCTTTATTACTGTATGAGAAACAAACTATAGATATCTGTATATTTTCTGGTGAATACAATCACAGCACAAGAGTACAGAAATAAATGATGTTATACAAAATAATGGGTTAATATTAAAAGTTAAAAGAAATAGATTGACCGTTGCCCTCTCTCTCTCATCTTTATGCAGATTTAATATCCAGAGCCTTTGGTTTTGACAATTTATTATGTCATTTGCCTGTTTGATTGTGTTTCCTTTTGAGGGTCCACTTAGAATATCAAGGCACAGTTTGACCCCAGCATGTCGCTACACGTCACACGATCTGGAACAAAACATTCAGTGAAGAAACCCATGTCCTCTTTGTGTGGTCTGGTGTTGTGCCAAGTGTTGACAGGTTTAGAACTGGCACTATTTCCTGCTGAGGCTTGCGGTTCTCTCCTTCTTTATACATTTTTCACACTTGTTATCAGGTCAATACTTCAAATGCATCATCACTCAATTAGATAATTACCCATTTGATACAAATTGTAGCTTAACACCAAACTTCTCATATTGCTGAAGAAAAACTAAAGAAAAAATATTGACATAATTTTTTCCTCTGCAAAAGTTATTATCACATGTTCATGTTTTAATACTCTTTTGTTAAAAAAAAACATGGGGAAAAAAGAGAAAAGGATACCCCATCAATGTCTTCTGGATTTTAAACTAACAGAGCACTGGCTATAAGGTCTCTCTTTAAATATATATTTATATAAATAACATTTTGAATTGTAATAATAAGTGCAGATGAAAAAAATTGGTTTCACAGATTTGACAGCACTGCAAAAAATAAAATAAAATAAAATAAAATTAGGTAACCAAGCAAATTCTGCTATGTCAGGTCCATTGTTACTAAGAAGTGTAAATTAATCAATACAGAAAGTTGCTTACCAAAATTAGGCCGAAATACTGTTGGAGCCATAAAAGGAGATATCTTTCGAAATAGTCCTGTAGCCTATTTATTTGTTTGTTTGACGACATTGTTGGCTTTTGTTTCAGTAGAAACAATAACTTTAGTTCTGTATTTTGAGTAAACAGTGGTTGGTATTTTTGTAAGGGATAAGGGACGAGAATCAGATCAGGATCAGATGAGAGGCAGACAGTCCGATAAGACAATTTTGGATCATGTAAATTTATTTTATGTGAACTTGAGTGTAAATAAAACACATTCGTTTATTGGATTTCTATTCATAACATCATTCCCAAAACAAATGAGTTGAATAAAAAATAGAGGCGTCATTAATGTTGTTGATTTTCTCTGTGTATTTGTTTACTTTTTGTTTTAATTGTCCGCTTTGACTCTAGCGTCTCGGTCAAAAGCGATTATTTCCGCTTGCAGCAGGGCAACAGCCAAAATTCCTCCTTACCAAAAACTCTCCGCGCTTTAATTACTTTATTAATTAAATTAAGAAGGAGACTGAAACAGTGCATTTTGTAATCCTATCACGTTAAGACTGCATGTGTGAAGCAATGTTGCCAAACGAAATATCAACAGAGTCCTGATGTAGGCTATAAAAACCTTTGCAATTTCACACAACAACCCTTTTGAGTTTTCTATAAATAAATGTAGGTTATAACTTAAATTATTTAATTCAATGTAGCCAAAAGTACAAATATATTTAAACGCATTTGAACTTTTTATGGTTAATTCACTACTATAAATTATAACATTATAGCCATTGTTTCTGTCAAAAAATAATAATAAAAAACTAAATTAATAAAAAATAATGATAATGAAAGACGTTTTGATTCAACTATTGCACTACAGTACATATATGGAGAAACCTTCACACTGCCAAAAAAAACAAGATCTGACATTTCTCCTTTATTCTTTTAATATAGTAGCAGCTTTATATAGTGTAACGAAAACTTTTGTAGCAGCAATATTATTATTGTTACATTGTTATTAATAATAAGTAGGCTATGCTGTTTAATAATAATAATCATGCTTTAATTATACATTAAGCAGGTCCACATGTCAAGTCAAGTCAAGTCAAGTCACTTTTATTTATATAGCGCTTTTAACAATACAGATTGTAGCAAAGCACT
>JAUCMS010000001.1:10388274-10434402 GCA_032357445.1 Enteromius radiatus
ATGGTAATGAATAATGACGAGATTAAACTTTATTTATCAATGCAGAGACGGTCTCTGTAATCAAAAGACGATAATCATGTAGTTTATGTAGTTTAACCTAAAAAAATATGTGTTCATATAGGCTATAAATAGCTGCATAGTTTCATTTTTGTAAAATAAGAGACAGTGGGAAACGGCTCATCTTCACTAAACTTACAAAAATCCATTAGAATAAAATTCCAAAAAAAGAAATATTTTGTCGCACCTGATGTCCTATAAATTCTGGCTCTGGTTTGACCATCGTGGAAAAGAATTATTTTATTTTAAAGTCTATTATTAATTCCATGGATGGATACAAACAAAAGCCCTGTGGTCCCAAGTGTTAAAAGATGTGACAAGAAGGGAGAAAGAGGAAGAAAGAGAGGACGTTGATGTAAGTTTATGTAGGACAAGTTTGGCCTTTGATCTGGGAGCGGAGAGTCGTGTGTAGCGATGCGGTTACATCGCCTCAGGTCACCGTGACAACAGCCACCTGCACAGTAACACTGGCGCTCATCTCCCGTCACAGCTTTAGAAGCCCAAAACTCACCTCAAAATATAGCCCCACTTCCAAATCGGTTTATTTATTTATTTATCGCAAATGAATACAGACTTTCCGTCATGCGCGAAAAGTATTGTAATTAAATAATTGACCTCTGGGCCAAAATTATCTGAAACAAGCCACGGGCCACTCCGTATTAAATTAATAAGGTCTAAAGCTTCATTCATTATTCTGCCTTTAGCCCTCTATCAATGGAACATGGCTTTATGAGGCGCGATTAAATGAGCTACATTTGTTGTTTTCTGAGTAGAGGTCAGAGAGTGCCGAACGGCGCGTCTATCGCATTGTTCAACGCTCAATTGTGTCTGTGTCGCCCATGAACCTCGAGACCTCAAATCATCGCCTGTCATCATGCAGCGCGTGCATTCACGTGCATTGTTGGTGTTACGAAAAAAAGGGGTTAAATTATTAAGTATTCTGCAGAAATCTTGAAAGGTGCAATGCAACCAAAATGTCTCACCATATTTATTTATTTATTTATTTTATTTTTTTGGTGACACTTTTCCTCGTATGATATGGATATTATTAGACCTGCATTATTGTTTGACATGGCTAAATATTAATGCATATGCATTTATAATAGATTATATATCTAAATTAATACTGGACTGTTTTTGAATAAAATATTTTAATAACTTAATATTTAAAGTTATTGTGTTGTCATTTGACTTTAATAAACCTAAAATTAGCTCGATTACGATTCTTGCACATGCTTAAAATGATTTTGGTTACACTTTTGGTTAAGGTGTCCTTGTTTCAGTGTAATTATACATTTAAGTACTGAGTAATATTAATTAGCTACATGTACTTACTATATGGTTAGGGTTAGGATTAGGGTTTGGCTTACTTGCATGTAATTATGCATACTTTATTGTTATCATAATAATTACTGCATTTAACGCGTAACAAGCACACCTTAAAATAAAGTGTTACCACAGGCCTAATTTTTTTAAACTAAATATCGTGTTCTGCATTTCACTTATCTCGTGAACCCCAAATCCCTTGACGCACTTAAACTTGTCAGCATGTGAGAGAGACAGAGATTATTATTAGAGACAAGTTATGTCTGAAAAGTGTTACCAACAAATTAGAAGATGGATATACGCGCCTATATCAGACTCACTGCCCATATCTGAAGAGGGGAGTTTCGTGTGTGTTTGTGTGTAAGTGAGAGAGAGGAAGAGAGAGAGAGAGAGAGAGAGAGAGGGAGGAAGAAAAAAGAGAGAAAGAGGAAGAAAGAGGGCATGGGCGCGCGGCTCTTTCTTGACTTTGCCACATAATCGTTTCACGCTTCCTTTAGAGTCTCTTTTCCACCTAAAACGTTTAGTCTCACTCCAGTGAACAATTGCAACGGCGCAACAGGGAGCGGAAGAGTCACATTATTTCAAACTACCATTCGTCAAAACCACTGTTACAAAAAAAAAAAAAGAGCAAGGAGAACATCAACTGAGGATATAGGAGAGGGAACTTTTTTTGTTCTCACCCCCCCCGCTCATCCCTCTGTCCAACCTCTAGCCACGGCATGGACTTGGACCAAAAGGGTCCATCTCTGCGCGTCGGACGGTCGGGTAGGGCCTTGTTTCTCCATTTCACTTGAACTACTATTGTTCGTTCAAAGTTGTCTACTAATAAAACTGTGTCTCTTTTACAAAACTAAACTAACAAATAGGCCTACAGCATTTGTGCACTTACTACATGGGCTAATGTGTCTTTTATAAAACTGCTTGGTTTTTGGATTGACCCTAATATTGATATGAATTCTGCTGGTTCATTTTTTGACACTTTTAACATCAAAAATTGAACAACATCGGCCTAGAATTTCTATTTTGGCCACACCTTTGCTGACTCTGTGATTTTGACAGCAACGTGCTTTTGAGCTTGAAGTGTGCTGGTTTTAGGCCTATTTGCCGGGACTATCACAGTCCAAAGGGACATAATTCAAAACCGTCACACGAAATTTCAAAACTGTTTCAACTATACGTGAAACCAATTACATTTCCTGTCACACAATGAGGTTGTTGAAAGATGTATGCTCCTATGGAAAAGCCCGAGTGTGAGTATCTATACTTCAGATGTTTTCATTCAGAATCCAAAAGCATGAATTATGACTGTTCAGTCCATGGATTCAATAGCAAATAGTTATGTGTTTTCATAAACGTTCGTCGTTCACGCGTCACATTTAGAACTCCCAATGAAATGGCGCGTGCATTCGAGATTTATGCGTAAATTCTGTCGGTGTTGATGCTCGCTAAACTGGAGATGCACAAATCGCACAGCAGTCAAAATTGACTGTTGCCATTTAGAATTCGTATTGTGTCAGTATATGCTATGGGGACATGCATTGATTTTCTTCATAAAATAGGCTAATGAAAGGATTAGACATGTTCTTTAATTGCTCTGCCAACTAAAGCGGGACCTATATCAATTTAAACCAGTTTAGGTGGTTCATCTCACCTGGTTCAAAACGATTCGACCAGCTTTCCTTGAAGACTACAAATAATATTATTATGCAACATAGTATCCTGTATTTGGTTCATGTGTTTTTATGTGTCTGGTGATATTGTTTTGGTGTCCTGTTATTCAGTTTGGCATTTTTGTGTAAAAAACAAAAAACATTGATAGATAGGCCACTGCGCCTAAGCTTAAACATCTGATAGTCTTGCAGTCCACTGGACAGAGGTTCTGTGTGTTTCACCCACTTTTCACCCAGCCTTTTTCGAATGATTGCACGTGGGACATATAGAACTTTCGTTTTCACTAAAACACAATCTTGACGAATACAATATACGAGTTTGTGTCAGTGAAGTGAGTCATTGCACATATGGCCAACTGCAGTAGACTTGAAACCATGTGCTTGGCTTTGAATCTGATACTCTTAATTTTTTTTTATAGAAAGACACTTTCATAGAAATGCTATAGGTCATTTTTTGTTTACTACTTATTATATTTATTTTCATAAGATTACCTACGTAGCTAAGTGATCGGAGTCCGACTGATATTATTGACTTATTTTCTTATTATTGACTTATTAATTTTCTCAAAGCGTTAAAAAATGTAATAGAGTATGTTTGAATTATGAACTTTTATTCAAAAATCCAAACCAAAAGACATTTTTATACATGATTTTAATGTTTTAGTTTAATTTTTAAAAAACTATTTATTTTTAAATATATAACTCTTATAAGCAAGAATTTGCAATGAGACAGAATATGAGAGTATCACGTGGGCCACATCTAGGATTTTTTGGGGAAAAATGGGCAGACTAGATAAACTAAAATAATTAAGATAATTTACTCAATAAATTTAATGTTTAATCAGCCTAACGTTCTAAAACAATTATTGTTTGTCTGTGGTCCGCGCTTGTCTCTCATTATAAGGAACGAACTATCGAATAAATGGTTGAGAAATGTCAACTGAAAGCCTACACGGCCTCCATAACACTGAAAAAACATGAGAGTGTTCAACTTAATTGTTAATGTAAGTAAAATATCTTATAATACCCTTAAACAGGTACTACACTACATTTAAAACTGAATAGGCTGCAAAAATAAATAAATAGCGATTTTGTCTATTTTAATATCGCAGCAAGAATATCAATAGATTCTCTGATTTCACAAGTGTATAAATGAGCGCGCGCGTGGTGTGTGTGTGTGTCCGGTACGCTGTAGTGATCCAGCTTCTTCACACGAGACCACGAGGTTCGCCCCCTAGTGGCACTTAAGGCGCACCGCGGGGGAATCTTTTCAAGACTCACAGAAGATGAACGTGTTTAAGCAAATGCATTTTTAGCATGATCCACAGGATTCCAGTGACCTTATTCTGACCACACCGATACATGCATGTATGATAGTTGTCTATCTGTTCTCTCAGTGTATATAACACTGTGATTGGACACAGAAGATGCAAAAAAAAAAAAACTTTCTCCAAAATGTTCTCAAACAAAACACAAAAAAATCAGTTTTAGAAGAGTTAAGGTTTGCATTGTACTCATGCAAAAAGAAAAGAACATCTTGTCATAATGTAATGCATTAAAAAACTTTGTTTTGATGCAAAAGTTTTGTTTAGCAGTGTACGTAGTCTCTATACAAAGAAATAAATTAATACACGTACCCTATACATCGGTAATAAATCGAAAAAGCAACTACATGTATAAAAAGATCAAATCAAATACTTGTGAATAAGTGAATTAATTCAGCAGGCGAAATTAATAAATGTAATTAAAGTATGTTTTGTATGCGTTTGTGTGTTCTTGACTAGAAAAGTTACATAAATAAATAAATGAACAGTAACAATTAAATAACGTCGATTACGTTTTTAGAAAATGCTTGTTTTTTTGGTATTACGCTGATCAGTATGATGCTAGTCACCATCACAATTATAGCTAATCACCATTATTAAAAAAAAACACTTCACAGTTACCAAGTCAGCTAAACTAAACACGACTAAACAAGTCCTTAATAATCTGTTGCAAAGCTGAAAAATAGAGCAGAAGTATTCGTGGAACAGCGCTCTTGTCCGTCAAACAATGTAGATGGGAAGGGTCTTTTTTCGAAGGCGCATAAATAACAACGAATAATTTGGGCAACAATAAATGCATAACCAGTCATTTCGTTTATGAAGATAATTAACCAAAAAGATCGTTTGTGTTTTGAAGTCTAATTGCACGTGCAAATAGGCTATGATATTTAATTTCTAATACTTTGCAAATACAATAATGTTTGAGAAATTAATTTATTTTAGATGCATTTTTGTTTTGTTTTATATGCACATGTAGATCAGTCAAAAAACTACAACGTGTCGAATGCCATAAGCAATATTTTAAAATGATTTTGAATGCATTATATTGGTGTATTCATATAATTGAAAACATTCTGACGCAATACCTAATTATTAACTATTTATTAATTGGATGGCTGAAAAGAGTGCAAACGGATATTTGAAAATTTCAATTTTATCCCCTTTCTTAATTGAAATTAGACATGGGATCAGCTACACCACTGAACCAACTTCGATTCAAGACTCCTTATTTGTCAGTGCACAATTGGGACAGCACGTCATTTTCATATTGGCTGAGTGTTAGCCAATCGGTGTCATCTTTATCTGAGCGCGACTCAGGGCGATTGTGACGGCAGAGGTGCAGAGCCCCTATAGGTAGGCTTATCTTGATTGACAGTCGTGCTCGCGCTCGGTAGTAGATTCAGAGCGCTGTAGCTTTGGCGCTGTCCACACGAGAGCAGGTTCTGAAACGCGCCGTGAGCTCGTGCAGTGTTTGCGCGGTAAGGACGGAGGCTCGACCACTGCTTCTCACCGGCGGAGCGCTCACATTGGAAGAACATCCGATGCGACGAGACTGACAAATTACACTACCGTATCAGCCGTCTGAGACTTTCTGTGGATTTTTACGCACGCACGCACTGAGTGGTTTAAAACTTGATAAAGCCCGTTTTCTTCTCCAGGACGTTTTTTCAAGTTCAAATTCTTCGCGCAGCGGCTGTTTTTCATTTTCTATTTAACTTTGGCAAACATTTTGATTCGGGGTTCATACCATGTACTTTTTAATATCATATGTCCACGGTCGAATGTCTATTGTTTGGGGATCTTCGTACTGTCGGAGTTATCTGCATTTTTTTCTATAAAAGAGAGTCTGAGGGCGTGCTTTGGGCGATTAGAAGATCAAGATGCAAGGAAATCGCGTTTACGTGAAGATACGTTGAACATGAAGTAAATGTTTTGGTTTGTCAGAAACCTCGCCAGGATTTTACAGATCCCTGGTAGAGACGCGCTCTGACAGGGCGAACCTCAGTCACAGTTCACGGGTCACGGTCAGTGGAGCGAGGATGTCAAGATAAAGCTTGGAAACGAGACTTCTACACTTTTATCTAAAGCTCAAGACTGTTCGGACTAATATTAAAATTTGTACATATCGCCAGGACTTTTCTTGAAAGTCAATTTTTATGAATCCTCACTGATGTCTGAGTTGGTTCACTCTGGATGTTGGGCCGCAGAAGCAGTTGCGTGACCCTGCAGGGTTGTACCCTGACCGCGCATTTACATTTTTGTTGATTAATTAATGATGAATGAGAAAAAGTGTTATTTATGAATTATCTCCTTTCATTTACCCCGCGAGAATCACAAAAACTATTTACGTGTATTCTTCTACTCTTGACCTCAGGCCTTAGGGTCTTCAGGTTCAATTGTTTATTTTCCAACCAAAGTTTCTGTGGACTTCCGCACAGCTGAAACTAAAAACATTTCTGAGCAGAACGGACAGAATACTTACGCACAAACCTTTAAAAGAGCAAGAAGAGGAGGACATTATAAGCTTTTTCTTCACGTGAAGGCCTGATTCTACTAACCGATGGAAATCCACTGCAAACACGACCCGTTCGCAGCGATGCACAGTGAGTTCACGCTAGACTTTCATTTCAGGCTAACTGCTGTTAAATGTTTGATATCTTTCAAAGTTTTCAGAATAGTATTTTTTCACCTATTCTAATATTCCATTCAAAATTAGAAAATAACTAAAAATGCTTTTATTAAATCTAATTGAAGCAAAGCTTGCGCACAAACTTTAAAAGGCATCCAGCATCTGATATAAAAGTGCATTTTTTGCTATATGGGCCAATTATTATTATTTATTTATTTTCTTTTTGAAGAATCGGGTTGCTTTGTTAGAAATTTTGCCTTCTGTTTGACAATCCCTGGGGGAAAGAGAGGGGGGAAGAGACCGCGGCCAAGGCCAGCCGCCAGCGGACACAAACTGAACTTGAACCGCAGCTGAGAATATGTCAAGCAGGCTCCGTCACCTTTAAATACTTTGCTTGAGGGTGGCTGTTAAAAACGCCACTTGTGAGGTTAAAAACGAAAGCTGAAGTTGCTCACTGTAGCGGAGAGATGTGTGGTCACTCATTCGTGACATGGCGGACACCGGTGGTCCCCCAAGATACCAGCGTTAAGGGCCCCTTTTCTCTTTCCCTCTCTTTATTTCTTGTTCTTGTTGCCGCCAACGCGCAATTACGAATCACAGCATTACCAAGACATACTTTAGAACTGAATTTAACTTTATTTGTAAATATTGATAAAATATTTATGAAAAAGAAATACTGTGTACATTTCCTCAATTTTTTTTTGAAAAATAGAAAATTGAAAATCGCAATGTCTTTGTTACCAAAACCAAGTGCCAATCACATATTGTGCACCTTGAAAATACAATTGTGATCTCTCTCTCTCCCCCCGTCCCTCTCTCGCTCATTCTTTCTTTTCCAGTCTTCTTTCTCATCGTTGAATAAAACCTCATACACCAAGCCACAGCAAAACTCAAATATGCGCGCACCCACCCACTCGCCCCCGCACATCTATGTGAAATGACAACTATTGGCACGGTGAATGAAACGTACGATTAGATGTATACACATTTCAGAAGCTAGAACGAATCACGTTTCCTCTCCGCCACAATATCTCATCACAATCCGCGGGTTAAAACGATTACACCGAAAAATGTCAATCGCGCAAGCCTTAAGAATAGAATGTGACACGAACCTGCGAGACTTTTGGGATAGACACAAAGAGAGGAAGAATACTTTAGGATGTTTTAAACGCAAACTTATCTTGCTCATGAATATTAATAAGACTTAGCAGGTTTTAAAAATCATGTGATCATAAAAAAGTGTGAACTCGTGTACAGTGTAGCCTAAGTTACTATAGGGCCTATATTTAACAGTTCTTCTAGTGCAATAAATTAGATGTTACAGTTTTTATTAGGTCACCGGTTGGCCTTCTAAATTTGTTACAGTCCTGTGCTGAATTGACGTAAACGACAATGCAGATTCATATATATATATATATATATATATATATAATTTTTTTACATTTTCTTTAGACATTGTTTCATCTGATATTATTTAAATGTAAAAATTCAAACCTGTAAATATTTATTCTCAATAATTTAAAACAACAATAGTGATTATACTTAGAAGTAGAGCTTTGAAGTTTATACTTTTATAAATTTATGAAAAGTCTCATTGTTCTGTTTCTCTGCTCTGAGTTTCCCTGCTTGGTTGTTTGTTGTCGCCTGTTAAAGACCAATGTTTTTTTTTTTAATTTTTATTATTGACTACATTTTACGAAGATTAGACTAAATGTCTTATTATACATAAATAAACAAATAACCAGGTTTATCAATGAGGCATTAAAATAATAATATGATAGGCTACTACCTGATTAACTTGAGTATAAGATGTATGACAAAATAATAAAAAATCTGTCACAAGTATGATTTACAAACTCTAATAGTTTATAAACAAATTGTGAATAAAAACCCTTCCTTTAGTTTAGTCCAGGTAAACGTTTTTATTCAACTTCTTATTTATTCATTTAATTAATTATTAATTAATATTATGTCTGAACTTGTAAGATAAGACAAACTCTTTTAATTTTTAGAATGTATCTGAGATTTTATTTCCAAAAGCTACAATCTTCCTGGAAAACGCAGAGTGCCCTGCATGCTGAAGGTAGTCCCTTGCTTGTTTCTTTTTTCCTCCGTGAGTCTGTTTGTTAAAGCACGCTGATGTCACGTCGCTTTACTGGCGATTGGTTCACTCTGTTTGGAGCGGTTTAATCGGAGCGGCCGATAGCGGATCGTAATGGAGCAGCGTCTCTAATCGGGTTTATTTTCTGGATGGGGGAGCATGAATGTCTTTTAGCCGCTCTCGCTATTTCTAAACGGAACCTGCCTCGAAATCAATCAAAGCTCTAGGAACACTTCGATTTATAAGCCAGCCGTATTTGCAGAAGAAACGGGGAAAAGTCTTGGTCAGATCACATCTGAATAGCTTGTTTCGTTTAATCCCTACTGCAGCCTTTTCTCTCTCTCTCACTTATATTCAAACAAACACACATACACACTCATACATGCTCTCATTCACTCTCAAACACAAATTTACTCTATGCCTGCTTTGTACGTAACTATTGCTGTAAATCAGTGCTTATGGCTGCAGTTGACAAAGTTTTTAAAATTCTAGATACGCTGAAATATAAACGTATTCTAAATTATGCATACTTGAATAAGCCCTTACAGAGAAGGAAACATTTTATACTGAAGTTTTAAGTCTGTTTGTTGTGTTTCACAAATATAGTAGCCTACGTTTTCTTATTTAAACAGGAGATTAAGCAAAAAATAATTATTCATTTAACAGATGTGACTTACCAAAACGACTTGTAAATAAGGAATATGTTTGCACACCTAATTTTAAATGCACATCTTTAAAAATCAATTTAGCTAGTTGACTCCATCACTTTGCTCAAGGGTATTCTAATAATAAACTGTAACAGAAAGACACATAAGAAGAAAAAAAGAAGCTTAAAAATTAATAGAAAGGAAAAATAAAAGGAGGTGAAATTAAAAGGAAAACAAAACACATAAAAATGTGTTTACCAACCAACCTCTCAGAAATCTAACAAGTCAAATCTCTCACTGAAAGATTTTTTAAAATATGAAAATTCTTTTTTTTTCTGCATATTGCCTTGAGAAAATGAAAATGACATGTAGCTGGGTTTTAATTTTCTGTTAGCTGAATTTATGTATTTAGTGATGGGCACACAAGGCCAGTTAGGTCTTTTTGATATTGCCTTCTCGGATGTATTTAAGATCCATTACCCTGTAGCTTGGATTAACAGACAGCCCCCAGTTCTTTTGTGTGTGTAAATGTGTGTTTGTGTGTTCCCCTTCTGAAGCAATCAGTATGTTAATATGACAGATTGACTGGATTACCACGTAGACTTCTGCACTGAAATGATGATAAGATACTAAATTCTAATGAATATATACAGTACAAGAATGAAGGAAAATTGGTATCCAAAAGGCTAAGCCCACCAAGGATGTCCATCCCACCACCCACTGAGAAAAAAAGTCTCACAACAACGATTACAGACAGACAGACAGAAATACTAACTTGGGTGAGGAGGTCATGTGCAGTTCTCTAGGTGACCACCAGGGGTGATATGATAGACACTGCATAATCGTAACCTTCAGGTCAAAGACACACACACAAACACACACATGCACACACAAGGATGGGACAGCAACGATTTCTGCCTACCATGTGTCAGCTTCTGCATTTAAGGAAGATATGATTTGCTCAGTTTCCCTTTTATTGCTGTTTGTGTCTGCAGGGCATGGAGGGGTGAATCAGCTGGGTGGGGTGTTTGTAAACGGGCGGCCCTTGCCTGACGTGGTGAGGCAGAGGATAGTAGAGTTGGCCCATCAGGGCGTGCGTCCGTGTGACATCTCCCGCCAGCTCCGGGTCAGCCACGGCTGTGTCAGCAAGATACTGGGCAGGTGAGTTCTGCTTATTGTACAGAAAAGAAGAAGCCTTTTGAGTTATACATCACTAGCAAAAAAGTACCAAAGTACATAATGCTCTTTGCATGTAACGTAAGAACAGCAGTAATACCATGGTATAAGCAATATATAAGTTACCATTTAATACAACTATACTTTTTGTGTGGTTTCTAGTACTTTCATATACTCGTGCTTGTATATATTACATTTAAAACATTCAGAAGTACGCTATCCTTCGAAGGTTTAGGGTCAGCATTGATATTTGTATTTATTCAGGACAAATTAAATTGACAGAAAGTTCCTTTGTAATGTTACATTAATAAATCCTTTTTTCAACACTGATAATACTAAGAGATTCAGCTTCGCCATCACAGATAAAAGATACATTTTTGAATATTTATATATTATATATATTTTCTTTCTTTTTTTTATCACTTTATGCAGCTCTCCTCTCAAGCTGTAAACAAATAGATTAACATGAGCTGTGTATTATAATATAGAGTGAACAAGCCTTGCAGCTTTTGCTGAACATGTTATGCTGGACCTCTCATATCTCATTATAGAGTTCAAATGACAGTTTCTTGTGATATTATATGATTATTTCATTTAACAATGTAGAGTTGGCTATATGTGTTTGTAGTCTGCGCTATCAGACACCACAGATTAGTTCCCACACACGGAGTTTGCCTAGTCCCAGACTGAAAAGGATTTTGAATAGAGAATCTCTATTGCCTGTGCTGTTTTATCCAGAACTAGGCTTAATCTTTGCCTGGGAAACCAGCTTAATGTCCTCTATTGCATTCAAACAGTGGGGCCAGTATGTGTTTGGAGTCTTGCCTGTAAATGCTTTCCAACCCTCCTCGTTCTTTCTTCAAGTCAACTTTTACTTAATCCATAATAAATATCAATTTCTGAAATATCCATGCACTGATGAATGCTGTCCGTTCGCTTGATATTCCCTCTGTCGTCGGTCAAACTTGAGGCTGACTCAGCGCTTCCTTTCAAAGAAGACACGTTGAAATTCAAAAATTCTCAAATCTCGCACTTAAGCCAAAGTCAAAGCGCCGTCTTTTCTTTCGGTCTTTTCTGGGACAAAAAAGAAAAGATTCATCACATTTTACATTTGCATCAAAATGACACTGGCACCATACGTCTCCCGAGGCGGGAGGGATGGCTGGAAGGACAGAGAGAGAGAGGGAGAGAGAGAGAAGGAGAGGAAGGAAGGGGTTAAGGGGGAGGACAGAATTTGAATGGATAAAGGTGTGGATTAGTGCTAGAGCCTTTAGCTATATCAAAAAAATGTGTTTCCCATTGTTCTCCTTTGCCTCAACCCTCTTCCCCCAGCCCTGGTCCAACTCACTCAACCGTTACTGCGGCGCTCGGTGCGTGTGCGCGTGTGTGTGTGTGTGTGTGGTAATATCTTCCCTCCTTCTTACTGCTCAGGCAGAAAACACACTAATATGTGGGCTGCAAGTGAGGTTTGAGTAAATAAGGCGTATGACTAACACTGCTCTCTTGTTAATGAGGGAATTTTCTGCATGCTCATTTTAGGGAGCTTTTCAAGGCTGTGCTGTATGAGCTGTGCTTTTGGTTTATGTTTGTGTGTTGGACCTTAACTAAACTAAAGCAGTCAGACACGTGAGATGAAGCAGAGCACCTAAAACATCCTTAACCTTGGTAAAAAGCACTGTAATCCACAACATGAACTTATGCCTTTATAAAACACCAGTTTCATTAAATGTGTTCATGTTAATAATCTAAGAAAACATTAATTTATTCATATCATTAATCAATTAATAACATATCAATACTATCATAATATAAATTACTGTATATATATATATATATATAATGTTAGACATTTATATGTATGCTACAGTATTTCAAATGCTGTTGAACTTATAATTTATCAAAGCATCCTTATAAAAATGTACCACAGTTTTCACAAAAAATTAAGCAGCACAGTTGTTTTGAACACTGATAATAATAAATGTTTCTTTAGTACCAAAACAGGCATACATCATTTAAAATAGTGATTATTCCATCAAATTAACTAATTTTCAATATATTTTTATGTTTAATAAATGTATTATAATTACTAATTAATTAAAATGAATATATTTACAAAACTGTTGTGATACATCATCTGAAAGCTGAATAAATAAAAAATCGGGAGCAAAAAAAATCACGCCTTTAAAGTTGTCCAAAAAAATGTCCTAAGCAATGCATATTACTTATCATAAATTGAGTTTTGGTATATTTATGGAAGAAAATTTACAAAATATCTTCATGAAACATGATCTTTACGTAATATCCTAATGGTTTTGGCATAAAAGTTAAAAAAATATATAATTTTGACCCAAACAATGCATTGCTGGCTATTGCCACAAATATACTTATGACTGGTTTTATGGTCCGGGGTCACATATATAATAATAGTATTTTTAAAATATTAATAACTTAATGATTATTCCACCATGACCATTTGCTTAAATATAAGCTGTTTACACTTGCCATGTATCTTAATTTAGCATTAATACAGAATGTGTGGTCACAGGTGTGCTGTTATCTGCATCTCATCCACTCAGAATTTTGACCAGACCTTGTTTTATTATTCTAACATAATAAGGTTTGATAGTGCTCACCTGTGGCTGTTTTTTGTAAACAGGCTGAACAGACAGATATTTGCACGTTTGTGAAAGGTATGTGTTGTTCTCTGCGTTGCTAGTAACCACTGACTGTAAGACATTACAGGCATTCGACACTGGAGAAGCATATATTCTCTGCTTATCTTGGCTGGTGATATACAGTTCTCTTTCTGTCTGTCTCCACAGGTACTATGAGACAGGCAGCATTAGACCAGGGGTGATCGGAGGCTCCAAACCAAAGGTTGCTACACCCAAAGTTGTCGACAAAATCGCTGATTACAAACGCCAAAACCCCACCATGTTTGCCTGGGAGATCCGAGACAGACTGCTGGCAGAGAGAGTGTGTGACAATGATAGTGTGCCCAGCGTCAGCTCAATCAACAGGTGTGTGTGCACTGTAAAAATCATCCATTTACACTTTTGCTAACATGAATACATGAAGTGTATTTGTGTAAACTACTGTTTGAAAGTTTGAAGTGAGTACGATTTTTCGTTTTAAATGAATACTTTTTTTGAGCGTGGATGCATTACATTAAAAAAAAAAAATGACCGTAAAGCCATTTATAACGTTTTATCCAAACATCTGTTCCACAAAAATCTTCTATTAGTCAAACAACAACAAAAATGTATGGCATTTTCCACAAAAAAATATTGTTTTTGAGATCCAAATCATCATATTAGCAGGATTTCTGGAGAGCATAAGAGACAAAACACATGTAAAAAATGTATTACCTCCTCCAAACTTTTGAATGGTATACAGTATATGTGAAAACCACTATATTTTTGAGAACAAGGTGAACAGTAGATTAGAAATGTGACAGAGCAATGCATGGGGAAGAGATAGAAAGAACAGAGGGAGAGAGACATAGATAAAGGAAAACAACACGACTGAGTTAGTGGCGTAAAATGATACACATATTCATGAGCAGTGTCCAGCTCACTGGTTCAACAGCATGTGTACAATGACAACCTTTCTCAGAGAGCGAGAGCAAGAGAGAAAGAAACAGAGGGAGGAAGAGAGAGAGAGAGAAAGAGAGAGAGAGGGAGAGACGAGGAGGAGAGGGGAAAGGTGCTTTGCTTGAGCAGCCATGCAGGAAGTGTGAGACTCTGCTGCCATGTCAGCCTGCATGAGCCACTTCTCTCTCACACACACACACACACACACACACACACACAATTCATGTGTTTGCATACTTATATTAAAGCGTATACAGTATCACAGCACCTTGAATGGTAAACTTTAAACACATGGTAATGTCTGTTTGCTTCTACTTTGCTGCAGGATCATTCGCACTAAAGTCCAGCAACCACCTGGCCAATCAGGAGCTGTCTCTGCCCACAACTTAGGTAAGAGTCAACTATGCTTTTGTCATTTTTCAAACTACTCAAAATACACAACTTTAGTTCTTGGTTGGGGATACTTGGGAGTATCATATTTGGATTAAATCAACATAATTAGAAATATAGCTTCTGAAAAGCGTGTGTTTGACATTCACATCCCATTCAAATATTTGGAGGCAGAAAGAAATTAATAATTTTATTCAGCAAGTATGTACTACTGTGATCAAAAGTGACAGGAAAGATATTTGTAATGTTACAAAAGATTTCAACTTTCTATACATCAAATTCTTCATAATTCTTTTTATATATTCATCCATATTATCAATGATATTTTGATCAAATGAAATGGTTTCTACATGCAGCTCAACTTTTTAATATATGTATAATCCATGCTATTGTTTTGACACTCAAATGACCCCAAAAACCAAAGAGGAATCTCCAAGAGATCAGTTTTAGAGGAAAACTCCCGTCGGCAGTTAATAAAGTATTGAACTGCGCTTGTCTCACTGTCAGTAATCTTCATAATCGCACACCTCCACTTAATCTAAATTAATTTCGCACGCACAACGCTCGCCAGTTCTCCGTCTCCTTCAGATTATGATGATAAATAGTTCTCATACTCAGGCGGAAAATTGAAATTTAGGGATTTTGAATATAAAGCGTTTGCTTCGGGTTTCCATTCCTCGACGCGAGGAGAAAAAAAGTGCGAAAGAATAAGAGATTCAGATAATTGAAACGATAAATCAAGAGTAAAAAATGGAGGGATATGCATTCATTACATTTTCCACCTGGTTAGCAAACGAGAGCGGCGGGTGAGCAAAGGCGTTTATCTTTTCTCAGAGCGATTTGTTTTTCTTTTTTCCTACCTTCTCCATTTTAGCACAGTCTGTTGGGATGTGGGATTAGCCTCATCTCTACACCTTAGTGTCCCCTTGGGGCCACTGTACTGTCACTCAGGCTGTACGTCAGCTGACAGGAAGTGAGATAAAGAGGAGAGAGAGAGAATGAAGGGTTGACAGAGAGAAGACTTTGTGGCCTCGTCCCCTACCGCCAAGACCTCACAGACGGCCAGACATGTCGAAAAGCTGTTAGCTTGTTAGCGTCTTATCCTTGGCCGGCAGCATGTTGCCAAAATTGAGTGACAGCAGCCGGTTTTGGTGAAAGGTCTTTGGTAGGAAAAACGCCAGGCCAAGAACCATGGAAGAAAAAACAAAAACTCAAGAACATAGTACACATAAACAAATGGCATTGGCTTGGAAATTTTAAGTTAGCAAAAGCTAGAATCACAGAAAACCCAATACAGTCAATATCAAGAGATGTTTACACAGCGGCATATTTTCTCAGTCCATGCATTACCTTGAAACTGAACCGATGATTAAAATGAACAAAAAAAAAAAAAGAAGGCAACTGCAAAATAAAACCAAAACCTAAAAAAAGAAAGCTTTTCTGATAAAGAAAGCTTTAATAGAAGCATAGCTGACACAAATATACTCAGGGTGATGTTGTTTCTTTTTTTACTTTCTACTTTGAAACATTGACTTCCATTGTATTTTTTGCCAATAATGCAGGTCAATGGGAACCGAAACTATCCCTTTAAGCATTTTGGCATAACAGTTTATTTTGGGTTTTTTTGAAAGAAAAAGATCAAAACAGCGTTACAGCTTTATACAAAGTTATGTTGTGCATCCAAAAAGTCATGTGGTACAACCATCTTGCACACAGAAAATCTTTAAACAAGAAATAATATCATAGAAATGACGCCCACAGAACATAAGGATTGTGTGTTAAGGTTTAGGCAAGATTAGTTAGGGTTATAAAATGCTACTGAATAATTAGTTAATCATAATATTTATACATGATATGTAGTTTGAAAATTTTTTTTTATTTGAAATCTAATTAAAAATATTTAAAAACTGTATATTCTGCCTTTTCAGTGCAATGAGCAGCAATAATGGTGTCCGCCATGTTGACATATGTTTTTTTACATTTCTGGACTTAATTACATCTCTAACTTTCTAGCCTCTACAGTGGCAGTGACCCAGGTATCTGCAGTAACCAGCGATGCTGCAGGCTCCTCCTACTCCATCAGTGGAATTCTGGGAATTAGCTCACCTGCCGACGCAAGCAAGCGGAAGAGAGATGAAAGTAAGCCCATATGCGTGTTTTGTTTTTTTGGGAACTACAAAGGCATAGGTTTTGAACATTTCATTCTATGCCAAACTCACTCTTAACTTGCACAATAAGGAATTTGTTTCATGTAAGACATTTAAATATCAGTAATTACAGAACACAAAAACCAATGACATTCTGAATTCAAGCTTCATCTTTATTTCATTCCTATGCACAGCATCATTTTAATGCACTCGCACACAAGCACAGAGAGCACAGATGGAAGTTGCTGAACATTGACAGATGCATCAGAGTAGGAGGGGGATTGGACACTGCTGGCACGTCTTAGATAAACATCTCTATCCAGGGGAGCCACAGCATGTGCATGTGGACGCGCACGCATGTGTGTTTGCACACACGTGTCTATTAAAAAGCCATTGCTTGGCAGACCCCTGCAGTACATGAGGGAACTCCAGATGTCACCCATATATACTCACACACAGTATGACTTTTACCAGACATCAACAATAGAAGATTCCTTTCTATTTGAGGTCCAGGGTTATTTCAGGTAAATCTAAAATTGAAACTGAAATTAAAACCATAAAAAAGGAATTGCTTGAAATAAAATAGATATTATCAATAAATAATCAAATTAAAAACATGTACGATAAAAAAAACAAATATGTTCGATAAATTTGCCTAAAATTTTCTACAAATTCCAGTTTCCAAAAGTTTTTGCAACCCTACATTACATGCAAAACACCATCATAGTAACACACTACACTTGTGATGAACATTAATAATCAACATGAAATACAACTCAGATATAAGTAATTATTATCAGAAATTAACAAGATATGTAAATTTCTGTATCATGCATGGAATATCAGTTAATCTTTTTTACTGTAAATCATAATGACTTAATTTTACAAAGACTTCTCCAAAGTTGATAGTTTTTACCATGTATACTGTGTGTAATATAATGCAATAATACTCCAGGTAAAATTAACATGCATAAACTATAGGTGCAATGAAACGTAAGTTTGTATGCTAACTACTGGCTTAGCAGAACACGCACACACACACACACACACACACATCTCAACGTTCATCCAAGCTCCAATTAGGCCGACGTCTGCCACTTTAATTAATGCAACACATCACATCCAGCAGGGAGGGAGGGGCGACTAAATGAATTTGTGTGTTTAATTGACATGGTGAAACTGCGGGTGGTCAGTGCTGTGATGTTCTGCAGTATGTGAGTGTGTCAGCGCGCTCGCAGCAAGGGGACGTTCTCATGGGTTTGCTGAAGGCATAAAGTAACATGAGTGATAGTTTTGGCAGCAAGTAGCCTATACTGCTTGCAAATTTTTAAATCATAAAGCACGATAAGGACAGTGGATGATTTTTTTGAGTGAGAAAGAAAAAAAAAAAAGATTGTTTTCTGATCGTTCCAGCAGAATTACAGCAAAAGAAATGGTCTTTCATCTGAGTCATTGTGAGTTTTCCATTTGCTTTGCATGTTAAACAGTTAAATATACCCTGAATAAGACAGGAAATCTTGATTGAGATGCGACCTGCATACAAAATATGCAACTAGTGCGCCAGTGAAGCAAAAACATAGAGTGCGACCAGTTTAAGTGATTCCTGAAACATACAGTTGGATCAGACTGACGCCTGCAATGAGTGATGCTGTTTTATAGTGAAAACATATAGCCAATATTGATCAATTCTATAGAACCTTTGATGCCAGTAAAGAACCTTCTTAAAGAATTCCTTATGAAATAGTTC
This sequence comes from Enteromius radiatus, assembly GCA_032357445.1. Classification (NCBI taxonomy): domain Eukaryota; kingdom Metazoa; phylum Chordata; class Actinopteri; order Cypriniformes; family Cyprinidae; genus Enteromius; species Enteromius radiatus. The sequence goes on from JAUCMS010000001.1 coordinate 10,407,083, forward strand.
TTTTTACAAAATCCAAAACATATTGGTCAAATCGGTGAGTTTTTTTAATGAAACAAAAACATGCAAGGCAACTACGGTTGACCAGTTCATGCAACAAATGACTTTTATGAGCTGTTTTTAGGTGAATCAAAAACACACAGTGCAACCTTTAAACTGATCCCTACAATGAATATGAATTAGCATCACTGGCAAATAGAATTTCTTTCATGTATATTTAAATACAATTGAACTATACCCGAGTGAAACCCAGTCCTAAAAGAGTGAGAAATTAAATAAAGACATTTTCCTTATACTTCACTAAATTGCGTCTATGTAATACTAGGAATGTCTATGCTTAGTGGTAATGCTTTCAAAAAAGGAGAGGGAGGCAAAAAGCATGTTTAGTGAAGCAAGACACTATGATTTCCAGCTGCACGCAAGCAGGAAAGGAAGTAACAGAGGGTTTGGATGGCTTAGTGTGTGTGTGTGTTGTGTATATGTGTTTGGGGAAAGCCCACTGATGCCCTTTGACCCAGGGGAAGTGATCTGAAAGAGAGAACTTGACTTGTGGGGCCTCTAGAACAGTAGCATTGTGTCTGCCCATTCTCTCTGAACGGAGGAGGAATGGACGAGGGGAGGAGTGGAGGAAAGGAGAAATAGAATAAAGAAAGACAGGAGGCCTGTGGTATGGGGCAGAGGGGTCGGACAATGTTCTCTTTGCCCCCTGAAACAATAAAGAAACCTTTCTTTAAGGTAACAGCTTCAAAACATGAAGGAAAAGAAAGAAAAAAAAAAGAACAAAATTGAAAAAATATACAAAATCATCCATTTGCATCCGCAGTGGACATCATCAGGACAGGTGTGGTTTTCTCGTCTGTTTAATATGTTCACTTCTTGTCCAGTTTCATTTCAGTCATTTTTATCTATCTTCATTCTATGGAATATTTTGAATGGAAGATAGAGGAAATTTTTAATAAGGTGGGGGATTGTGAAAGAGAGGGTGAGCGAGAGAGAGAGGGAGGATAGGGGATAGATGATAACAGTGGGATTTGTTAAAGGTTGGTATCCCCCTTTCAGAGACTCATACTTTGATCTGTCAAGGTTGACACACACACACACACACACACACTCTTTCTCTCTAAGTGTATCAAGTGCACAAGGAATCCACCGAGCAGTTTTCTCTGGCCCCAAAAAACCTTCAACCTCACCCCTGAGAGAAAGAGAGAGGAAGACGGAAAGAGACAGAGGGGGCACAACGGTGATCTCATTGTTGCTATTGTCTCTGCTTTTGATGCAAGGAAGATGCCTCTCCTCCGTTCTCCTTCTGTGTGTGTGTGTGTGTGTGTGTGTGAATAGTGGGGTTAACCCTGAATGCAGCTGGGCTGTATTGTGTCTGGTTACAGAGAGTGGTTCCCTATAGCAGGTTCAGAGGCTCAAAGACAAAAGGCCAGAGAAACACCGGCCAACTGAATACCTAAGACCAATGAGTCTGTTTGTGTGTGTGTGTGTGTTTTTTAGGGGGTTGGAAACTTTAGAGAGGTTGGTTAAACGTGATGCTGGTATGGTGTGTTTGTTTAAATTTGGTGAAAATAGCTTTATTGGTGACCTCTCTTCTTTCTGTCTCTCTTTTGCTCTGATATGGCTGAGTGGGCTTCCAGATCTGTCTGAAATTGCATTTCACACACGGTGGCTGACACTGCGAAACAGTTACACGCATAACACACACACAAACAGTCACAGATAAACACGTCTCTGTGTAATAATAACGACTGGAAAAAAGTCCATAACATTGTTTTACACTCGCTGGCTGTGTTTTCCTAAGGTCAAGTGATCCCAGATGGATATGGATGTTTGAGGACATATGAAGAAGTAGATTAAGTGGAAATGTTAGGAATTATGGAAATGTTCATTCTTAAGGTATGGTCAGATGTACTGGTTTCAATAGGAGGCCAGCAAATAGGAGTTTAATTTGAGGGGGAAAGATTTCTTAATGCAGGTTTCACAGTGGGTTCAAACTGGTCGGTTAGGAAGTGGCTTCTCTGTGAGATGTTCTTCATATATCACGACCCTATGGATAGTAGACAATAGGCCTTATTTTCTTGCACAATTTTGTGAAATTGGTTAACTGAAACCTAGAGGGAAATCTTTTTTATTTTTTATTATTATTTTAGGATATATAATATAATATAATTAAAATGTTACACTATAGGTCAGTAATAATAATAATAAAAAATAATAATTTGTACTATTGACTGTATAAACTGAGCACAAGATGCTCTTTGGATCATTTTCAAATCATGTTGGATAACATAATGTAACATGTGTCAATTATGCTGCTGTCTTTGAAAGAAAAGGGCAACAAACCAGTTATAAAAAAAAATCATGTGAATATAATTGAGCTAATAATATATTTTGTCTAAATGCATTAAATGAGAAAGACATTTTCACTAGTGGTCTCAGATGTTTTAGCCCCTGCTGATGCATAAACAACCATGCACACAAACACTCCAGAGTGTGGCAGTTTACAAACTTAACTGCCTCTTTTTTTAAACCAAGATATGTGCACTGAATCCCACTTTCAGGCATCTTTTGTGTGTGTGTGCTGTCGCTGGACAGTCTTTGAGAAGAGTGGAAAGCAATAAACCTGCTGAAATGGTGCCATCTCACAGACATGATTGATCAATTGAATTCTATCAGACACACTGACCGCTGGGATTAAGAGGGTCAAAACACTGGAGATCATACACTCGCTGTGTGTTCTTTCTGTATGTGTGTGTGAGAGAGAGACAGAGCGAGAGAGAGCATTTAAGCTTTGCTGAAGTAAATCCTAGACGTTGAGGTGTATTAGAGACACATGGGACCTGCACGGCATCAAGCAGTCAGAGACAAGAAGATCTTTCTTTTAAATAACCACAAATGGCAGTAAACTGGATCTGAATTCACATTCAAATGGATCGATTTCTGTGTTCAAATGAAGGAGGAAAAGGGAATGTTTGGATAGCTGCTTTGTCTGCCTGTCATTTTATCCCTCCATCCCTCCATATCTCTCTTTCTCTCTCTCTCTCGTCTTGTGGGGATTGCTCTGGCCTCTGACTCTAACTCCCTAGAATAACCTCTCAGAGGCATTTTGAAGAAATGAATTGGCTCTATATCAGGGATTTTCGTTTCTATTCTTCTTTTTTCATCCCTCTCTCTCTCTCTTTTTCTCTCCCTGTAATCATTTGAGGGCTGTAGCTTTCTCAGCTCTTATAATTGTCTCTTCAGAAACTCAACAGCCCAGTAATAACTGACTCACGCGCTGCCTTAACACTCACTCAGAGAGGAGGACGCAAGTCCAAGAATCTATGTTTGTGTGCCTGTATGTGTGCTTGAGTCTCTGTATGATAGTTTCCAGAAAGGTTTAAGTACTTAGCCTTAAGATCATAATGACCAAGACACATAATTCACTATTATTATTTATGTTTTTACAGCATGTAATTAGAACCATTCGAACGTCTACTACTCAGGCCCCAAGTTCTACCTGGTCTCATAGCATAAATGTACTTTAGTATACTTTTTAGCGAGACATGAAATATGTACCAACAAGTACACATCTCTGCACTTTCCAAAATAAATGAACAGTAGAGGCAGTAAAACTCTCAGAAAAAACCTTTTATTCCTTTTCACACAGAGTTTTGTTTAATAAAATGTAATTTTTGCACAGTTACTTGAAGAATATCATGTTATGACTATGGATATTTGAAAACTGATGCTTTAAACATTAGTACCACACATATCCAGCTTCATATCCATATCCAGCAATATGTACCTATATGTCCCAGGGTTCATGTATTTTAGTCCCACTCAGTGGACATTTCTCTTTGAGATTGTGGCAAAACGTGCAGTAAAGCACGTAAAAATGGTGTGTCACAAAAAAGTGCACAGAGGTACATATTTTTATGAGACCAGGTTGATAAAATTATACCATATGAGCGGGGTAGGGTAACGTCTTAAAGCTTATTGAAAATGCGAATTCAATCTCTACCAGCAGGTGACGCTTTCAGATCAACAGAAATATAGTGGTTTCCCTAGTAACCACTGTACACAAAGTAGCAGCACATGACTTTGCAAAATGCAGACCTCATATTTATTCTATGAAATCATAGCCTTTTGAAGTTTGCCATATAAAGTCAAATAATTTTTAGTAATATTTGGCAAGGTTTAGTCATTTTTTTTACATTTCTTGTCATAATTTTGGGGGCGAAGAGTTATTCAAGTTGTAATCATTGCAGTCAGGATTTAGCGAATGTTACACATGCAAATTACACCCATTTTCAAGTTGGCCATGTGAATTTGTCACAACTGGTTTGAAAGTGACTTCTATGTTAGCTGTGACTAATCAGACATCAGATAAAATTATTTTGCTCCCCAAAAAGTACTTTATGTTTCTGTAACAGTAAAGATGGTTTATAGATATTTTTAAAACATCTAAAACTCAAGCTTGTAGATCTTACTCTTAAATGCTACACTTATGTAAATACTACATTATACCTAACGGCATTTTCATGAAATCTGTTTGACTCTCTCTCCAGCTCTACAGGATTCTCCTTTGGCGAATGGCCACGCCCATTCAGGGCGGGACTTCCTGCGGAAGCAGATGCGAGGGGAGCTCTTTACACCACAGCAGCTCGAGGTATTGGACCATGTCTTTGATCGACAGCCATATCTCGACATTTACCCCGTCCCTGACAGCAGCAGCTACAAGCCCGCCCAGGTAAGGGCTGGGGGGGAAGGGGTGTGTATCCTGCCACGTTGGTTGTGTGCACCTCCTCTTAAAGCTCACGCTTGCCCTTGCCTGGCTGCCAGCATTGCTTGACCCTGTCCCAACCCTGCTGTTGACCTATGCACCCCCACACTGAAGCTAATGCTGAACTTTCACCTCTATGAGGTAATGCTGGGGCTTTGGCCCCGCTGCTGCTTAAGTCCCCTCTATAGAGTTTTTGGCTGAGGTTAAGTCCCAGCACTGCGTAGAGGTTTAGGGTTAAGTAGCAAACACTTGTTCATTAGTTTGCAAAAGTTACCCACATGGCATAATGTTTATATGTCTGAGTGACCATCAGAAATCATTATTTATAAATGCTGATGCCAGTGGCAGTCCTGGGACGGTTAGTGAAAAAATAAGTTTAGTTTAGAGTCATATAAGGGACATTTTGAATTTAAAGTAAATGATCTGTGAAAGACATGTCTCGACAGGTTTGGCTAAATTGTGAGTAGAATATTTCTGTCGCACCATTTAAAAATCACTTAAAATAGGCTTTCTAGAATGCCTCTGTCTCAATCTAGTCTTTGACTCCATTCTGGTCTATGGCTATGTTCATGTTTGCAGTGCTTGTAAATGATTCCAGTATGGCTAGACATGCTGACACAAAACAGATACGATGCAAAAGTACAGCTGTATGCACATACATGTCATGTCATACCAATCATGTAAAGCATAAAAATTGATCACAAGAACAGGCAGTCAAAGATGTCACTCAAAAGTCAAATGCTATCACCCCCACATTCATTAGACACACATACAAGGCCAGTGTCAGAGTTCTATAGACTTGTCTGAAAGACCCCATAATTCCTCTGTCCATTTCACCACTGAGCGCTGAGGCTGGCAAGGTCAGAGGCTACTGAGCAGGGCATTAACCTTAGGGTCAATCCACATCCCTTGGGTGTGTGTGAGTCAGGTTTGTTGTGGCACAAACGATCAGACAAATTGAGAACTGGGAATTTTGAGCTGTCTCTTTTTCAGAAACGTGAGAGAGGTATATGCTAAGTGGTCTTGTGTGATTGACTGACGGGTTGTTTTCCCACTGACAGAGTGAATGCTGCTGAAAGAGAGAGAAATGATGGAGAGCTTGACTCTGTTTGAGTGTGTTTGTGTGTTCTAGGGGCATGAAATGAACTTGGGACTTGATTTTGTTCTTTCCTCTGTATTTGCTGATTAGACTTGGATACTTTTATATATAAAAACTATGGTGTGATTAAATCATTGATTTATGTTTTTTTTTTATAACCTAAAAGTGTGCTTTATGTAGTAACATTAAAATAAATGACTACTATTTAATATCAAATCAAGCTGTTTATGTTAAATCACACCATCTCTTTATTTAGCTCCTCCCTATTTTAAATGTTATATCATGTAATTAAACATTTCCCTGCTCTTAAATATAAGTTTGCACGATGAAGAGCATTCATTGTATCATACAAAGTCAAAAGACGTTTCACTCTGAACTTCTGTAACTTTTAAAACTTCACGTAGTGGCACAAGGCATCTTTAGGCTGTTTACAAGTAGTAATCTAATTTGGAAAGATAAAATCTGCTAGGGATGACATATTCTTGTAGGCCAACCTGTTAGCATAGCCCTGGTTCCCTCGACAAAAGCAAGTTTTTCCCATTGGCCCTTGGATTATTGCAGAAAATAAACAAAACCAACCAAATTTCATTTGACATGTTTTGTTCATCAAGTTACTTTTGACAAATGAACACAACTGTTATGAATTCTAATCTCAAATACAGCCAGCAAAACTAAAAAGTTAAATTTAGGCTATAAATGTACTACAAATCAAAGCACGACTTCTATCTATCACCACCATTAAGCTTACATAAAATCTTTATCTTTAAAGTTTAAGTTAGAATAGATCAATGGTGCAATAAATAACACAATATGGCTGTAAAAGTAAATAAAAAATACTGATGATTCATGTCCCCTTTTCGCCTCTGAAACTCATACTTACAATAGATCCAATAGCATGTCACATAATATTTATGGCTCAGGTTATTGGTTTAAACAGCTATATCCTAATATGAGTGGGGAACGGTAAGGATTATTTGATGGCTTATGTATAAAACTCTTACATACAAAGCAAGAAACTAGATAAATGCCATTTTAAATTGGAATGGGAAAAATAAAAATAACAAAAAAGTCACAGTGGTAAAAAAAAGCATCTGCTATGGTAGTAAACATGTAAATGTACAAAATGTAAATGTATCTCCACCCATAAATTTACCATCAAGCTATATCTATTAGATAGTGATGAAATTTCTTTTTTCATCTTTCATCCTCCCCTCCTGCGCTCTTTCTCCACCTCTTTTACATTTCTTTCCACTTCTCCTCTCATTTGCTCTCTCCATCTCTCAGTTTGTGGTGCTGGAAGGACCATTAAGCACTGGCAGATCTATTAATTAGTGTCCTACACTTCAAGGGGGAGCATATAAAACAGTGCACGCTCGTGAGAGTCATTTCATTTGAATTTTCCTCTTTCCATCTACTTATATTATGCCGGAGATACATCAACAGCCCAACAACCCTTACACTGAACTAATTACTCAGAGAGAGAGAGAGAGCGATAAAGGCACTTTCCAGGGAATTTTTCAGGTGTTCATAAAGTGAATATGTTTTTTTTTTTTTAATATGACCTTTAGAGGTAAAAATTAATATAGAGTTCAGATCAAAATGTGATGCACTTGTTAAAAAAAAAATTATATATATATATATATATATATATATACACACATATAAATGCAATTCACTGCAGTTACCAGCTGAAAAGAACACTCTGTCAGTAACACAATTAAAAACATTTCCCAAAATTATGAATTCAAGGCAGATTATCAATGAATAAAAGACTTATCATGGGGTTGCTTGAACAATATTATGTTATGACCGCAAAACATTTTTACCATAGTGCAAGATATATAAACTAATTCAGTGTGATGTTTGCATTATATAGCTTGCGCCATAGTCTGGTTTTTCTGACATAGTAAACTTGTTCAGTAGCTCACCTAGTAAAAACTGGATAAAACTGAAAATGTTTTTAGTGCCACTCAAAAATAACCATCCACAACTTTTTTTTTAACAGATTTTTCACTGCACATCTTTACAGGGCAGGTACAGGGCAACGTGGTCTCAAATAAAGTATGTAGAATTGTGAGTGTGTATTACACATGCTGAGAACTGCGACTGTCTGCTTCAGAGGAGCTCCCCAATAAATGCCTCCCTGCCAGTCAGGCTCATTTAATACTGCATGCACTGCTAAATACCTCCCCCATCACTCTTCCTCAGTCCCACACACACACATAGTGCAGTTTACAGGCTCTTCGAAGAGACAATACGTACAAGCTGAAGAAAAAATAGAGGAAGGGAGATAGAGGGAATGGAAGAGAGAAAGAGCGTCTGAGAGGAAATACTATTATGTAAATGCGGCTGCGGGTTGGGGTGAAATTATTTTGGTGTCGTGCGATTAGGGGCCTCATCTGTTATTGATGTGAGCAGAGAGGAGAGCCATTACAGAGGGGCTGTGTCAAAAATGACCCCCGAGAAAACTGTGACCCCAGAGAGAAATCGAGAGAGCAAGGAATACAGCTGAAATAGAATCCCAGTGAGTTTCAGAAAGGCTATATGCTTGTTATTTAGTCCAAATCAATAAAAGCTTTTTATGTTGTTGTTGTTTTTTTTCTTTCACTGTTCTTTTCTTCATTTTTTAACATTTATTTTACAAACCCCATTCCTTTAAACATTTTTTTCTCTGTCTCAGTGTCTGGCTTCTCTCCAATCTTTGCCCCAGCTGTGGTGTGTGTGTGTGAGTGTGTGCCACGTCTATATGTGAAATGTGTGTGTGTGTGTGCATCATGGGCGCTGATGGGTTGCGTAGCTTCAGAATTGACAACATTTACAGGCTAAAATGAGAATCATCCATCTTCACTAGGCTGCTGTCAGAGGCAGGGCCAAACTTCATAATCCCCAATTACTAGCGCTAACCTCCCCATCTACATACACACATGATGAGGGGCGGGTGCGAGCCGCATAAATAGAGAGGAAATGCCTATCTCAGACTGAATGACTGAAACAGACAGTGGAAAGGAGTCAGGGATGGAGAGAGAGAAAGAGAGAGAGAGAGAGGAAGTGGACGGTGTGAGCTGTGATTGGTAAGGTCACAGTCTACTGCCCTCGCCGTGGTGATGAGCACTGAGGTGTTTAAGGGGTCACTGGGATACACACATATATTCATACACAAACACTAACAAACACCCTGCTTACCCTGTGTATTAGATATGGATTTAAAAGTTGTTGTTTTTTTTCAGTTGTAATTTTAGTATCTAGAATTAAAGTTTTATAAAGTTTTTTTTGCACTTTAGACAAACCTCCATCTCTCAATAACCTGGGCTAACTACCCAAACAAACAATTCAGTTTTCTTGCAGTTGAAATGGCATGTGCTCAATAGATAGATAGATAGATACGTGCATTTATTTGATCAAAAATATAGTAAAAACAGTAGTATCGTGAAATATTATTGCATTCTTATTTATTAATTATTCTCGATTATTAAACTTTTTAAGAAATTATTCTAATTTTCTGATTTGGTGCTAAAGAAACTACAAAAAACAAATCAAAACAAAAAAAAAACATTTTTTGAATGCATATTACAATAGGGAACAATTAGCGTTTTGAGCATATAGATGTCACAGTTTTACTCAGGAAGCACAACGGCAGACGAAGAACACAAATAGAACTAAACACAACAGGTTTTTAAAGGGGAAAAACACTTAGGGAAAACAGGTGAGGAGCACAGGTGGAGCAGGTAAACTGATTAACTAAACAAGAACAGGAACTAGACCAAATAAGGCAAAACAGGAAGTCGTGAAAACAAAACTAAAACTAAACGGAACACACACTGAGATTTCAACACTGACAATAGAACACCAAAGAAAATTATTCAATTATAAATAAATATTTAGGTTGTATTAAGCTGGTAATTTTAGTTTAAGTACTTTTGCACATTTATGCATAGTAAATAATTTGTTCATTTTATTTATTTAATTTTTTATAATTTATTTATATTTTGATATTTATATTTTGATCACCAAACATCAGTTTGAGAACAGATATGGCTTACATCAGATATGACGAAAGCAATGAATGGTGGTACAAATATAGATGGACAGACTAAAATCCACACAACTCTTCCAGAAATCAAATTATGTGGTTCCGGAATATTTTTTTTAATGGAAGCCATTCTGAGTGGACAGAGAGGATTAGTATGCCCGTAAAAAAGCACAAGCTTACTTGCAGCTTAACATTTATTTACAGGAACGGTAAAGTGCATGGTAATGGCTTGTAATGACGTAACTGTACGGTAACAGCAGGGGCAGGTGTACCATCAGGATTTTGCTGGGGTTTAATTCACTTCTAATCAGGGTTATTAATAACCTCCTCCTGGACTAAAACAGAAGCGATATCCACTTCCCAAACTCTGCCATCAAACCACATCCACACCTGAGTGACAAACCCCATTACCGCCAATGGAGATGAATCACTGTGGGTGCGGGGTGGGACAGAGATCATTGCAAGTAATTGGTCATGAAAGCACACAAGCGGGGTCAGTCTGAGGTTGGTCACATACATCACCTGGATCTACGCCACCGCTACTCATTAGTGTCGACTATGTACCTGTGTGCATTCACAAATACAAAGATGAGGGTTAGCATACAACAATTTCATGAAGGTGATTTTCTTCCATTGTAGCCATCTAATGAAATCTCTCTCCATAGACATCCGATTACTCGGCTATGGCGTCTTTAGCTGGCGGACTGGAGGAGATGAAGAACAGCTTAGCCAATCAGACAGGAGCAGAACTGGGTTCCACTGTTGCAGGACCTCAATCGTATCCACTTGTGTCTGGTAAGCAAACTACCTATATGTTAAACACACACATATACACACACGCAATTCCAGATGTTTACTTATTAAAGAGAAAATTAGATGAACTTATATTTATCTAAAATAGCCAATTGTTAATTCAGACTTCAGAGAAAAGATTTTTTAATTCCGTGACAGGAGAAAAAAAGCTTAATTTGTTTAGTGGATAAAAAGTGTAAGGCTTAATTATTCAAAAAACACAGAAATGTAAATGACTATGTTGGAACTGGAATTAAATCACAGACACTTGTCATAGCTGTGTTAAACACGTATTAGAAGCGCCTGATTGTGGATCAGCTTGCAGTGGGCAGCTCAGAGGTGAGATGAGAGTGTTATCAGACCTGTTAAACAGTGCTCAGTGATTCAGATTCACACTCTATATCCTAAGGGACAGAGGGAGTGGATGGAGACCTGTAATTACTATATACACGTCTCGTTCTCTCCCTTACTGGCTCACTCCATTTGGGAGTAAGGGAGCGCTAATTAAGAGCTGCTTGGACAGGAGCCCTAACGAGGGAATCATGGAATTGGGATTTGTGGACCATCTGACAAGGTAGAGCGAAACCTGTATGTCTAGACTGTGTGTGTGTGTGTGTGTGTGTGTGGAAGGAGAGAAAGCCAGAATGAATTACAAACACAGCTTGCCTCATAATGGACCATGTGAAAAGACTATGAAACGGGTGCCTCTTATTTGCATAATGGCGCCCCCTATTGGTACAAATTCATATTTGATATTTAAATTTATGATAACAAAATATATATTTTTTTCAATTGACAAATTATACATTTAAGCGATAAGATTTATACAGGAATGCAGAAAATATATTTCAAAAAAATATAAAGACAAATCATTTTTGGGCTATTTTTCTTGTTTAGTTTGTAAAAAAGGAAATGAGATCTCTACTACACATATATTTTTTTCCTGAATGATTTTATCTCTTTTTTTTTTTTGAGGAAGAAAATCTTTCCTGTCTACCCTCTCTCATTCTTCTCTTTTCTGACAACGTCTCTCAGAGGACTAGGCCTTGTCTGTTCTTCCTCTGAAGAGTCCATCTCTCTCTGTCCCTCGCTGTTGCCCTGTCCACTGACCCAGAGTGGATTAGTATCCAGTCTTCACTAATGTCTTCCTGTCACCTAACATGGCAACCAGCAGAACAGAGAGTGTGAAACTCTTTGTGTAAATGCATCAAAGGCACATTTGCACTGGGGCAAGTGGTCACATATACTTTTTAAAATGCTAAATATACGTTAATTACCAATATTTTGGCTCCATTTTGACAACTTGCCCCAATGCTTTGTAACAGCTTGCCCCTTTTTGGGGCTTAAAAAACATCATCATTTAAAGTAACTCAATCAAAAGGAAAAGAACAACACTGTCATGTCCCAAAAACCAAACAACAAATCATATTGTTATTCAGGATAAGCATATTGTTTTGAAACCATTTTTGAACCAAATTAAAATCATATTGTAAAGAATTCTAGATTTGCAACAAATCAGAATTAGTGGTGTTATAAGCATAAAGATGTACAGAGCAATTTAAGCTTATTTGAGATAAATCATAAATAAAAATAGAAAAAAGTTGTGGACTCAGAGAAGTCCAAAGAAGAACGTTTCTAGTTGGAAGACAATTCTATTATATGTAGATACAGTTTCATATTTGAAACAACCCAATAAATTAAACTTAGTAAATTAAATTAAGTAAATTAGTACTGAGAATTTAATACAAGTTGTATGTTATTCTAACTTTAAGAAATGATTGACAATGATTTTTAAAAACACAATTTTCATGAATTTAAAATCTTCTCAAGTTTAAAAAAAATCTGCACAAATTAAGTGAATTATTAGCATAAGTATTTCTGATTACATCTATTGACTCACTCAAGACACTTGACTCCACTCCCTTGACTACACTCCAATTTCTGTGTATACATTTATAATACTTATGAGTCTTTTTGATTGATATGTGACCTTTAACCACTCACATTTCATTTGCTTTATACCCGGCAAACATAGAATCTGCACCGGCTAGATAATGTTTACCTACAGGTCATATAGTAGTCATGTTGCACAACAATTTCCCATTCCACACTTTATCCTTTTTTCTATCTTAACACTCTTCTTTCTCCGTCCCTAAGTTATTCTTCACCTTGCCTCTGTCTCTTATACCTTCTCTCGTCTTCTCTATCACCCTTTTTAATCTCTGATAAAGTATTCAGTTTCCCTTCTTGCCCCCCTCCCCCTCACAGGCCCTATGGAGGCTTAAACGGTGGCTGTGTTGAAGGGGATGGATGAACTGAGTGTGATGGTGTTTATTATGATGAATGGGCTGCAGTCTACAGATCAGCACCATGTGCAGACTGAGAGATGATTCACTCTGACAGCCATGTCATGTAGCCTAATACAGTTATACATCCATACAACAGAGAGAGAGAGAGAGAGAGAGAGAGAGAGAGAGGGGGGAGAGATAAAGCGAGAGAGAATTACATTTAGAAACTGGCCAATGATCATTGTGAAATGGACAAGTTAAATCTCTCATTAATAGTATTATTAATCCATCCTTGTTTGTTTTTAATGAACTCCAATAGACAATCTATACGGTACTGTCACATACGGGTCAGTTACCTGTGCCTAAACTTTAACTTCACTGACCTGATTTTCTGGTCGTTAAGTGAAGCAGGCCTGAAGGAGACAGGGGTATGTACGTTGTACACTAACATAGAATACCACATCCTGTCATACATCAGTGCATAATTATACCAGAGGTCCTATTACTGGGGCAAAGGCAGATTTGTGATCTGACATAAAGTGAGATGGCTGTATTAATCGGAATGGTTAAACAGGATGTCGCTAGTTTACCAAGCTCATAAGATGTCACTTATCAGATTTAATAAGCTACAGCATAGATCCACGCTTCATTCACTTTGCAGTGTGAACTCTTTCTGTACCAGCTTTTAAATTACACTACTCTTTAATAGAACATTTGTTTCTATGGGTCATATGTTTTAAATAATCACCATATGCATTAAATAAGTGTATACATACAAATTAAAAAAAAAAAAAAAAAAGTACATTCTCAGAATATTCTGTGAAGCAAAAAATCATTAGCTGGGTTACTTTTGTTAGAAACTCTATTTATTTGCAATTATTTGTTCTGCATTAATTGCCAGCTTCTGAACAACTGACGGAAATATTGTCAGGAAATTATTCTTTAGGTCTCAGGTCTAATCTTCATTGTTAGTCAGTCATTGATATTAGTAATATTTTAATTTATCATTAATAATGTACTAAGACGACATTATTTCAGTAAAGACTAGCGATGCCCCTGGTGGTAAGTGATTATTTATTAAAAAATGTAAAAATATTGGTGCCTGAGACACTGTATTTTTTTAACATAGTTTAAATGGGTGCTATAAACGAATAGCGGCTGTTGAGATCTTGGAGATCTTGAAGGTTTGGACCCTCAAACATTATGTCACAACTTAACAAGCCAACGAAAAAGGTTAAAGCCTAGTTTACGGAACAATTATAGATGAAATTGCTTCATAAGGGGTTGTGGTGATTGGAACGAGTCACTGAGAAGTCAGATCAATAAACTCTTCCCTATGGAGTTGATCCTATTCATGCTCTTTTTTTATCTTTACAGGTCGCGACCTGGCCAGCACCACGCTCCCTGGTTACCCTCCTCATGTTCCTCCAACGGGGCAGGGTAGTTACTCCACACCCTCCCTCACAGGGATGGTACCTGGTGAGTCCTACTTGCAGACATGAATGCCAATCAGTTGTTAACTCCACAAATCTACCCAAACTCCACATACACAGAAAAAGCTATTTTAAGCTCTCATCATACAAGGTTGGGTTTCTAAAGAGATTTCTAAAGAAGGAAAATAACAGATAGGCTAATTTTCATCCATGTGCCACCCTCATTCTTTCTCTCTCATCCTCTCACGCTGGTCCTGCTGTAGTCACTCTCCCAATACCCCCTTTTTCACCTCTGCTTTATTTCAGTTGAGGTCCCAGTGGGAGGGGGTCTTGTCTTTGCCACTTCCTGTCTCCCCCCATCTGCCAGGTTGACAGCACTCCCAGGGGGTTATGGGATGAGGGAGGGTGGGGGGTGTTGGGTGGTTGGCAGAGTGTGGGGCGGGTGGACTGGCTTTGAGTCTTCAGCAGGAGTGGCTGGACTATTAGACCCCAGTCACACAGCTGTCCCTTCTCAACATCAGTAATTTGTTTTTAATGAGAATCATCACTGACCCTTGACTAATTCATTCATTCTCCTGCAGACTCCCTTGGCCTCCTTTCTTTTAGCTATTTTTTAATCCACAGGCCACTTCAGAATCACAAAAATACACCGAATTCTAGATATTCATATTCACAAACACAATAGCATGTAAATGGCTTTGAACACTGTTCACCTAGATACTTGAAGTATGTGACTTAAATTATATTACCACATTAATATTTTCTTGATCCAACATCATGTGGAAATTTGAAATTAACTGAAAAAACACCTACCTATTTGCTATTAAAATAAAAGCTGTTGTAAAGTTTTTTTTTTACTATCTAGGGTATGGTACATTTTTCTACTAAATTGGACTATTTTTAACCCCAAATATTTTGTATTATGATTACTGCTATATATATATATATTATAGTTTTAGGTTTGGGAGTCACACATTGAGTTTTAATATTTGAGATATGGTCATTCAGCTAGTTATGTTACACAAACCTGGTAATCCTGGTTAAGGGCTACTTACTTTTTTGAGCTTGTCTGTCTCTTATATGAATCATATTTTTCGTTTTATCTCATATTGTTTCGGATCACTGCTAAACCACGAAAAAGTAGAAATTGTGGTCCAGCTTGTCTCTAAGATGTGGTTAGTTATCATTTTTTTTGGCCAAACAGATTGGAGTTGATTGTTTTTTTTTAATGGTTATTAGAATGCATTTATGAAAAAAGTTGATGCAAAATATACGTGTGATGAAGTGAACTGGGACGTGCAGATCCATTTGCCAGCTTTAATCAATAATTGAGGTCAAACAGGCAGCGTCTTAACAAAGGCAAACAGGTACAGAGAAGGCAATGTACTAGAATAATCCAGAATACAAGTCTGCAAACAGAGTCCGGAAGGGGCAAAACAGAATCATAATCCAAAAAAGCAGGGATGGTCAGAACACGGGGAAATCCAAACACAAAACATAGAACAAGGAAAACACTTCATACGGAGGAAAACTCTGGATCATAAACAGGACCTTAAGTACATAAGATAATGACATAATGAATTTACTAGGGAGAAGAGCTAATGAGTTGTCATGGTAACAAGTGAGTAATCGAGCACAGACACAAGGGAACATAGACGCAGAGAGACACACTTCATAATAAAAGTCCACAGAACACTAGACAGGGGAACACTGACAGAAATCATAACAATATGATTCACAATCTGGTTAAATCTTAAATGCTACATTTAAAAAAAATATTTAATAGGTTATATCTCTGAACCAAAACAGCTGACAGATGAATGCTAGAACTTGTTGTTGAAATGAGCCTCAGAAAAGAAAGTACATTTCATTTTGTTTTGTTTTTTGTGTGCTTTTCCTGTGCGAGCCAGAGTGAATTGTTGCTCTAATAGCATCTCGTCAATGTAGTTGTAAACAGAGACCAATGATCAAGGTCAGGATTTTGTTAAATATGTTATATTTGGTTTGTTTTTAATGAAAAAAATAAGTGAACCACACTGAAAAATGAGTGATGTAAAATGTACTGCTAATTTTCTTCCAGGATATTATCATTTACTTTAAACCCTAAAATGCAACATAATGCAATGTGTGATTTAAAATATCCAGAAAACAGCTAGAAAAATCAATCTGAAAAACAGCTTTATATTAACACTACCCTGTGCTTTACTTTTACAGACTTTCTTTACTTTAATCAACTACTATTCTTAAATGTGGCTTTCAAACTAGGTGGGATTTGCTTGCTTAGTTTCAGTATCGAGTGCAAGGTAACATAAGTGGATACAAGTGGAAACTCTAGTGTGACAAGACAAATAGAGTGGTATAAAAAAAGCAAGAACTGTGGGATGAAGGACTGTTCACCAACCCTTGTATCAACTCCCTGAACACAGCAAATAAACCCAAGCCAAAACAACAACAACAACAACAACAACATGTCTCTTGTCGTGTCTCCGGTCTGTCACGCTGGTGTGTCTGTCGATGCTCTTCCCGGTTGCCACTGTGACTCAAAGGGTCTTGTCGGGTCCCCTCTCTTCAGAGCAAGATCCGTAACCTTGTCTCGTATTTCCCTCTAGCTGAATCCCCCATGTTTCCCCCACTTCTGACAAGCATTTATGACCTTGCAACCTATCTCTCTCGCTGGGGAGACCCCTTCCCTCTTTTCTTCTCCATCCATAAGTCATCCCCCGCACTTTCACCAGCATCTTCCCAAAACAACCTGACATGCGGTAGTCGCTGTGGCGCAGAGTTGATGGAGGGGAGGTAACCATGCCAACGATCCCATCTAAAAGCATGCTGAAGGTTAAGGGTAGGAGCAAAGCTCCAGACATGCACTTTACATTATCCTACTTCATTTACCTTCAGCTATGCCCTTTTTCATTGTCTGTGTTTATGATATTACATAGGAATTTATTAAATTAAAAAAATATAACAATGAAAAACACTTTAACAGTTTTAATTTGACAACACAAAGCTAAAAGTGATATATGCCACACTTCTGTTCAAAAAGTTTGAGTTAATAATTTTTTGTTTTGTTTTCAACTTGCTCAAGTTGCTAACACAATGAAAATTCTGTCATTATTTATGAAAGTCAATTTCTACTTCATAGTAAAAAAGTCAGAATTTTTAAACTGTTCCATATATGTTAATTTCTTTATTTTGATTATATAAAAGTACAAAGAAAGATGATATTTATTGGTTAAACTGCTTCAAGTGCTTATTCAGAGCTCTCAGAAATAATAGACATCACTTTCATGTTAATGGAAAATTGATTACTAGTGCTTTTCCTTTTTTCTGTATATCTCCTCGATCTTCTTCCTGCACTTTATCCCACAGAGTATCGCTTATTTCTCCTCTCCTTTCCCTCCGTTCTGTTGCTTTCTCTCTTTCAGCAGGGGGGCTGACACACAGGGGAGGGGGGCACAAAACCAGCCAGGCAGAACCGACAGAGCGAGAGATGGAGAAAAAGGGAGAGAGAGAGAGAGCTGGGGCCTCTGATTTTGTGACAGCCAGCAAAGGGAAAGTGTTCCCCGGGGAAAGGGAGAACGAGGGAAAAGAGGGAGCGAAAGAAAGAGGGAGATAAGGGGAAAACTACACTGAAGCAATGGAGGAGAAAAACTGTCACAAATCGACACTTCCACCTCGCCAATTGGACCTTTTAGGCTCATACACACTACATACACAGTATAGGATGTACTTTCAGATGGAAGAGTTAGAGTAACTGAACATTCGTAACTAATAATTTTCATTGTCTTTTCTTAAATTTCAGGAGGAGATTTCTCTGGCAGTCCTTATTCCCATCCACAGTATTCAACGTACAACGAGTCTTGGAGATTTGCAAACCCCAGTCTACTAGGTAAAAATATATGATTAGTGATGCACAATACTTGCTCTCTCTCTCTATATATATAGTAATGTGGGCCTTAAAAGATCTCATTTAACCATAATGAAATTGTCATTATTTACTCTCCATCATTTTGATTTTAATTTGCATCTTGAATCTTGAAAAAAAAAAAAAGTGTTAATTGTGACTTTATCTCCCAATTGTAATTTTATATCTTATTTTATATCTCACAATTTAAATATTTATCTCCCTATTTATCTCCCAACTTTTAATGCAATTAAAACAAATCAGCTTTTTTCCCATTCTGCAAATTTAAACTAGTTATGACTAAATTCGGTGAAGGGGGAAATTACCTACACAAAGCTTTTACATATGTAGCTATAATTAGTCATTCAAAGTAACACTAAGTGACATTTATGATGTAAAAAAAATCTTTTTAAATAAATGCAGAACTTTTTGTATTAAACAAAGAATCCTGAACAAGTATATCCAGGTTTGTGCAAAAATTTTAAAGCAGCACAACGAAACATTGAGTGTGTTAACATGCACCCTCATAATGCAGTTATAATGGGATTTTGGTTATACTGCAATTATACTTTATGTAAACACAAAATACTGAGATTAAGCTCATAATCGTTAAAGTTAAAATATATGGCGTATGCCAATTTTTAATCACACTTTATAACCTTATAAATGAAATATGCTAAATTATTCTGGTTCTATTCGGGTGCTAGATGATGCTAAGCACCCTCAAATGAAATGAATAGCACCCTTAGTTGAGGCTGTAATAATGGGATATTGGATTTGTAAAACACTTCAGTACATATTCATATTTGTGCTCATGAGAGCTTCAAAGGTTTCTATTTTCAACATGTTTTTAAGCATTTAGCAATACAATACCATCACAGACAAGTTGATTTCTTAAACCCAATGGCCAATCAGTGGTGTTTCTGTTGAGTTCTGCAAGCTCATGATAGATTTGTCATAGAGAGATTCGTGAAATATAGCGGAACTTTGCATGATCGCAACATTTCAGTGTTTATCACGGAGCTTAATAACCTTCCAATAGTCTACATCTGTAGTCATTTTTTAAATTTGTTGTAAGAGGCAAGTAACATGTTAGTTCATCATTTGTGTTCTGGGGTGTGCGGATGATGATGGTAAAAATAACTTTGTGACTACTTTTTTAAGTAGAATAAATGAATTGATTTCTAATGTTTTATAACAGATTCATTCATAGTCACATGTAAAAAAATAACCTTTAATTTCCCGTGAATGATAAAGTTACGGATTTAAGTTGTTGTATGTGTGTTCAGTGTTCCAGCAGGAGTACGGTTCTTTACTGGGCTCGGAGAGAGCAGCTTCTTCGGGTCTATTCCCTGGACAAACCCCACAACCTACAGGTACATAACACCCATGCTATCAGTGATGTGTGGGTTGTTTGATGTTTGAAACATTGTCGGGTTAACTTGCCATATGTGTATGTATGGTGCACAGAATGAGCGGTTCAGAAGAACCTGACCCTGATCAGCAAAACCTCAGAGTGACACACCAGTCAAAAGCAAGGTGAAGGGGCACTGGCTTAAAAATAGTTATATGTGTGTAAGAGAGCCAGAGAGCTGACCTTAATGCTCCCAATGGAGAAGGGATTCCTTGGAGATTTTATGAGCTTTTTGGTTTGTGTGTCAAGAAAGAGACCCTGATCTGACAGACGTTTGACAGTGAAGTGCACTATTAGGGCTTGTCTCTATATAAAGAGTTTATCTGCAAAAAAATCAATTTTATTTTATTTTCAAAAATCGTAACATCAAAAATGTTATCATGCTTTTATTATGTTTATTTTTTGTTAGGTAGCTGTTTTTGTTCATATTATAACCAAATATTGGATTCAATTGTTTTGTCAAATGAAATATTTCAGTTAGCACAGGATTTGTATTCCTTTTTAGAAATGAATGGTAGTAGATCTCATTGAACTGAGCTTATGCATTTCAGATTTTGAGTGGACGTTGCCAGAATTATCCGCAAATAATGATTTTTCACATCTTGATATACTTCACACTCTCAAACCCTGTTTTTACAGCAACACAAAAGCTACTTAATCACACTCACATAATCTTTATTTCAAATGAAGACAAACACACACATCCACCGCATTTCTCACAATTTCAAACTCTTTAACTCCGGCAACAAAGACTAAGCAGCGCAGCTGTCGCTGTACTCTGTTATACCCCTCGCTCATGCCCGCTGTCTCTGTCTAATAAAGAAAAATACTTCCTGCTAAAGCTAACTATGATACTAAAGACATTTCGTCTTTGAGGGGTCCATCAGCACTTAATGCCAACACAGACTGATCAAGATGGATCATGCGTCTTATAGTGCAGAAATGGTCTTTTCCCTGCAGAAACTGAGCTGATGATGGTGGTGTCATTTCAAATAAGAGGAAGGGTGACATGATTGTGGGGGACTTGATAAATAAAAAGTACACTGGGCTGTAAATCCATCATCCTGTGATCATATTTTTTCTTGGTAATGAATTCATTGCTTTTTATTTAGCATTTATCTTAATGTTGATGATTTGAGATCAACAGCAGGTCAAGACCATTTTAAGCGGAGGAGTAGTTATAAAATAAATACAGTGCTACAAAAAAGGAGTTAATACTAATATACGTATAACATAACACATGATTCACATACCATTTTTACATTTTTTACAAATGCCACTAGTGCTGGGCAATGATTAATAGTGATTAATCGCATTCAAAATGTGTACATAATGTATTTGTGTACTGTGTATATTTATTATGCATATATAAAGACATAGGCCTATATGCATATAGTATATATTTAGAAAATAGTTACATGTATTTCCATATGTATACATGCACATGAGGTGAGGGTTTCAAAAATATTAATATATTTAATCAAATATTATTAATGAATATTATAAGTTCAAACATTTTTTTAAAACGAGTAGGTGGTGTTTAAATATGTGACTTAAATGGACTTTTTAAAACCTAGAATAATTTAAATGAATGGTTGGGGCTTAGCTTGTTGACACGTGAGCCCCAGCCTTTATAAATTGAGTCGCGTGGAGTTAGAACTCCTCCCGTTTGTGCTATTTAAGCGTTAGTTTCTTAATCTGATGACAGACAGATTTGTTTTTTCATATCCCTTGTAGGATCTCCATACTACTATAGCGCAGCCACACGGGGAGCAGGAACGGCTGCCACAGCAACTGCCACTGCCTATGACCGCCACTGACCAGCCGGACAGAGGAGAGGAGGAACGGTGGAGGAGTGGGCGAAAGAAAAAAGAAAGAGTGAGAACGGATTGATAGCAGCCACACAAGACTGTCTAGCAAAGAAATGAAGGAGGAGCAGGAAGGAGAAAGAAGAAAGAAAGAAGAGGTGACAATGTTTTCCTGCCGATTACAATCAATGGTCCAATCAGTAGCTTCAGCTGATGTTTCTAATTTCTGTTTATTAGTGGAAAATATACACCCATTCACCTGTATTCCCGTGGTCTCGGTTCACACTAAATCTGTTATTGCTTTGATTTATCTTCTGTCATTAAAGCCTTGCTTATCCTATCGTCTTTGCATCTCTATGCAGTCTGTTCTTAGAGATGATCAGGTGTTGGGAGTTGGTACCAGACAATCTACTAGTGGCAGCTTGAGATGACCTACATGATTTGAGTTCATTTTTGAGTCATTTTGTCAAACGTGTGAATGTGGCGTCATAATCTGTGGCAGACTCATAGGGCCGGTTTCCCGAACAGGGTTTAAGACGAGTCCTAGATTAAAATAAATGTTAAGAGCTGTCTAAACTGGAAAAGGCTTGAACTGAGATATCTTAAAAAACATCATTGCCATTGTTTGGTCTTAAAATGCTCACAGATAATGCATTTTTGTAAGACATGTTTCTAAAAATTCTTAAATGTCCTAAATTAGCAAAGGTCTAGTCCTGGCTTAGTCTAATTCCTATCTGGGAAAGCGGCCCATAGTCTGCTAAAACCATGAATTGTTTCGGAGAGAACCCGACGTATCAAGTGAACAGAGATTTAATGTAAAGAGTTGGACGGATAACTCAGGTCGGAATATTGGCATTATTTACATTAAAATTAGCCAGCGGTGAAGGACAGACCCAGTTCACTAATTGATCATGGGATGCTTCCACTTGAAAATGTAGCATAAATACGGTAGAGCTAGGAGAGAATATACTGGAAGATGCTGAAATCAGATGCATAAGCACAACAAGACTTGTAATCTAGGAAGCATTTAGACATGATGGATTCCTTATAACCGAATTACATGATAAACAGGGCAGTTTTGCGATTCGGTCATTGTGTAATATGTTGGAAAATAGCAGCATGATTTAAATGTTTAAGCACTGTCGTTATGAATGAGAGCATCGGTATTTTAAAGACTCCTCTCCTTCCTCTATGTAGATAAATACTATTTACGTATGTACAGAATACCCTTATTCTACTGTACATTAGTAAGATTTATAGCTATTTATGATGGAGAGTAATATATATAATTGTGTGTAAAAGTTTACTGCAGACAAATGCTACAATGCTACTGCTAGCTAAAGATGTTGCTGTTGAATACGTAGCTGGTTCTCTTTTTAAACCCCTGATGTTTCATTCCAAACACAAATCAGTTGCAATGAAAAGAGCTTGCTGGAAACCGACAAGCTTTTGTGAAAGTTGTTCCATTTTAGAAGGGGAAAACCATTAGCGATGCTATACTTCCCCTAACAGGAAGTGATGTCATACTGTCTGTCCCTTCAAATCGTTTCCTTAGCCTCCCCAAAGATATATATATACTCAGTAGTGCAAATAGACACTCTTAAAAGCACAAAGTGACAAATCTGTTATCCAGAAATGGCTTTTTTTGGGTCCACACTCACTTTTTCTCTGAGTGCATTTGTTTTTTATTATTCCCTTCATCCATACTGCGCCAAGACAATGCATGAGACCAAGGTGGAGGCCTTACCAAACTCTCTATGTAGCAACATCATGCTGTACATCCTTCCTGTTTGTCTGTCTGAGAAATCCTGTACATCTATCACTTACAATGACAAGAGCTTTTGATATCATTATTGACTGATATATTGATATCTAACTTTAGATTCTAGTAGACGAGAAAAGACAAAAAGTGTGCTTTATTTAGCTATTGTCTGTGATGAGTGTTCCCAGTTTTTAATTTTCTTGCTTTTTTGTTTTTACTGTGCTGAGTAGCTTTCGAAAAAGGAGAACACCGTAGTTTTAGTAGTGAGTCACAAGCACCAAATCTTTGATGTGAAATAAGAAAAAATGACAAACCTATGAATATATATATATATAGAAGTTGATAGTTTTTATGTTTTTATGTTGTTGCTCTGGATTGTAAAGTAGTAATAGGATTACATTTGTTTGTAGACCATAAGTTGCACGTTATGCAACTCTAAAGAAACCCTTGATGCCGTTCACCACTAATGACTACTGGTGAACTTTGACCTTTTAAACTTTTAGTCAGAGGCATTATGAACCTGAAGTACACCAGCTGAAATCAAGGACAGTGCCTTTATTTTTCTACCGAGTCATCCAGAATGACCAAGCGTCACTAAATTGCAAAATTGTCTGCATTACTTAACGAGATTGTAGCTTGACCAACCAATCAACAAACAGATGCCACTACCCATCATTTTAGCAGTGTTTTTTCTTTTTTTTTTTACAAGCAAATGTTACAATCTAATCAAAAACCCAGCAAACGTGGAGGCAAAATATAAAACTAATATAAATCTATTTAATATTTAACATTAAATTTGAAACAATTATCCATTATAAAACATTGATCTATTATTTACAATGTAACAGAAATCTCAAAATAGATTTAATATGACTCAATACAAGATTTAATCAAAATTCACATTTTTTTGAGATCCAACATTTGTTGTTTTTTTATGCCCCTATATGACATGACAATAAATTCCTGATAATTGCATTCTCTTAAAGGGAAAGTTCACCCAAATACAGTATATGAACCCTCTGTCATCATTTACACAACCTTGTGTCATTCCAAATTGTTTCAATGTGAAACACTGAATTTGACTTTTGTGTTTCAGACATGTTTAGAACATTATGAGGGTGATTTTATTTGGGTATAACTATTCCTTCAAGTACTGAGAATGAGTATCAGATAACTGTGAAGGGATTGTCTTATATATATATATATATATATATGTATGTGACCCTCTACCACAAAAACATAACTAGCAATAGCAAAAAGTTAAAATTACACATTTTTCTTTTATGCCACAAATATTAGTATATTAAGGTAAGATTATGTTCCATGAAAATATTTTGTACATTTCCTACTGTACATATATCCAACTTAATTTTTGATTAGTAATATGCATTGCTAAAGGCAATTTCCTCACTATTTAGATTTTTTTTTTGCATATTCAAATAGTTGTATCTCAGACAAATATTGTCATATCATAACATACCATACACAGTGGAAAGCTTATTTATTCAGCTTCCAGATTATGTATAAATTATTATTTTTTTTTTTTTTTAAATTATGCTCACAATTGGTTTTGTGGTCCAGGGTAGCATATATATTTACATGGACATTCTGGGTGTTAGAGAGATACAAATGAAATACACACACAGTCCTTTTGTCCTTCGTCAGGTCATGAATATGCCACACCTCTCCACTGACATGATCAAAACCTGCTGCACCAGCAAAATCCAACACCCCTTTCTCTTTTCCCATCCCCTCTTATTTCAATTTCTTATTTCCACCCCCACCACCATTTAACTCCATTTGCCTCTCTGGAGTACCTTTAATCTGATCAGATTTTCCTAACCCCTTCCTCCAATGCCATCAACGATTACAAATTCAAAAGTTGGCCGTTGATCACCTTTGTGAAAATTCCCCATTTTCTCTGAGAAGATTATGGTTGGCATTTTTCCTGTTTTTTGTAATACACCAATTTTATAAATATTGCTTAGAAGGCACCTCACAATATTAATTTGAGTTAATCACATGTGCAGAGGAAAACATGGATACATGATTCAGATTAAAAGCATACATTTTAAGTTATAAACAGCATGCATAAAACTAAAATTCTCGGTTTAGATCACTGGCAGACAAGTACAATTAATTAGTACTATTTTTCTCATTCACTAAAAAGTGGCAAAATAAATACCCAGCATTCAATTCTCTAAATATGGTTTAGTAATGACTCCATATTTAAAATATTTGCTAAGTAAAGGCTAAGCATCATAACTGATACACATTCATTCAGTGAACAACCCCCAGCTTCTTGTTAGTGTCCCACTGTCAAATCCTACAAAAAATGTGGCTTCACTTCATTTTCCAAATTCTAAAATATAGGAATATATTAAATAATGTATTGATTCCAAAAGTGGTATGTCCAATAACATTAAAGGTTTCCCAATTTAAAAAGCAGACTTTAAAAATATAATAATAATAATAAAAACTAAAAACAGAGGACTTGGTTATCACCTTATTGTGGCCTTCTGTGTACAATCGGAAGCTCCTTCTGTAATTACTTGCTAATAGTTTCTTTCCCAAGGGGTTCATAGGTATTTTTTACTCAGTTTTTGAAGTAAAGATTAAAGTTTTAAGAGAGCTTGAAACGTTTTGACAAATTTGATAACAGCAATCAGTTCAATTCAAAGGAAAAAGAAAAAGTCATACTAATACCATATCTGTAGCATCCACCAAAGTTAGAGATGCTTGGTTTAAAAGTATTTTCTGGTGAACATTGCAAAAATATTCAAATTATGAAATAACCAACATGACAGAAAGACGAAGGCAACAGATGTTTGCAACGAGTAAATGAATGAACTGCTTCTTTAAGAAATGTGTATGTTTTTTATTGAATTTTCTAGTAGTAAAAAAAAATCTTGGTGTTTTTTCTCTGCGTGTCGTGTGTTGTCTTAATATTTGAATGTATTTACTGCAGAACAAAATTTGCCAAAGATATCATGCCACTTGATTTCAATCTTTTTGGTTCTTCATGACTTCTTTTTCTTAATTTTATTCAAATCTGTCCACGAGCTGGAAATAAATGTGATTTGATATTGATTTTCTAATGGAATGAAACTGTTATTGTTATATTATTATTGTTATTATTTTAATTATGATGATGATTTTTGTTTGTTTGTTTTACTGTCGTTCAGGGTTATTCAATTGTCTGGCATTCCTCCTAATCCCTGATACAGGGTCATAGGCTACTCTGTGTATGTGCATATGAGTGAATGTTGTTTGTGTATTATCAATTCACGTATGTTGTAATGTGAAACTAAGAAGTAATTATTTGTAAATATTGGCCATAATTTTATTGGTTCATCAGAATAAAAGTAATTTTTTAAGTTCACAGGTTGTATTAGTTTTGATCAGTCTCAGCTTGACTTTCATCGCATGGGTCCTTCCCAAGTTTATATTTTCATTTCACACACAGAGGTTGAATGCTTGATGGCTGACGAACGTTCTATGATGCGCAATTATTTTCAAGGAACTGCATGGCAGACGTAGTTCCAGGCAGCTCTTTGACCGCATTACAGTTCCATATCACTTCGCCAAATGATTTCTATTAAAAACTCTTACAACCATAGACATGTCTGCTTACAACAGCAAAATAACCAATACCCACAAAGAAACTGGCCAAACAAATAAATTGTAACCAATATAATAAAAACAACAGCTCATTTCTATGTTTTGCCACAGGAATACGTTTTATTATGTACAAGCACATGTTGCTACTCTGACGGCTACTCTAACGTTATCTCTCCCGCAGAGACACAAACACATAACAAACGCGCTAAAGCTAACTTACTCCGACGACTTTATCCTTAACATCAACTTAAAAACAACTTTTCACTTCTCACACGCCATGTAACAGCAGCACTGTTAAAGGAGAAGTTCACTTTTCAAAAAACTTTGGCTGATAATCTACTCACCCCCATGTCATCCAAGATGTCCATGTCTTTCTTTCTTCAGTCGAAAAGAAATTAATGTTT
>JAUCMS010000001.1:10440091-10456704 GCA_032357445.1 Enteromius radiatus
ATCAGGTGCGTTAACAAAGAGAGACATGGAAAATATGCAGAGCAGGGGGGCGCGAGGACTGGAATTGAGAAACACTGAGCTAAGTGACTGTATACTGATTGTTAGACTAAACTAAACTTGTAGTCTGTAAAATGGGAAGAGTGAGTCACAATGAATAAAGCATGCACAAAACAGATAAACAGTAGCAGAAGTATCTCCACAGGGTCTATGTGTCTCTAAGACATGAAAAATGTAGATTCAAACTTCAAACGTCATTTGTAGTCACATCCGTGGACACATATAGCATCTTACAGTGTGCACTGTGGTTAAATATGACATAACTCACATGAGTGCTTACTGTCATCCTGCTTTCTCACACACACAACCTTTACTTTCCTCTCACATCCCTCTGTTCTTTTGTTATTTAGAAAAATGTAAGTCAGAGTAAGTTTTGTTCATGTGAACATTTGTGTGCACATTAAAGGGTTAAAACAAATGTTGATCTATCATCTAACTAATGCTCCAGTGAGCTGTACAATTTCCTCGTCTTTTCCTATGCCTGTAAAACTGACACTCATGACGAGTTGAAAAAAAGAAAGGGGGAAAAAAGAGGAGAGAAGTGAGCTGACAGGCAAAAGACCCTCTCATCCAGCTGTCTGACCCCCCTCCTTGCTCTCTCTCTCTCCGTCTCTCCCAGAGGGTTTGTCCTTCTGGTCTCGTCCATGATGAATGGACCTGTCGAAAGAAACTCATCCTAGACCCAATTAGAGACAGAGAGAGAAAGAGAGAGGGCTGGGGGAGAATGAGCAAGAGTAAGAGAGAGTGACAGCGAGAGAGAAAGAATCCCAAACACAAGTAAGCTATATGCAGGCGAGAGCCATATTATTTGAGTCTATACTTACTTTTTTAGCAGGTTTTCTGTACTGGAATGCACTAGACTGCTAGTCTGAATTCATTTACACACACATGCACAGACAGACACATCTCATACAACAAAGTACCGCAGTAATCATAGTTTCTGTCAGTACTTCAGTTAGAGCAGAGTTTTCAAACCTCTTGATGCTAAAGACCACCAGGATTCCTCTCCATAAATATAAAGAAATGTATATTTCCATTTGCCAAAAGACACAATTAAGCCAGTTACGCAATTCAGAAAACAATACATGAAAATATTTCATTACTTTTAAATATTTTGGGAGGATTGAAAGGAGATCTTCAGATTTTGAGAGTCAATGCTGCTTATTTTTATACTACTGAAGCCGTGTGTGTAATAGTAGATTATTTGGGAAAAATTATTTGACAAAGTTTTCACAATTAAGGTTTCATTATTGTTACAAGCCCTTGTCTTAATGAGACTCTTTCTGTATTGTTACAGTAGACTGTAAAACCAAAAGTAGAACTGGAAAACTAGAATAGTCAGAAAAAAAACAAAAACATTACAAAATCTTTTTTGATAAAGAAAAAATTCTTTATTCATACCGTTCTTCCATGTTAGTTCCATTGTGTACTAAAAGTTAGATTATTTTAAATATTTATTATGGATATGAAACAAGTGTGTTTTGTTTAGGATGTTTTCTTTTCAAATATTTTTCTATAATATATATATTCTTTTTCATGAAAATGTAATAAAATAAAATAATGAAACATTATTTACTTCATAAATTTTTACCTTTACA
This sequence comes from Enteromius radiatus, assembly GCA_032357445.1. Lineage (NCBI taxonomy): Eukaryota > Metazoa > Chordata > Actinopteri > Cypriniformes > Cyprinidae > Enteromius > Enteromius radiatus. The sequence goes on from JAUCMS010000001.1 coordinate 10,441,747, forward strand.
TTTAGATGTCCCAAGAGGTACATTTTGGTTTTCTCAGACCAAGCCAACTTATGAGAACAATTTCCCCAAAGTATAGATAAAGCCAGACACACACACTCTTGCACACATCGGGCACCTGAAATAGCCACCAGGAGCATTTCGTACGGCAGTGAATAGAGGATTTTTCCTTGATGCTTCTCAATTTCCTCTGGGCTTTTGTTGTTTTGTTGTGTTTGTTTCCCGCTTACAAGTGGAGACTGTGTGAGTGTGTGTGAGTATTAGTGTTCTGTAGCTCAAAGACACACGCACAGACACACACACACATTTACACAGCCCTGAAAGAGGTCTTAGGACTTTAACCTTGTCGGTTTAAGCTGTAATGTTACTGACAAGGAGAGAACGGGAAGAGAGAGAGCGAGCGTGTGTCTGTGTGTGAGAGAGAGAGACACACACAGAAAGAAGCAGAGAGAATATGACCCAAAGAATTGGAGAGGAAGAATTTGTAACACAATCAAAATGATTCCCCACTTGTATGTTAAAACAAAAAGTGGAATTCATTTATACAATCCTTTAATACTGTTAAATTTATGGTTAAAAAAAACATGGTCACACTTTATTATATAGTCCAATTCTCACCATTAACAAACCATTAACTATGGCGTGTGCCACAATAAACTCCTAATTTGCTTCTTATTGATAGTTAGTAAGTTTAGTTACTGGATTAGAGATGTAGAATACGGTCATGCAGAATATGTGCTTTATAAGTACTAATAAAAGGACAATATTTTAATAATAGGCATGCTAATAAACATCTAGTGAGAATTTATCCATACAAAAATATTACTATAAAGACAAAACAAGGAGTTAACAAGGGAGAGGAGCTGATGAATAACCATAGTGACAAACAAAGGGGCGGAGACACAATGGGAAAGGAACAGACATTTTCAACATAAAAGTCCACAACTGGCTAGACAGGGGAACACAGGCAGTCCGGGGTGGAGTGCTCTCTGATGGAGCTCGAGGGCACTCCAGCTGGCCAACGTAACAAAATGTCCTTGATGTTATGGGATGGGTTTTTTGTTGTCTATAAATTTCACAATCCGTAACTGCATACATATTATTGTATAGTAATATTTTTCTGTGAAATCATAGACCACAAGTTTTGTTATTTTACTATAAATTAGCCTATATAAGTAATTTTACTATACAATAATATATGATAAGCCTGTCTGGCTTTATTCTGCAATAACAACCTACTAGCTGTATATTATCCCACTTATTACATTGCTTTTTGCCCCAAAAGTAAATAATAAAACATTGAATAAATATAATACAATAATAAAAAATTGTTTTAACCGGGGAGTCAGTCAAGTCATCTTCTATCCAGTGCTGAAATCCACTGCTTTTGCTTTCCCCATACCTGTTGAATTTAATGTTGAAGTCCTCCATTTTAACCTCCGTGGTTAAGCATTTTTAAGCCACAGGATGGCGCCAAACTGTCAGTGATAGCGGAGTGATATAATTACTAACGGTCAAGATGATGCCCAGAGAAGCCTTTGTTATTAGTTCCCTTTCGAAGTCTGTCTCACTTTTGCTTACAGCTCTGCTGACGCAGTGAGGAAACACCTTTTTCCTTAGAATACTGAAGCCTGATTGGCTTAACGGCATTGCATCGCAATGGCCAATGGCATTCAAGCGCGTGAAAACTCAGGGACGTGGCACCCCTTATAACCCCATGCATGGTGCCATTTTCCTCAGAATCTTTTGCTTTCACCTCAATTAATTAGAAGCCTCTCCTTCATCGTTGGATCATCGCCAAAGTGGATATATATCGATCCTCTTCAGCGTTGTGGCGAAGTTGCGACATGTCCTTTAAAAGTGTTTGTCATGCTCGGGACCCCTAGAGCTCCCTGACGATCATGATAAGTGTGTCTTCTGCCTGGGTTGCACCCATGCGGAAGCCACCATCGAGGAGCCCAACTGCCCTCACTGCGACACCATGAGTATCAGGACTCTCTGTAGGCGGATAGCCCTCGTGCTAGGCGACGCATGTTCCACACATCTGCCGTCTTCCTCCTCTCCTGAAAGAAGCAACGGCCACTGGTTGTAGAGAACTGCTGGCAGAGAGCTCACGTCGGCACAATGCCTGCGTGACTCCTGCTCTCCAGATTGACTTTCTCTGGTAAATCATCCAGAGGCTCACTTCTGCCCTCCGCAGGCCAGCGCAGGTGACTTCATCTACTTTGGTGCGCCCGAGGCAACAAGCCAAAGTGACAACGCGATGTCCACCACAGTGTCAGAGTCGGAGGATTGGGGCAGCCGCATGGAGCATTCCGAAACTCAGCACAGCGAGACTCACGAGTCTGGAAATGCGGATCGGGAGTTACTCCGCATAATTTCCAAGGTGGTGGAAGAGCTCAATCTGGACTGGTCTCCTCCCATGGAACCGGAGCGGAACAGGCTGGACAAATGGTTCCTCCAGCCCAGTCGACGCAGTAGTGCCAGCCTGCAAAGACCCGCCCCATTTTTTTTCAGAAGTCCATGATGAGGTATCCACGATGTGGCACGCCCCGTATTCGGCATGTGCCCACATCTCTGGCTTGGCGCTTTTGACATCTGTGGATTGCGCCGATCTAAGCGGCTATGCAAAGCTCCCACCGATCGAAGAGGCCATCACCGCGCATCTCTGTCCCTCTGCGTTGCTGAGGGTGAAGCCCGCAGCCGCGCACCCCAATAAGTCCTGCAGCACGACCACGGATATCACAGGAAATGCGTACGTGGCTGCGGGTCAGGCTACCTCTGCCCTCCACTCAATAGAGGTCCTTCAAGTTTTCCTGGCAAAGATGCTGAAACACCTGGATGAGCAAGGCCTGGATCAGGAAATCTTCAAGGAACTGCGCTGCACGACTTTTTTTTTTTTCGATTTTGCCCTGTGTCTATCTGCTGCGCAATGGGGCTGCGCATTATAAGTTGTGCTGGACAGACATCTGTGGTTGACGCTAACAGATATGAAGGATGCTGAGAAGGCCGCTCTCTTGAACGCCCTGTTATTTTGTAGTTCCCAAAAAGGATGGCGGTCTCTGTCCAATCCTAGATTTGCGTTATTTGAACTGCGCTCTAGAAAGACACTCATTCAAAATGATGACTCTGCAACAAATTCTATTGCTTGTTCAACCTTGGGAATTTTTTATTTCAATGGATCTGAAGGATGCTTATTTCCATATTCAGATAACCCCTCATCACAGGCATTTTCTGAGCTTTGCATTCGAAGCGATGGCTTATCAATTTTCAGCCCTCCCATTTGACCTCTCCCTGGCCCCACACACTTTTTCCAAATGCATGAATGCAGTCCTTTCCCCTCTTCGACTGATGGGAATACGAGCAGCGAACTACTTGGCGACTGGTTCCTCCACTCTGGGGGTGGATGTGCTTGCACACCCTTGACTGAGAGTTCACACGTATGCTTTTCTTCATCTTGCATCAGGTACTGTGCAGAATCAGAAAGGGGAAGGAACCGGTTCTGCTAGTTGCACCGAAATGGCCCACTCAGCCCTAGTTTCCGGACCTTCTTGAGATGCTATCAAGCCTTCCCTGGCCCATTCCCCCGAGGAGGGACCTCCTCTCTCAAACGAACGGCTCAATTTGGCACCACAACCCGTCACTGTGGGACCTGCATGTCTGGCCACTCAACGGAGGCTGCCTACTTCAGTGCTGTTAACTCAGCAAGTAATGAGAACTATTTCAGAAGTTAGAGCCTCTTCCACCAGGCGCCTGTACGCTCATAAATGTAACCTTTTAAGGAATTGGTGCAGCTCAAAGAACATAGATCCAGCAATTCGATCGCATTCATTCTGTCATTCTTACAAGAGCGCTTGGATGCTGGCTGCACACTCTCCACACTCAAAGTCTACGTAGCTGCGATCTCAGCTGTTCATAATGTCAAATTTGATAAATTTCTTCGTGGTGCGAGATGGCTCAACCCTCCCCGCTTGAACACTATCCCCACCTCTTGAGTATTCTCAGTAAAACAGGACAGCTAAGCGAGGTAAGATCTATTTTCCTCTACTATTACTTGCTGGTATAGCAGAAGGTAACCCCGCCCCCTAGTTTATGGTGCTGGTTTCCACTAGGTCTGACAGACTTTTCCATTTGAGTATGACGACAGCAGTACCGCCGGTGCTTTAATCTCTGCTTTCTCATCATGGTTACCGCTGTGGAACCCATATTACCATATCCTATGTGGCATTGAGTTGGGCGCTCACTGCAATGTGTGTTAATCCCCGGGTCTTCATCCCTTGAATCACATTGCTTGTCCAAGGCACGCTTTTAGTATGTGCGATTACTGTGTGACGGTTTCGATATGATTCACGAACTGCGCCGCTCGCATGCATTTCAGTGTGATTGTTAGTAAGCGCTGGCTACCACCGCTTCTATCATTCCGTAATCATCATTATCACTCAGCGACTGGCTGGACACCCTTTCACTTGGTTCTAATTGGCTCTAGCAACTAGGGCAGTGGTCATCCTGCCTCAGCAGGGTGTTTCCACTTCAAACTGCACTGCCTCCACTTTAGCCGAAAGACCTTCGCAGTAAACACAGCATGACTGTATACATTCCCCACTGCATCAGCAGAGCTGTACGCAACGTCGAGAGACACTTCGAAAGGGAATGTCCCCGGTTACTGAACGTGACCTTGGTTCCCTGAGAAGGGAACAAGACGTTGTTTTCACGCTGTGTGAACTTTGTTCAGGTCTTATTGTATTCAGGCAAAAGATTCTAAGGAAAATGGGACCAAGCACAAGGTTATAAGGCGTGCCACGCCCCCCAGATTTTGCATGCTTGAACGCCATTGGCTATTACAATGCAATGGCGTTAAGCCAATCAGGCTTCAGTATTCTAAGGAGATAGGTGTTTCCCCAGTGCGTTAGCAGAGCTAAATGCAACGTCTTGTTCCCTTCACAGGGAACCAAGGTTACGTTCAGTAACCAGGGTCGTTTTACCGACTGGGACTGGCCAATCAGAATCGAGTATTCCACAAAGCCGTGTAATAATAGACAATAACATATTATAAATATCAGAATAATATATACAAATGTATAAGTAAATATATAATTTTTTTTTCAATATATTGCAGTAAAACTACATGTATAGTCTTGTTGTATTTGATCTACTTTACATGGTAAGAGTGAACAGCATTGTAACATCGTTACAATAAACGTCAGTATTTTATGTCTGTGTGGTGTGAAAACTTCAACAATCACCTGAGGAGTGCAGCCACTAAACAAATATATCAAGTTAGAGTGAGATAAAAACCTGGATTCTATACAAGAAGGACAGATGGAGAGAGAAAAGTGAAGATTAGAGATGGGGCCAGACAGATAATGAAAGAGTGAAAATGGCTGCAGAAGGGACAGAAAGTAAGACAGAAAGTAATTTGATGGACAGACAGAAATATATAGATAAAGAGAAGGCGAACGGAGAGAGAAAGATGAGAGCAATGGAAAACAGACCACAAAGAGAGGGAGGAGATGAATGTGGAAGGTAAAATTAAAGATAGACGGTACAGAGGAAGCGATCAGACACAGAAAAGAGGAGAAATGGACAGGAAGAGAGGGTGAGAATGAGAGTTGGAGGGGGTCAGATACAAGGAGGGAGAGAGAGGAGAAAGAGAGGATGACAGCACAATTAGGGATTTTAATTCTCTGCTTGACTGAGTAAGTCCAGTCTACATGATAATGAGCAGTTTCAATGTAATAAATCTTTATGATACACTGACACACACACACACACTGCATGGCACTCACCACGTTTACATTGATCATTTCTCTTTTCACAAATATTCTGTGCGTTTTATACAAAGTAAAAAGACTTGTTAAAACTTGTTGGAAGTTTCACGGGCATCAAATTTCATGGTCATATCATACATTATTCATGATTTTTTTTCTTCTATAATGTTAGTCAAAATGTACACCATCTTTTCGACCCTTGGAATTAAATGGAATATTTCTGTGTAGGTTTGCTTTGGAGCTGTAAGTTTTTTATTGCTGTCTTATCCTTCAACAAAATGTTTCACAAAATGTACAAACTCTTAAACCCCCTAAAAGAAAGGGACTTCATGATTACCCTCATGTTGTTCCAACTTGTAGGACTGACTTTCTGTCATAAGTTGTTCATGTATATATATCCAGCGCTTCACACTCCTTTCCAGTAGGTGGCAGAAATGTTTCTATGCACCACTTTGAAAAGAGCAATTGCTAACTTTTTTTATTTAGCATTAAAGGGTTACTTGACATCAAAATGAGAAATAATGACTTTATTCAATGTTTTGGCAATATAATGTCACTGTAGCACCATTTTGGAGAGCGTATACTTTTCTCTGTCAGCTACAATGGAAGGATACGCTCTGGTTTTGTACAAATCAAAGCATAGATACTTATCCTTGCATTGCTGCTGACACAGAATAGCATACACTATGTGTGTACAATAGATGCTCTCCAACGTGGTGCTACAGTGACGTTACGGTGCTGAATCATTGAATAAAGTAGTTATTTTTGTTTTCTTTCCATACAAAAAATATTTTCACAACATTACGGTTGAACCACCGATGAAGCATTCTGACGATGTCTTTTATACTTTTCTGGGCCTTGACAGTGAAAATTGTATGGTAGTCAATGGGACAGTTTTCAGCCAAATTATCTTAAATTGTGTTCTGAAGACGAAGCTTTTACAGGTTTGGAACAACATAACAGTAAGTGATTAATTACAAATTTTTACCCAGCCAGATATTTATTCAAATAACTTCTTTTATGTCTAGAATCAATCAATAAAAAAAAGGTTAGACTGAAATGATCAGGGATCTTGTTACTAAAATAAACATTTTAATGCTGGTGCTACACAGTAAGGAACAGCAAAAGTTTTGACAAACTTTCCCTGTTTTTACTCTTATACTAACACATTTTTATTTTTGAAAGACAATTTGTAGATAATATAATGTGAATATATGAAATGCAGCTTAAGTGCATCTTCTTGGCTTTTCCTAACACATTATAATGTTTTAATAATCCTTTCATGCTTTATAAAGTATACTTTTTATGATGTGTTTGAAAAGGCATTTCATTAGAAATTAAAATGTTAGTGTTTTATATTTAAAATGGTGTATGCTACATTTAAAGTTAGTACATTTCACTAGAAATTACATTAAATTGTATTTAAATTTTTAAATAAATGTTTGTTAGTATATTTGGCAGTAAATGTTATAAATATATATATATAACATTTAGTCAAAAATCACTTTAATTGCATTAACCAATTTAACAAGCATAAACTATAACATACAATTTAATTGCAATTAACATTACATTTGATTGGCACTTAGGTGTATAGAATAACTCTTAGTAAAAGTATGCAAAAGTGTGCTTTTTTCATTCACCTATTTGCAATGTTGGGGAAAGTTACATTTAAATGTAATGCATTACAATATTGGGTTACTCCCTAAAAATAGTAACTAATTACGTTACTTAGTTACTTTTTATGGTAATGTGTTGCGTTATACTTTTTAAATATGGGCAGAATTTGAGTGTTTATTTTTAATATAAGAAGTTCTATTTATAGCAAATGTCACAAATAAACCTCAGGGTGAAGAAAGAGTAAATTCCCATCTGTAAAGTACAATACAGGAGACGAAAGTTCAATATTCAATAATAAAAAAAAATTAAACACAATAGTTCATTTTTGCTTGTAAGTATGGTTGAACTGGATCAAAGGTTAGCAGCAAAGACATTGGTTAATAAAATGAGATTAGATACATTTGTGTAATTTAATATTCTGAGTTTATTTTAATTCATTTTGATAAATACTAAATCTGATTTTAGAGAGCGAGATGAATTAATGCGCATTCACATTTAGTCTAAAACTACACTTTATTCACACACCGCACACAATTCCTCTGTATTTCTGATTTCTCCCAACATGTCAGGAGTCAGGAGACTTGTCAGTCAATAAATAAGAAAACAAAGTAACTACAGAAAGCTTAGTTTGATATTTTTGTGGTTATAAACAAAAATGTTTTTCTACATGATACAGACATTTTAATCCTCTTAGTCTTTGTTTATTTTTGCCTAGAAAAAAGACTTCATATCCCTTAGTCAAATAAGCAATAAAGATGTCTGACATTTCTAAATTCACAATTGTAAAATCTTGCACTAACAGCTGTTTTCTAAATGTACAAACAGCATGTTATCGTCCTACACTGCTGGCACATTTGCCAATAGTTTCCTCAGGCTAAAAAGACATTTCGACATGAGAATCAAGCTCTTCATTTGTTCTTCAACCACTGGAACCAGTCGTCCGTTAACAAAACAACACAGCGAATAATTTTTCCCATCGGAGACATCACACGCCACCATCTACTGTACATGCCCATTAGCTCTGGGTCTCTGTGCGTGTATGATGGAAACCCACATCTCTGGAATGTGAAGTCCCCTAATGAACAAGCGTCTGACTGCAAGCGGCATCAACGAAAAGCAAAATTCGTTAAATCTGAAAGAAGTAATTGGAAAGTGAGCTGTCACAGTGCAGCCGCCTTCCCAATCTGTCAGATTTGTAATGAAGAGAAACATCACTGCCTTCGTTGACCCAATAAAACACACAAAGACAAGCAGAGGAAGGGATAAACACATGTTCACCTCATTACGCTTAGCTCCTCAATGGTGTATAAGTGAGAGTAATGCTGGAAAAGACTTGGGGTCATGTGTTAGCGCACTCTTTAGGGCACACACACACACTGATACAAAATCAACTTCTTGTAAGCCCATTTAAGACAGGTCAGGGTAATTAAAGGATTAAATCACCCCAAAATAAAAGTTAATCCCTTACCCTCATGTCATTCCAAACCCGTAAGACCTTCGTTCATCTTCAGAACACAAAGTAAGATATTTTTGAGGAAATCTAAGATCTGACCCTCTATAGACAGGAACACAGCTGAAATGTTCCCAGGTCCAGAAACGTAACAATCAGTGTTGGGGAAAGCTACTTTTAAAAGTAATGCATTACAATATTACCCCCTAAAAAAGTAACTAATTACGTTACTTAGTTACTTTTTATGAAAAGTAATGCATTATTTTGCGTTACCTTTTAAATATGGGCAGAGATTGAGTGTTTTTTTTAATATAAGAAGTTCTATTTATAAGTGTCACAAATTAACCACAGGCTGTAGAATAAAGTAGAATACAGGAGAAGAAAGTTCAATACTCTTCAGCAATAAAAAAACAAAGCACAATAGTTTTTGAAGTCATTTTTGCTTGTAAGTATGGTTGAACTGGATCAAAGGTTAGCAGCAAAGACATTGGTTAATAAAATATACATTTGTGTAATTTAATTATTGCAGGTTTGCGTCATATTCTGAGTTTATTTTAATTCATTTTGATAAATACTAAATCTGTTTTTTGAGTGAGATGAATTAATGCACATCCACATTTAGTCTAGAACTATACTGTATTCACACACCGCACACAATTCCTCTGTATTTCTGAGTTTTTACTATCTATCTCAGTCAGATCTTAGATTTAATTAAAAAATATCTTCATTTGTGTTCATTTTGGGGTGAACTAACACTTTAATGGATGTTTATGTCTTTAAGAGCAGTTTATTTAAGCATTATTTATTATAATTAGTGTTGATTTTATGATTTATTAGCATTTATTTATTTATTTTCATTTTAGCATAAAGAGCTGAAGTTCAACTTAAAAGACATAGTAAGGGTATGTGGAGAAACAGAAAGCCAGAAAGAGAGACGGCTTAAGGAGATGTGAGAGAGATGACAGCGAGCGTCTGTTCCTGCAGCTGGCCCTTGCCCCGCCTCTATAAAACACACAGCAGGAGTCATTATCAGTGTGGGGGGGTGAGTTCATCCCCATATTATTACCACCTTACCCCCCCCATTAACCATCCACTTCCCCAGCAGCACACACACTTCATCTGATGTAAACTATGTAAGCACTCATATCTGTCACACTAATAGCTATTGTTATGCTGATACACACAGTAGGACTGACACACAGGTTGCTCCCACTTCAATCATAACAGACCAGTTAAAGCAAGATGATACATGATCTTACCAGCATGTGACATATTGGTTTTATAGACCTGCACATACCATAAAATGGTGGGAGGGGTTCACACCAAATTTTAGCCACACATATTAAATTAAAATTGCGCAGTCAGTTTGACAGAGTAAATGGGGCTTTTTTTTCTTGTCAAAGTCTACAGGTGTGTCTTATTTTTTAATATAAATTTGGTCTTGAGTAAATCTGTCTGGGGTAGTTACGAAATAGTATAGATTTTTCAACATGATTTTAAACTAAGCATGAAATGAAAATTCATCCTATCTATTTTCTAAATGCATCTTATTGTGGATTCATTCATGCATGTTTTTAACTTTCTTTTGACTTAAAATATCTTAAAATAAGTGCTGTCAAACGATTAATTGCATCCAAAATAAAAGGTTTTTGTATGTGTGTGATGTGTATATATATATATATATATATAAATATATATACACACACGTGCGTGTATATATTTCAGAAAAATATTGTTTCAATTTTAAATGTATTCATTTATAAATTACATAAATATAAATATAGACACATAAATATTGTCTAATACATATTGTGTGTGTGTTATATATACATAATAAATATACACAGAACATTATGCAAACAAAAACTAATTAAAATATGACTCAATCTTCTGGTGAAAGGACAGACATTTCTCTGGTGACGAATACCGGACTGTTCCAACTTCCAATCATTTGGTGTGCTTAAACTTCGCCCCTTTCCTACTATTAACTGCAAACTGCCATTCAAGGGTGCATTTCCCAAAAGCAACTATGGTAACAACAGAGCTGAATGGTACTAACAACTATAGTTAGTTAACAATGGTTTTGGGAAATACACACTAGATTTTGCAGTAACATTAGTAGTAACATTTTACTACTGGAAGCACTTTTTTTTTGGTTCAGCAGCAAGTGGTACAAGCCATATTAAATTAGAAAAATGTCATGAGTACACCTTTAACTTCAGACAGGTCACTGTTCAGTTTTTGTTTTTTTAAACAGCCTTCTTATGAACAAAATTTTAATTTGCTAATATCCAATTTTGCTAGTCAAAATAGAGAAAAATGTCTTATTTTATATAAATAACATTTAAAAACATATCTGTCACTGATACAGTGATACATGGGTGTTAAAATATTTATTTAATTACATGTCAGATTGACATTATCAAAAGCAAACATGAACAAAATGACATACATCTAGAAAATAGTAACAGAAGCTTTCAAAATTAAAACATAAACATGACATCGACATTACGTCACGGAGACAAACATGAAAACAAAAGACTAATAAGATACAACTCCTGCCATAATGCTATATGAATTAGCTGAGTTAGGTAAAGTGTCAACAAAAAACTTGCATTTCTCTCAAAAGCAGAATAATACTGTACCACCTCCTGCGCATAACGAAAAAATGACGGATAGCATCATAAGAAGTATAAAGTAGGGCATTCTGTAATGCAACAGACCATGTCCACCATGTTAAACTCAGGGTGGGCAAGAGGTGATGTCACTCTTAAAGTAGACAAAATGACATCAGATACCAGAGGTGGACAGGATGTCTTCTACCAGGTGTTTATACACCCAGGCGTCACCTTTGAGCCGCTGTCGACGGATCCCGACCACCTCAGGCTTCTGCAGGATACAAACCTCCAGCTCAAACTGCATGGTCACCTTTCCAAAGTCTGACTGTGTGTGGCACTTCAGAGTATAGCTAACAGAAAAAGAGGATATATAACAATTTAAACCAAGTTATTTGATTAAAGCAGCAGTACTCAACCTTTTGACTCAAACACTATATTTCTTGGTATTATGACAGCTGCTTGTTTTCAGACATTTGTATTGTTATATTAAATTAACATGCAGTTATGTAATGTATTCCAGAACTGTATGTGCTTCTATAAAAAAAAAAAAAAAAAAGCAAAATCGTTCTAAAATATAATAATAATTTATTCATTTAAATACTCATCCTGCTGAAGTTTCGACCCACTGGTTTAGCGGAAAAACAAATCTTAATGGCCATTTCAGGAAACGCATGATGGATAAATTTAACTTACCCCTTCTGAACGAAGTCCACGTTCTTCTCTGGGAGGATGGTGAGAATCTGATTGAGCACTTGGTCAGCATTCGTCTGACTGGTGAGTGTCACATTGTACTGAGCCTTAAAAAAACATAAGGATGAGTAACTGACGAACATCTAAATGGGCATTATGGAAAAAAATATGGACACGTAAAGAGATAAATGTTAAAGGGAACAAAACACTATGGAAGTATTTGGACCAGTAACTGTTTGGTTACCAACATCCTTCAAAATGTCATATGTACAAAAGAAAATAAACAGGTTTGGAACAACTTAAGAGTGAATAAATAAGGATCGAATTGATCTACACTTTTAACATAACAGTTAAACCAAAAAAATTTTAATCATTCACTCTCAAGTTGTCCCAAACTTGTATGAGATTCTTAATCATTTAAAACCCACTTTCTTACATTAAAAAAAAAAATAAATTTGTTCCTCAAGGGTGCCGTATTTTTGGCCATGACCATATTATACACATATATATATATATATATATATACATATATCACACACATACACATTAAAATATGTAGTAAATGTGTTTAAATATCTAAAAATATAAGAAATACTTGCCAAATCAAATTGGGAAAAAAAAAAAAATAAAAAAAAAAAAGAACATTCAAGAGAACAACAGACAGACAAACAAACAATACAATCTTAAATGCTAAACAGGACTGTAAAAATGAGATGAATGATACCTTAATTTTGCGTGGTCCATCTCGAGGTCCTCTCCTCTTACTGGGTGTGAGCATTGTAATAACTTTATCTAAGCCTCTCTCCAGACTGCCAAACACTTTACCTCCTTTCCGCTTCTGTCCACTGTCCACCTGACAGCCAGCCAAGTCCAGAGATCGAGACCTGGACAAGTGAGAAATTCAGTTTAGAACATAATTACACATTTGTACAATTACAAAACTATCACAACTGCAATGCAGCATTTTTCCAAGAGCCTACTACTGAAAAATAGGGCAGTTAAAACTCCCTGTTGTTGCCCTCCAAATTTTTTTTTTTACCTCAAAATGTAAAACATGTAATGTAAATGTAAAAGTTATTTTAAAGGTGAGGTGTCAGTGTATAGGTATTTAGAAGCCATTTATTGGCTGAAAAGCGGAAACCTGTGATTTTATAATCCTTTAATATACATTTTATATAATTGTATATGACAGAATTACACACTTCACATTTAAACCCCCAGTCCTGGACCATTCCATTCTTTTTGCTAGTTTTTTGACTCCGTTAACAAAAGACAAAGCCTTCTACCTTCTCTCTGGGCTGAAAGCCAGTATATCCAGTTCTCCTCGTTGGCCGCTCTGCTGTTGGTCCACTTCTCTCCTTTGGGATGTTTCTTTAGTGGCACTGCCCGCTCCTGCACACACAGGATAAACACATGTCACTACATGCTACATGCTGCCGCAGCACTGGGAACAGCGACACGTACACCTGTCAGTATGCGCTTCGGGAGTTGTCTCGTACACACACACACACACACGTACACCCTCCCCAGTGTGCACCTGTCCGTTCCAGTGCAGGAGGTGGTGTGTGACAGTAACGAGGTGGACACAGTGGATGTTGGGACATGAAGACGTTTCCCCAGACACACAGCGCCCCTTACAGAGACACATACTCACTCTGGTCAACTGAATCAAACTATAAATGCAAGATGACACAACCCTCTTTTTAGGTACATTTAAACACTAGATATGGCTTTAAAGCATCTAGCACTGAATGACACCAAAAATTAAATGTTTGCAGAAAATGTATATTTATACTTATGTATGGAAAGATCCAGGTATTGCCAGCAATGAAAGCTTTCATTTCTCTAGATAATATCCACAGTTAAATCTCTATTAATGTATTTGTTCAGCTCTCATTTACTTCATAGAATTAAATAATTTAATTAAAAAAAAATAAAAAAATAAATAATATCTTACTGACCCTAGGCATAGTGACCCTGGAGCACAACCAGTCATAAGGGTAAATGTTTTTTTTAAACATAATAATAAACATACACAAAGCTGAATAAATAGGATTTCCATTGATCTATAGTTTCCTAGGATAGAACAATATTTGGTCAAGATACTATTAGAAAATCTGGAATCTGAGGGTGCTAAATGTGGACTAAATCATCTTTACAGTTTTCCAAATTAAATTCTTAAAGCATATTACTAACCAAAAGTATTTGCTCAAACTAAACAAATTTCATTAAAAAAAGGGCTCTTCAAAGTGATTAAAGACATACTCATACAAGAAGAACATTTCAACAAAAGATAACATATATTTGAATTATCACATCAAAAGTGTACACTTTGCGCACATTTTGCGATGCTTAACTGATTCATTATGCAGCTCACCTTTGCTGGCGTCACTGCTTGTGGTAGTGATGTTGTTGTTAGGTGTTGTCACTACATTTCTGTTGGACTTGGTCTTTCTGCTGGACATTGGAGTTCGAGGGGCAGGCAGAGCAAACACATCTCCATCTGTGCCTGTCACAGCAAGATTCTCTTTATTTTCTCTGGTTCTATCACGTCTCTCTGGCTTCTGTTGATGGGGTCTCCGTTGCTCGATGATGGGGGAGTAGCCTATTTCATTCCGCCGCTTCTCCGATGTTTCAGAGGTGAGCTTCTGAAGACGACGACAAGAGTTTTCACAACAATTAGTAATTAAAGTGTTTTCTGGGTTACTACACTGAATATTTCCTTTAGTAACGACAAAGCTGAGGTATTTTTTTCCCTGATCTCAAACTGCCTTCCTTGGAAGGTAGTCTGGGAGAGGGTTTTTTTCGCCTCTTT
>JAUCMS010000001.1:10456804-10480193 GCA_032357445.1 Enteromius radiatus
GGTCGGAGGGGTCCCATTTCGCTGCATGTAACAGTGTAGTGACAAATAAAGGCCTTTCATCATCATCATCATCATCAAATACTTTGTAAAGTAATAACTGAGAGCGGGCCACTAGGAATCACAAACAAAAAAAACATTATTTCCTGCTAAACATTTTTCATTATCAAAGATAAATGTGTGGAAATTTGTTTAATGTAGCCTAAAAATATTATTAAAAAGGGGGGAAAATTACGACTTTTTAATGTTTTTGAAAGGCTACCTTTTATTTGATCAAAAACACTAAAACATTGTAAGCTATAACATTGTAAATTTATTTTCTGTCACCTCTGCTCAATTCAACGTGTCTTTGCTGAATAAAAGCATTACAAAAATAATAATTAATGAGACTTCAGTTTTCAAGATCTGCAATATTAAATACCAAATCAGCAAATTACAAATTATTTCTGAAGAAAAAGTTAACTAAAGACTAGGATAAACACAGCCTTTATGAACATTTCTTTGAAAATATATATATTTTTTAAAACTTAATCATTCCAGCTTTAAAGTTATAACCTTTATAACTTTGCTACAGGTCTATCAAAACTACAATAATTCAGAAAGACTGTTTCTACAATGTCCCTTCGGATAAAAACAAATAAATAACAAACAACAGCGCCAACTAACAAAACAATTAAGAAGCAGTAAGAGAAAAAGGAAAAGTTAGAGGTAAAAAAAGCCGGCTGTATAAGCAGCAATGGACAAGAGGGAAGAGTAGATAAATAAAGAGAACATGGAGGCTAACCATGCGTGGAGTGTTTGTGGCGTGTGTGTTCTTGGGTGTGAGAGGGGTCCAGGGATTCTCGTCATCGTAGCAATCAGGGGGGAACACCATAGAGCCAAGCACCACTGGATGAACACCATCATCATCCTCGCTGAAGCGTAGACTCTTCTTCAGCTGAGACAGACACACAAAACCACACTCCATACATTGCACAAACATAACTATAGTAATATTAATAAATAAACACAGATATCACTGCTGTCTGACTTTTAAACTACCATGGCAATACCATCTTTGTATTTGCATAAATGCAGCACGAGCTGACCATTGTGCACTCATAATGCTAAATGTGTGAATATTGAACTCACTTGTATGTTCTGTAAAGGAGAGTATAAGGGGTCAATCATGGGGCATTCTGCTCTCAGACGCACAGGACGGCCTTGACGCTTCTTAGCCAGCAGTAACAGGTAGGTGGCGGTCATTTGATCGTACTTCCACTGAGAAAACACACAGAATAAAGATTTCTCTTCTGTGTGGTTGATGTATAATACTCATGGTTATAACAGAGAGAATTATAAGTCACATCTTAGCAGGTAAGGGAAGCAGCTCTGGCCAATGCACTGGCATCTACTGACATCTAGTGGTCGTGATAAAACAATTTGATGCTTTTCTTTAAAGTTGTTTTCTTTCTCTGGTTATTAAGCAGTTATTCCATAAAATAGTTTCTTAAACACCAAATCAGCAAACTGATTTCTAATAAATCAACAGATACTAAAGCCTGAAGTAATGGCTGCTGAAAATTTTACATTGCCATCACAGGAAATCACAGTTTAATAATGTAATGTAATCATATTTCACAATATTACATTTTTTATAGCAATAAAAAAAATTGAGCTTTTGTGAGACTCCTTTAAAAAAAAAAAAAAAAATTATATATATATATATATATATATATATATATTTATTTATTTATTTTTAATATTCCTGACCCCTAACATTTAAACAATAGTGCCTTTGCAATATCTATACACTTACAAACCAATGAATACTCATGAATTGTAATATTAATAATTATAACAATCATTTTAAATCACAGGAATCACTCAGTACCTCTGACACAAGTTGGACTGTTCTTTGTTTGGAGAGTTTAAAAGCCACTGCCATTTCAGTGATACAGTCTTCATCTATATGACCCAACTAAAAAGAACAAACATACAAAAGGAAATTACTCAGTGACTCATATACAGTATTCTCTACATTTACTGACTGTGTTATATAGTTGAGTGTCCATTAATGAAGGATCAATAAACATACTGACCCATGTATGGTCCACTTGACGAAAACACATTAAGGACATATGGATCTGTTAAAACTTTAAAGGAACTAAAGCACTATAATGTTTATAGAGCTCATCTTACAGGATGTTTACTGTGCCACTCCACTGGTGAGCTGTATCCCTTTATGACCCAAGGGTGATCAAGCAATTGTTTGACAGTCAAACGCCTCTTTGGGTCCACCTGCAGGAGAGAAAAAGAGGCTGCATTTAATTGCACTGCCTTGCTGAAACACATAAAACAGACACATAAACCTTGCACAGTACCTGCATCATTTGGTTTAGAAGCAGGATGCTAGCAGGTGAAAGCCAGTGGGGGTTGCTATATTTGCCTCTCTGTCAAAACACAAAAGTTGCAGACTTGCAAAAATGACATATACCTTTCAAAACTACTTTTATTTCAGTAACGTGGACGAATAAATAGTTGTGGTGGAATTTAATGCTCACACAAACTTACTGTGATTTTTCTGTAGAGTACCATACAGTTGTCATCATCAAACGGAAGAAAGCCACACAGTAAAGCGTAAAGCAATACACCCATACTCCACACATCAGCCTGAAACACACGTATCATGAGATCACAAAAATCACACATGCTTAATTTGTGTATTGGACACAAAACTGACCTCAGAACCAATGTAAGCCTTGCCCTGAACGAGCTCTGGAGCTGCATATGCCGGACTGCCACAACAGGTCAGCAATTCAAAACCCAAACCGCCCTAAATAAAGTCACATTTACAACTTTTAAAATGAATCCAAACATGTATTGAAGCACTGACATAAGGGGACATATTTAAACAATAAGTGTTATTATTTGTTATTTAATAAATAAGTGTTATTAATTATTAACCCTGTTATATTCCAGTTTACTGTGCAGCTACTGTACTAAAAGGCACTATACAAATAAATGTGACTTGACTTTATTTAAGGAAGAAAATGGACATAATAGACGCATACACACCTTTGGTTTGGCACAAAGGCCGAAGTCAATGAGTTTTAGGTTATGATCTTCATCGATCAACAGGTTTTCCTAAGGTCAGTCAGAAACAGTTTTGACACACAAACATTGACAATGCAATAATTAACTCCAAAATACATGGATTGGAGTACAGCACACAGATTGGACCATATTTATGGTGCTTTTCTGTGTTTGTCAGATCTTAAAAGCATCAGCCCTAGTTTATTGTAATTGAATGCAAAAGACAAACAAGTACAGTATTACAATTTCTCTTTTAGTGTTCCACAGAATAAAGTCTTTCGAAGGGCTGATAAAAGCATCATAATAATAAGTGAGCAATCAAGACGA
Source organism: Enteromius radiatus (assembly GCA_032357445.1). NCBI lineage: Eukaryota > Metazoa > Chordata > Actinopteri > Cypriniformes > Cyprinidae > Enteromius > Enteromius radiatus. The sequence continues at coordinate 10,460,204 of JAUCMS010000001.1, forward strand.
CAATCCATCAATTAACATCTAGTGAGTGAAAAACAGCATTTTTGCAAAAACTAATTCATCATTAAGGCATTTTAAATTTAAACTGCTGCTTTTGAACAAAATAAATTAAAATCCATAATCCACAAAAGCCTTCCACCAGTTAAAAAGTCCATCCCCTGTTTTCCTTTTGCAGACATTTTTGATCTCTGGGTGAGTCGTGCCTTTAATGGGAGAACTCAGTATATGATTAAGCTATTTAAAACTCAAATGTTCTGTTGAACCAACTTACCGGTTTGAGGTCTCGGTGGGCATAGCCTTTGCTATGAACATAAGCCAACGCTGAGATGATCTGACGGAAAAACACTCGGGTCTCTTCCTCTGACAACCGGTCTTTAGCAATGATGTAATCAAACAGTTCTCCTCCAGGACAGTACTAAGTGTAAAAGGAATTAATCCATGTTCGTTTAGCAACAGATCAGAATCACTTTCAAGAAAACATACCTCAAGCACCATGTAGATCTTGCTCGATGTCTCAATGACATGGTAAAGACGACACACGTGCTGATGACTGAGGTTCTTCATAGCCTCAATCTCTACCTTAACTCGGGGCAGATCATCCTACAAAGAGGTAACATACTTTTAAGAGTCTCTTTGTCAAACAATTTGCTCTTCTCATTTTCAGCATGCTAACACTGCATTTCATCTATAATCTCTCAATATTTCTTCATTAACTCTCAACAAGAATTTGCGTAAATGTTAAATGTGTTTAAAGGCAAGGCCAGCCTAAAGAAGATCTTACCCCTAGGTCTTTCTTCTCCATTATTTTGATGGCCACTTTCTCTCCTGTCAGTATGTGTCTACCAAGTTTGACTTTGGCGAACCCACCTATGGGTTAGAACAGAAAACAAAAAGTGTTCTTGATGAAAATTTCTCGTCTGCATGATCACTAAAGCATTGCTTAAAAGTGTAATCAATGGACAGTACCTGAGCCGATGGTTTCATAAACCTCATAGTGCTTGAGAAGTTCTGAAGTGCTTTCTACAGGCATGCTGAGTTCACTTACACCTGCATCAAAACATTTTTTTTTTTTTTACACAATCTTAGCGACACCTTTATTTAAAACCATAGATTAATGACACTTATCTTATTGCACATATTTGCAGTATGAAGTACTTGGTGAGAACGGTGATCACAACGGTGTAAACAAACAACACGAGCAAACCAAAAAACAGAAGTTTCAGTAGCTTTTATATTAATTTTCACCCTATCAATGCTGGATGACTACCTTTGAGAAGAATCCTTTTTTACTTTTATTATCTCGATTGTTTCTACGGTGTAAAGAAAGCTCAACAATCCTAAAGCGTTATTGACTCTAAATCAGATACTCGCGGAGCAAAGTAACGTTACTAAATACATTATGCATGTTATTCCACAAAGGTAAAAACTTTAAAATGTTCCTACATCAAACTAACTAACTAACTAACTAACTAACACACACAATTAATGAACTGGAAAAGCATAATAAAGGACAGTTTTGACGGACATGTTGCACAACAAACTCACCAGCTGTGCTCCAATGATTCACTTAAAAACACCGATATAAGCGAGTTCAAAACATATAAAAAACAAATACTTATAATGTAAATTAAAAACGACGCAATAATTTACTCTGTTACTCCAGATTACTTATGTTTACAATTTGATATAAAATTAAAACTGCCAAAGCATCTTTCATTCGAACATGTTTTAAAAATTTGAATTTCCCACTTGCTACGTCAGAAGAGTTCCTGTTTCCTGTTACGGTAAAAGTCCTCTTCGCTACGTAGAAGGTGTTTTGTCCCCGTAACAGAATAACATTACTCAATAATGGTTTGAATAAAACAGAAATACAAACTATCTAAGTAACAGTTTAATCATTTGTATTTTTGTTTTAAGTTTTAGTTGTTTTGCGTTTGTTTGAAAGATCGGGGCTAGTTGTCACACCCTTGATTTTTGTAACTCCAGTAAATATTTTTCAAATGAGTTTGTAAATAATAATAAAAGTCAATAGCAACACACACACACACACACACAAAGAAAGAAAGAAAGTTACACATCAGGTAAGTTGTCACAGTGGAGTATTTAAGTTTTTCTGATGTCATAATAAACAATGTCGGTGTTTCTTTAGGGATAGCGTAAGCATAGCAATACTTCATTTATTCATTTATTGCAGCCAATGAACATGCTTTAAAACCTGATTAAATTGTAGTCTGTGTGATATATTATTGTGGTATTTTCAGAAGTCAAAAGTACTTTTGCACAATTAATCTGTGCATGTGTTTCTTTTCATTTCTTTTTATTTTTCTTTCTTTCTTTTTTTTTTTTTAAATTGACATTGGAATGTTTAATTAAAATGCCATAAACTTCAGGTGAAAATTACAGACTTCTCTCTGGCTATTCATCAGGACTTCATCCCTTTTTTTCTGCCTGTTTAAGTGTCAGTGAATAATCCAATGTCCCACAATTATTAGTGCAACATAAATAATAATAATAATAATAATAATAATAAAAATCCTGATTTGTAGGCAGAATTGATGCAAAGGCTGTTAACATGCAACAAGGATACTATTACTTAAATGTAAGAAAAAGGTGTTAAGTCTAATTAATAAAACATACATTCCAGTCATTTAGATGTAATTTTAATGGGGTGAATACTGCATTACAAAGCCACTTTTAATTTCTATAACCATTCATTCTCTCACTAGTCATTCTTTCAATCATGCATTCATTTTTACATGCAGCCCACTATTTCCTAGGTATACAGTCTATGGCATACAACATGAAAAACGTAGGTGAAAAATAAATCAATGGCAGCAAAAATTATTCTGTCGTTGTTCCACAAAAATAATCTAATGATCCAAATAAACCTCCCTTCTCAGAGCTATAACTGTAAAGCATGTGCAAAAGTTCATATAAAGTCTTTTGAATGAATCTGAATTTTGGTATATTCGGCTTTGGTATATTCTTCTAAAGGAACACATAGTAACATTACTTGCAACTCAAGTAAAATATTGTTTGTATTTAGTAAACATTTATAACCCAGGTGATTACTGCAGAAAGACACTAGGTATAGCAGAGAGAAGAGAATATACTGTACTGTATGTGCATAACATTGGTGAGAACGGTAGTGAGAAAGCAAGCAAGGGAGAGCGAATGAGAGCAGAGATTGTTGGAAAATATGCTTTCCTCATTAGGCAGAATAAATTACGGACAACCATAGTACAAAGACAGTTATGGTTTAGAATTACATTCAATACTAAATACTTAACCTCAACATACAAACACTGTAAAACAAGCAGTTTAGTACCCTGTTTAGGAATTATGTTCTCAGTAGACTCATCATTGTAGTTTAAGCCATTCAAAACATTTAAATGGCAAGTTTCATGTTTCAGTGTCAGTATGTGTGTCAGTGTATTAGTGCACGCTTATTACTGGCATGCCACTACCTTTGGACACTGCATCATTGTTTATGTTATAGACCTCAACTGGTCTATTTGAAAAAAACATTTGAATTATTATATCAGGTTTCTTGCAGTTTTGGGGGGAAAAAAACTACTCAATTTAACTGTTCAAAGGTCAAAGGGCAGTGAGAGTGCGAAAGAGCTGAGTCAGGCAGAAGACTGAAGTTGTTAGTGCAGTGCATTTGCGAGCAAGGAGTTTAATACTAAGATCATGACAAGTCTTTCTTTCTGTAGCACTTCCCACTAACTCTGCTGCCCGAGCAAAGTCCTGATAAGTTTTTGCAACACCTGCTAGTCCTGTAAGTGCTTGGGCATGGCGCTCCCTGCATCGCTGGCAGCTAGAGAAACATAAGCACACGCTTGTCAGCTGTACCAGTGAGCGGAAGCTTTCAGACAACGACTGAAGTGTTTCCTCTGGCGTCTGCCCAACCCTGACCACGCGTTGGCATCCTGCTAAAAGCCCCCGAGCCTCTGCATGTAATCGCCTTTTGTTCTCTGAAAAGTGAGCCACACAGTTATCCCTGGGGTGCTCGTGGACCCCATCTTGGTTCTTCATAGCGCCAGCAAGAACACTTAAGAGGGTATCCACATCCCTTTGCAAAGAAAGGAATCCTGTTGGTGGAAGGGGATATCGACGAGTCAACAGTGAAGTGATGGTATCTTCATGAAGGTTTGAAAGGAAGCAGTCCGAGGCATCCAATGGAGAAAGAAGGGGACTAAGCTCTGTAGATGAAGAAGCAGGCAGTACTAGATGAGGGAACGAGGGCAGTGGAGAAGATGGAGAGAAAGATGCAGGAGATGCAGAGAGCGACGAAGGAGGGACAGATGTCAGAACAGCATCCCCTGTTTCACCCTGGCTCGTTCGGCGGGAAAACTCATATACGGTGAGTTCATCATCGAAACTGGCGCTGTCAAGAACGCCACTGAAACAGTTGGTGTACACAGTATGGCAGGCCTCTAAAGGTGTTTGGGCCCCCTCCATTACAGTGTCACACCCCATAGCCAGTACTGAGCTGCAGCTAAGGTCTGGTTTCTCATGTAGATTTGGGCTAGGCAAGGATTGTGGTTGGGTTATGGTAGGTTTGGATTTACAGTTTGCAAAAACCCCACAACTAGAGGTGAAGTTATGAGGAGCTGTGCTTGAGGGAAGGTGGCAACATCCTTGTAACCCACTTGAGGTTACCACCCCCCAAGGTCCGTTTAGGTTCTGTGTTGTAACCACTACAGACGAGGGGCTGACTTGAAAAGAGTTGCTTGCTTTGGAGCACAAGGGGGATATGGCTTTTACAGAAACCTCTTTAGGGTCAGTTTTGGTTTTCTGCTGCCCACAGGCTTTAGCATTAGTATGGGTGACCTCTCTTACCTCCTCAATGACCTCAGTGACCTCTTCGGATACTATGGTTACCACTTTTACCTCTGTTACCTCAGGTGAACCTTCATTTAGCGTTACATCCTCAGTTGCTTCTTCTGCTTCTTCAACTTCGCTTGTTTGTAGTTGTGATTCTGAAAGTCTTCTCACAGGCTGAACACTTCCACTGCCATTAGAACTGGCATTTAACATTTCCTGGGAACGTGATAAGTAGAGGGGAAGGTTCTGAATCTTTCCCCGCAATGTTGAGGCAGAGAGTCGCCCAAGGATGCCGGTTGAACAGGGTGCAAGAAGGAACCTTTGGGCTTGTTCATAAGATGGAACACTAGAAGACAATTCTCGGAGTGAAGGGTCAGTTTCATCAGATTCTTGTCCTCTGACTTGCTGGGAAAATAGGTGCCTTGATGGGCAATGCAGTGCACCATTACCAAAAGATGCAGACATGCTCTGACTTCTGGTCCTCTCTATTGGATCCACCGAGTGCTTTCTCATACCAAATTGTAGATGTACAGTATCGTCATCTCTGTCTATGTCAGGGCTTGTGGTGTAAGATATGCTTGGGACATGAAAGTAGGGTAAACTTGATGGGGATATCTGCCCCAGTCTTGGTAGTGAGCTGCTCTTTTGAGTCACTGAACTGCCTTGGAAAATATCTTCCATTTGTTTGGATACCTGATCATCTCTTTGATCAAAGGACAAACTGCTATCACACTGTCCTCTAGACATATCAAAGAACAAGTGACCTCCAAACAGTCTCTCAACTAGACCTCCTACTGCACCTTCCTCTTGATAATCTCTGCTATGGTTACTGGTGTTTCCTTCATCCTTTAGGTCCATGTGGGAGCGCACTGCTACTATAGCTGGCGATACAGTAGACAGTAGTTCAGTGACCGATTTGAACTCCATGGAATCTGGTTCCATCTCTATAAGTTGCTGTTTCCGCTGAAATGCATTGTTTGAATGTGTATCAGTAGGATTAAGTGGACCATTGACATTGGATGTGTAAATGGGTTTGGATTCCAGTTGCGCCGGTTCTCCTTCAGAATCTGTTAAGGATAAGACAGTAGGACATGGACCTTGATCTGAGCATCCACCTTCAAAACATGCCATCCGGCCAGCACCTTGGTTGAATGATATAGGTCCATAGTTTGGGATGCTATTTCCATAGCTGTTACCTAAATGATCCTGTTCTGGAAATGATACCAAGGATGTGTAATTTGTTTCCATGAACGAGCGACGCTTTTTGGATCTTTTGTTGAAATATGACTGTTCAGCTTGAGTAACAGTTTTTCCTTCTTCCTTTTCATTCTTCTCAAGATCCGCTGCATCTTGTTGACTTGCACAGATGCCAATCCCCCTCAGGCTTATTTTCTGTAATATGGAGTTTGACTCTGAAGAATCTTCTACAAAGAGAAATATCAGCAAATACATATGGTAAGTATTTGTTAGCACTACATACAACTTTTTTGGGTCAATTTTTTTTAGTGTTGAGTACAGACAACAAATATGATGAACTTCTTCAACACATGTTGTAAAAAATATTTAGAGAACATTTCATATATAATCTCCCCTATATCATACCTCTTTTCCTGGCAGTTGAGGAGGGTTCTTCAGGAGATGTGAATCTGTCCTGAGCATCAAAGAACTCGTCATCTGAACTGCTGTCTCCAAACCCTGGTGGAGGTTGAAAGATTGGCATTGTTTCTGTCTTATTCACTTCCTCCTGTTCCTGATCTGGTTGTGTTTCCACAGTACCTGGAGGAGAACGAGGTCGTGGAAGGCTCCGAGCACTGTCGGGGGTAACATTGGAGCAGATATTGTAATAATGTCTGGTGTCTCCTTGTTCAAATGTGAACACATAATCCCCAGAAGGAGGTAGGCTGCTCCCAGGACATTTTGCAGGTGACCCCCTTTTGTGTTTTTCATTCTCTGTTCCTAATTCCTCACAATCCTCCTCTTCACTAGCAGCAGGGGGACTAGGTAGACATTCAGCAATATTTGAGAGCGCAGGAAAGCAGAAGAATTGGTCAATATCAGGCTCACAGTGGGAATCAGAAGAGCACAGGTCACTTTGGGAATGAGAATCTTTGCTGCTTTGCAGTTGCTGTGGAGACAATGATGGTGAATAGCGATCTTGACAGCAGTAAGAGTCTTTCACTGGTAAATGGCATGGCCGTCTGGTAGAAAAGTAGGTCATGAGGTCGTCCTCCTCTAGGGCATCTATAGAGTCACTGGACATGCTGGTCATGAAATGTGACTCAGTTTGGTATGAATCAGATGCTTCAGATGATGGGTCATCGACAATGATCACACACTGAGGTTGCTGAAGCTTTTCCTCTTGCTCTTTGTCTTCCTTTTCTGTGCCCACTCTCGCGTTGTCTCTTTCTACTTTTTTTCCATTATTACCATGTATAGATTCATTTATGGTTTCTTTGTCCTCCTCCCTTTCCTTCTTCTCAACCACTTCCTCTTCTTTGCCTCCTTCCTTCTCCACCTCTTCATCTTTTTCCATGTAACTTTGTGCTTTTTCGGTTTCTTCTGGTAGCTTATCACTGGGTTTGACTGCTGTGTTGTTGCTTTTGGCAGTGCCAGCAACATGAGCAAGGAGAGCATCCACGTCTGTGTCTGAGTCTTCAGAGTCACTGCCACAGTGTGATACATAACCTATACACAATGGCAGAAGCACAGATAAAATCACACTGTGAAAATTATCTTTGTAAACATGCAAAAAGTGGTCAAATTTTTCACAATTCCTTTTATATAAAGTATAGGGTGGCTACATGCTTGCTACCTTCAATTAGTTCCTATTGTTTGTGTCACATAGTAATGGTTCTTAGTAATGACGAAAATGACCTATATACCTTGTGTTTTTACAAATGGTTACCACTTTTAAAATGTAAACTTGTACAATTTGTAGTTTTTTGTTTTGCTCTTTTTAGAAAACTGTTTCAACCCGAGTATGTGAGCAGTGTAGAGTTGTTCTTAGATTCTGCCTGAAGCTTGAAGCTTTTTTCTCTCTCTCTCTCTCTCTCAAATCAGAGCAGCAATGTTTTCTCTTGTTTAAAAATGTTCAAAATTCATCAAAGCTCACATGGATTGTTTTTTTCAACTATGCCAGACCACAGAATTCAGTTAAACAAGACAAAAAGGATGCATACCCTCCTCTGCTGATATGCGGTGGCTCTTTGTATTAGTTAACCAGGGGAACACACAGACCTGGGGGTCCACAAGCAGTTTGCAGTATCCAGCAACTAGACACGATAAATCTTTAGCTCCCACTGACTCCATAAGCAAGGTTATTGGCTGAAAGGTGTGAAATAGAGACAGAGCAGATAGAACAATGAAAGGATTATACCGAGTGTACATGTACTGTATGCAGATCTAAGTATAAGCATGTACTACTGTATATATTATACCTTTATATCCTGCAGGTAGATCTTGACCAGACTAACTCTGTCAGACTCAGGTAATAGTTCCACTCTGGTAATGCAGCTGAATTCAGTTAGTGTGGTCATGATGCTCAGTTTGTGGTTGATCACCTGACTCACCCCATAGTGAGCACCCACCAACAAACTCACCGTTGACTCTCTGTCCTGCAGCTAGCAAACAGAAAGAAAGTGAGACAGTGAGAGGAAAGGAAGGATATGTGATACACAAAAACTGTGATATATGGAAGAATAGAGAGCAGGGGAAAATGGAAGGATGAGGATAAACTAAAAGGGTTTTCATTACAGTACATCTTCAGTTCCTTGATTTACCTTCTGTTTGAAGTACATAAAAAAAAAAGGTATGAGACATGGAAAGGGCTCAACGGAAAGTGATCCTTAGTGATCCTTTACTTGCCTTGCAAACATAAGTATTTTTTTATGTTGTGTTTTAAATATTTTCTCACATATATAGTCAATAGAATATATAAAGTGTTATAAGTGTGTATGTGTATATGTATGCATGAGTTATATGGATAAAATATGTAAAGCCATTGCATGTGTAAATGCAGGTACATTTAACGGCAACATTTGACTGCAGTTTAAAGGATTTCATGCCTAAAAGTGGCTATTAAGACTCAGAATGCATCTCTCACCATCATAGTGGCACTAAAAGCCTTTCCTCCATAGGACTTGAGTTCAGACATCTCATTCAAGTAGTTCAGTCTAGCTTGATCCACTGAGATCACCTTAGAAAACATACCACATAAGAAAATAATGTGAATACACATCGTACTGTACTTTACTAACAATAATTATTCTAAAACCTTGTGTGTGTGTATACCATGGCAATACCGTGATATTTTTCATACAAACCATGATATTCTTTTTTATACAATTTACATACAATTAAAAATCATTACTGGTACATATTGTATGTTTTATTGTTTTTAAATGTTAGAGTTTTACTGTATATAATGTAAATGATTTACATTCTTCCACACAATGTGCACACCTTTTGCTTGGGCTCCTGAGACAAAATCTTTTTCATGTGGTAGCTGATGGCTTTCTTCAAGTCTTTTTCTCTCATGTTTCGCAGTAAGGTGTGGGACACAAAGCTTTCAATACCCCACTCCTTCCTTCAGACAGAAATAGTACAGATAGTTTAAAACAGTATTACACAGACAGAGTTGTGTGGTATAATGACACTGCATTGTATGTGTTAACTTCGAAGTAATTCTGAGAATAATAATAAGTTATTTGCATCGAATTGCTGAATCTCTTGACACCTCAATGTACAATGTAATTTAATCAGAAACTGTATATTTTTTTAAACATCTAATGTAGATCTTTCTTATGTAGCATGGATGCATATGATATAGTGTTAGTGTGTGTGCGTGTGTACTCACATGATGGCCTTCAGTGGTGTTTTAAGGGATTGTCCACTGCTGGCTAGTTTTTCCTGTACATGTAGAGCAGCCAGTCTGAGAGCTGTATTACATTTCATCTCCACTGCAAACCTTTCCTGTAATACATCACTCACACTCTATACACACACACAGACACACACATTTATTCAGATGTGGTCTAAATGGGGACATACCACAGACTTCAATTGTTTTATTATAAAGGTAATTATTACAGCAGAGATTAGTAGTTGTTAATTTAAGCCATCAGCCGGCCATATATTTTATAGCACATGGCCATATAAAGTTGCTACAACGTACATATTTCACCTTCAAATGATAATTCATATTTGAGGTTAATGAATGATAAGCGATCATTTGGATTTCCGACCACCTGTTACTGTTCCTCATGGACACAAACCATTTTTCTGTGATCGAAAAATTAATACAATTTAATCAACTAAGCTTCTCATCCACATATTTCTCATTCGATTCAGACTACATGGCTTTGTCACTGCAGAAAGCAGTATTACGGACAGAGGATTCTGATTTTAGCCAAAAACAATGGTTTGATGTTAAAAACTTTATCAAGGATGGACTATTTGATGGATTATTGTTATAAGCTGTTCTAATGGATATTTTTAGCAAATTGTTAGGTAACTGTGCTTCATATACAACCAGACACAAGCACACACCTGTAAGTACAGATACTCAAAAGCCACAGGATCTTCTTTGAGCATGCTCTTAAAGTCTCTAGGTAGAAAGCAGACACGGAACAGACACCTGTAGTCGTGAGTCTCCTTCTTTTCAACCACCTGTCAGAGATTACACACATACAGAGATTAGATATAATACTGTATGTTGGCCATTTAAGAATTACAGATGAGTGTAGAAAGAAGTACCCTCAGTCACACTTTATTTTTAGGTCCATTAAGATTGTCATTTTTAATATGACTTTTGCCTTGGTAAACTCTTCATTTGCTACTTATTAGTATTTAATAAAGTAGTTAAGTTTAGGTAAGGGCTAGGATTTAAGGGATCTAAAATATGATCATGCAGTACAGTAGAAGGCATTAACATGTGCTTTATAAGTAGTAATAAACAGCCAATATGCTAATAACATGCATGCTAGTTAATAGTGAAAAATGGTCCTTAAAATAATGTGTCACCTAAAGAATATACTCTTTTCAATGTAAGGAAAGTAAATGAGGAAATTAAATGCCAAAACAGCACAATGAAATTAGAAAGTAGGATTTCTAGAGTCATGTGACATCCTCATGTAAGAAATTCACTCATTAAAAAACCTTTAGACTATTTTTATGACTTTAGTTCTTGAAAGCTCACATATTTATTATTCACATTTATTATTAAAAGTGGTGAAAAGCGGACAGGATATTCTTCATTTTTATTTTTTTGTTCAATGGAACAAAGGAAGTCCTACGGGTTATTAATAATTGATAACTTATTAATGTGCATTTTCATGTTGAGCTTTGTTACGTTTGTGTGTGTACCTTTTGAATAATCTCTTCTTCGTGCAGTAGATATAGTTTGCTGATGCTGTACTGTTGTTCCAGCACCAGAGAGAAGTGTTCGATACGGGTGATTGAGAGTTTCTCCTTCAGAGTCATTACAATGTCCTGCAGATTACATAAGAGGATAGATGAAGCATGCAAAGTTATATAGAGGACATTAATGCACAACACAGGTTAAAGCTAAGAAGACCTCCCTTTTACGGCAATGTGATGGTACTATGGTACAGTCATGGTATTAAATGGTAATCATGGTGATCATGTACATTTGCTTATTTATTTTTGGACGACAATCATAAAATAGACACTATAATTAATGCCGACTGAAAAATAAACACATTAGACTTTCATGAACATATCTACAGTACCTTAACAGTGGTTTTAGATTCAAACTTGAAAGCCTTAGTTTGACCATTTTCCAGATAGACTTTCAGAACATTGGGCAGGAACAGCAGAGAGTTACCCTGGAGGTTAGAGGACAATATAAGATCCAAGGTCAACAGATATATTTTTTATAAATATAATAATACATGTAAAATACATCATAATAATGGTAGTGAATATGCTACTGTATAAAACAACTGCCTGTTTCAACACAGTGTTAAAACATTCTAGCCAAGCCATATTTATCAGTATTATTATCATATTAAAAAAAAGATTAAGCCCTGCAAAAGCTGCATACAAAAAAGATAAACAGTTTTATCACTGCCTTAGTCATGTGGTGTGCTTGATAATGGGCTTGTTTAATTAGAAGTTAATTAAAAACATCTCGGGCTGAGGAAAATGAACATCCTCGCGTTAGTCCACCTGAAGAAACATTAAAAAAAACATTTAAAGGTGGACTATTTCTTTAAGGTACTCTGTCATAAATATTAATAAATATAAATGATAAATCCCACCACCTATATAAATTGCTGCTATGGTATACAACATGTCAGCTCAGCTATACAAAGGTCATGATTAATGGTTAATTAAATAGTTAATACATTACTGATAAATTATTTATTTAGGTTTTGCCCAAGACTGGGTAGACTGCCAAATGCTCAGTGCCTCACTATTGTTCAGCATCTTCTGTTCATATTCTCACTTTCATTTTCTTTATCACTCACTCTCTTTATCTTCTAAGCACATGTGAATATTCCATTATTAACAGCATGAATGAACAGAATGTGACAAACCTGTGAGTGACCATTGACCACCACCTCCTCTGCAAACCTCACTTTAACCGGGTTTGACTTCAGCTTGGCCCTCTTCTCTGGAGTTATAAAGGATGACTTTGGCCCCTATAGCACATATATAATGACAAACGGCACAATTATTGACATGTCTGATATGTCAATGACATATTATTTCAGCAATCATTCATTGCAGAATTGCACTGGCATAGAAAAATGTGTCTGCATTAACTGTGACATATTTGTCACTGAGAAATAAAGTAAACAGGGAGATGTCAAAATGTCCTGAGACCAAAATGTCTGTATTTCCTCTTTACAGCCCTTACAAAAAAGGTACAGTGGTTGAACTATTCTGCAGTAATGATATCAGATATCAGATCATTTCTTGGGATGTTATCATGGTCCTGAATGATTACCATATTCAAATCTTTATCATATCATGGTAATACGTTGCAAGGATATGCTAATAATTTTTTCTTCCACTAAATATTATATAACCTTTTTTATTTCTCACTATTAAAATACTTTTTGTGATTTTTTTTTTTATCCAGACCCACACTCTCTGTAGGTCCCCATCTCCCAGAATGAAATCTTACACATGCATCTTTATGTTATGCTTATCCTTTCCTGATGAACAGAAAAATTCTGCTGAATAGATGCATATATGATAAAAATGTTTTTAATAGGGTTATTGAAAACTGAAAGCAAAGTTAGATAAAATAAATGAACAAATACGAGATGAGAGATGTGCACTTTACAAGCACTTCAAATTCTGCAGAAATTTAGTGAGCTTTCTGCTGAGCTCTGTAGGCACAGATTTCCTGTGGGCCTGATTATTATAAAAAACTTTTGGTCATCATTTCTCCCTGCTGCTATAATGCAGCACAACACCACATCCTCCTGCCATGCCATGCCTCATTCAGACATAACAGTGTGTGTGTGTGTGTGAGAGAGAGAGAGAGAGAGAAAGAGAGAGTCTATAACTGTGTGCACGTACACTTACCAGAGTATTTCTCAGGACGGTCAGTATTATGGTGTTCTGACATTCTCTGTACATAAGTTGAAAAGAGTATTGCAGAATTAGTGATACAGTTGCAGCTCAAGTCACTAGATGTACCATTTCCCCATGTTTATAAATTTGGTCATGTGAAAAGTTACTAAAATATTAGGTATAACTGGACATCTGGGCAGCCAGATATACTGTAGCTAATTTTGTACTTTCGCATAAACACTTACACCTGCAACATACCTGATGATGTCAGCAGCCTGCTCTGTAGATAGATCATCAACAGCAACATTGTTTATTTTAAAAAGTTGGTCACCAGGGACAAGCTTTCCATCAGCAGGGCCACCTATAAAAACAAATAAACATACTTTGCCACTGTAGCTGTCATTCATTGGGAATAGATTTATAATTTAATTACCAGTCTGATTCGACAGGGTTATCATGTTTTATGGGAATGTTTGAGAAAGAGCATTTATGTTGTCCTAGTTACTGGCTGTGTTACTAGTTATTTGGCTGTAGGGTAACCAGATGGCTTCAGCTATTCCAAGAGTAGGGTTTCCTGTAGACACAACTCCATGTGCCAAGCAAGTCAGCCAACACTTTGCAGTACATGCAGGCTATACATGCAAATAGCTGATGGGTCACATATCAATTATCAAATTTATGTTTAGTGAAGATTTAAAAATGTCTGTATAACTGCATCAGATTTCTTTGCTCTATTAAAGATAAAAGCTTTAACACATTACATTCTGTCATTAATTACTCACCCTCATGCCGTTCCAAACCAGTAAGACCTTACTTCATTGTCAAAACACAATCCGAAATCTTAATCCGAAAGCTATCACATTGTTAACGGTCCATGTGACATCAGTGGTTTGACCATAATTGTCTGAGAATACATTTTATGTGCAAAGAAAACAAAAATACTGACTTTATTCAACAATTCTTCTCTTAAGCGTCACCATCCGCCGCCTTTCAAGCCATTCACATTCTTGTGTTGTGGTACTGCCATGAATGATGGCAGACAGTGACGAGGAAGTGAAGAAATGTTGGATAAAGTTATTATTTTTGGTTTCCTTGTGCACAAAAAGTATTATCATAGCTTCGTAACATTATGACTGAACTACTCATGTTTCTGGGCCTTGAACATGTCCGTTGTGTTGCAGTTTATACAGGGTTTCTGACTCTGGGATTTCAGCAAAAATATCTTAATTTGTGTTTTTCGAAGATGATCGAAGGTCTTATGGGTCTGGAACAACATTAGGATAAAATGTTAACAGAATTTTCATTTTAGGGTGAACTACACCTTTAACATTAGTTAATACATTAATGTAAACTACTGTATGAAAAATATACTATTTCCAATACCACATGTATTAACTTTTATGAATGTTATTTAATAAAAATTGATATTAGTTCACACATTGTCAACTTTTGCTCTTAAAAATGTGTTTTAAAATTAGGTAATTTTTATAACTGTTTCTTTAATATTATACTTAACTTTTTGCTAATTTAATCTGACTTGACTCAACTTTATTTGAACAATAAATATATTACCGCAGTATCCTTTTTGCAATAATGGATGCTTGTATTGTAGCTAATGCACTATAGCTGTTCTATTGATTTTCATGAAGGGCTTGTATGCTGTATAATCAAAATGTAACTTCAAAATGTAACAATCCCAGCAAGGCTTTATCTCCACGGTTTCAGCCTGTTTAGAGGGCTGCCTTAGACTTGTTCCACAGAATGCCTCAACAGACCTTGTCATTCCCTTCATATTCATATTCATAAAGTTAATGGATGGGCGTTTTCCCACCATCAAGTTAATCTAGACATTCCCATGGTGGGATTATTCCAATATAAAGTCTAATGGAATTAAGCTCTCAAATCTCCAAAAAAGATCATCTCCTTTCAGAATTGTATGGCCAATGGTTTCCTGCCTGTTACCCCTGTGTTCATAGCAACTGCTAGAAGCTTATTTGGAAGTGCCACAGATGAACTCTGAAGATAACCAAGGCCACCTGGCTAAGACCTAGTACTTAAAGGTCCACTGAAGTGCCTTGAAACATGCACTGTATGTGTTGACGTCAGTTTAACTAAAGCAGAAAGAAAGGGCAGGACATATCAAGAAGCCATGATGATGTCAAGGTGATGTAAAAAAAAGTGACGAACTGCAAGCTTTAAAAGCTTCTGAATGTGAATTTTGTCATTAAACTGGCTTATAGATAACCGTTAAGATATGGATACTAACACCCAAAAACTTCAACTTACAATCAATGAAAATAAAAGGATGCCAAGAAGCCTCAGAGCACTGCAAACTTTAAAATCCATAATTAATATTATAATTCTTAGAATACATAATAAACAAAAGACTGTGAATTGACTATGCTTCCTATACTGTAAAAATATATTTTTCAAAGATTATTGGAGTAGGTTTTTGAAGATTTGAAATCTCTTTTTACTACAAATTTATTTTGCATAATTAATCCTATGGTTTTAGAGTAAAAATTGTTCCAACACCAATTTTGCTTTTTAGTGTAGACTAGGATCCATTGGAGCTGATAAGTGTTTTAGAGATGATTGTGTGTGTAATGTACCTTCTGTCACGTCCAGCACCTGGGGTGGAGTGTGTGTTGAGACAGTAAAGCCATGGGAGTTAAGGGTGGGGTCAAGTGGGATCTTAACAGTGACTCTAATTGGACAGCTCCTCTGCTCCTGGGAGTCATTGTCGGCAACTTGCCCATCTTCTAGCACACGCTCTCTATGTACAGACAGAGAGAGGGTGATGCTTTTTAAACACAAACAAACAAACAAACAAACAAAACAAAGATATATGTTCACACAATCATTCTCAGATTAAAAAGTAGTACCGGCTGATGGACTCTCTGGAGCGGCGAAGCCAGCGTCCCACCACCTGCTCTACTCTGCTGGTCCTGCGAGACGGTGAGCGACTACGATCCCGCTCCTCCATTTAGCTACACACAGGGTGAAAGGTCACCATTGGGCCACTATTTATTGCAAAGAAAAAAAGTGTGTCAACTATAAACATGCAAATATATAATATGCAAATTGTTACACAATTTTGTATGTTTTAAAACTTTTCTGTTACACATATACATTTTAAGTATTTCCTCTGTAGCCAATCAGACACAACATATAATCAATCAGTCAAAGTCTGACATCTACATTTAATTGAACTTACTTTATAATACACACATATTTCTATTATATCATTTTGTCTTTAAATTGTTAAAATAAATCATTTTAAAATGAAATTATTAAAAACAAAACAAAATTAAACATTAAATTAAATATTTGTTTACCTGCACATCATGCGACAATTAATAGAAAAATTTCTATTTTAAGGTCCAATATATTAACTATCAAAAAACTACAACTCAATAAACTCCTAATTTGTCCCGTTAATTAATAGTTAGTAGTTGTTAAGTATAGGGTAGGATTTGGGATGTAGAATATGGTTATGCAGAATATGTGCTTTATAAGCACTAAAGTAAATGTGTTACTAAATGTCTGAGCCAAATTTTGTAGATGCTGCACAATTTCTGTCCACTTCCTGTGAAGTTATACTGTATAATGCTCTACACATATTCATACAGTGCCTTTCAGGCTGAGCATATACATACATAATGCTCATAGCTTTGGCAGGCAAAATGGTGTGTACAGCAGCAATAAACTGATAATGTTCTGATAATGTGTGTTCACCCTCTCTTCCTACAGTGGTATGAAACATGGCCTGCCTTTATATCTTAGGTTCTGCATATTGTGGTGTTGTTGCAGAATTGCTTTTTGTGAAGGGTTGAAGTTTATTGTGCTTCTACATCAAGTATGTCCCACTAGGGAGTGTGAAAGACAATCTGGAGCCTCATGGTCAAAAGAGAGAGGGACCAACAAAGACAAAGAGATAAATAAAAAACTGCGACAAAAAAGAGAAAGAGATCCCGGGAGATCATGACTCATGGTCACATTATGTTCTCAGATTTCACATGATTTGGATCTCACTCTCCATTTATTTTAAGGCTGTCAACATTGTTATCAATACTGCATAAACCACATCAAAGTCATTAGACTGTGCAACACTTGCCCAGCAATTTTGACTTGCACAATAGTGACCGCCTACATTTTCACTAGCCCTGGTTATAAATATATATATACATGTTTTTTAAAAATACTTCATTATAAAGGGTTGAGCTAAACCAACCAGCAATAAAACCATAATTTGCAGCAAAAATCTATTGTAAAATCTAAGAAAACATATAATTTACATAATATATGTAAGTGTACCGTGTTTATTTATTATGTATATATGGGTAGTTGACAAATAAAAACTTACTTATGTAACATAGCAAAAATATAGAGTTACAAATGGCATGAGAGAGGTTTATCTTCAATGTTAGGTTATTTTTAATTTTTTGTAAATTTTTCTGTCACACCATAAGACACACTGATCCGTCAACTACCCATATATAAATACATACACATTTAGAAAATATTCCCATATACATTTAAGGATTTATATTATTATATGTTTAATAAATAAATATACTATAAATATTTATGAATAAACTAATACATAACAAAAATTATGTAACTTGTGTCTAAAATGACAATATACTATAGATAAATTTGATACACTAATTAGTACAAAATACTTTTTGTAAGTTTAAGTGCAAAATGTATACATTGTAGTTTAAGAGGTTCAAGAACTTAAGCACTTGATTACATAATCCCAGGGTTTTCATAAGTGTCAACTGCCAATTATCGCTTCATTCATTTAATAATAATTCACTTCTTTATCTACTTGTACAGTGAACAATAGGTTTAAATAGATTTAAAATAAAGTTCAAGTGGATTTGATGTTTGTTTTTTTAGAACCATGGTGGAGCATCACACTTCTAAAAATTAAACGTTGCAGCTTTAACATTCACTGTCAGAAATTAGCACAGCTGATTAGGTGGCAATAATAGGACATTTAATAATTATTCTGATTCTGATATACTTAAAAAAAATAAATAAATAATAACTTATAAACGACTATTTCAATTCCCAAAAGGAAAAAAAGGAGGATCCCAATAGCAAAAACAACAATATGCTCTCTGAAGAGTTTCCAGAACAGTTTATACCTCAGGAAATATGCATTATGAATAAGGAAAAACACCTCTTGACCATGATGCACCTGCTTTTTTTTCCAGACTTCTAAATCAGTTTATATTCTCATCAACTATTCCAGTTATTGCATTATTGTTACCTCATTAAATATTAATCATTTAAATAATAAATGATAATAACATATTAGCAGCTATTCTGGCTAACCACATTGTTCACTAAAAACACCCCTCCATTTATTTTTAAATACAAAGGTGTAGCAGGTAAACATCCATAGATCCCTTTCTTTAAATCTCTCTTTAAAGCTAAGTTGCTTAAATAATGTTGAGGTTTCCCTAACAAATCTCATTTGTTTTTTTCAGCACTATTTAATATATTTTATGATATATACTTCTGTGCTGTCTTGATCAATAGAGATCTAATGTACATATGGCCAGCAGAAGACCTTAAGATTATTTTATATACTAAAGATAGAGAGATTCAATTACAGTTAGGAGTCTGTGAACTGCTAGATCACTAAAATGGATCCAGAAATTAAATCTGTGTTGTAGCAGTGGAATAAGGGCCCATATTCAATGAATTTCACAATGAAACATTTCAGTTTACTGCTCTCTCTCTCTCTCTCTCTTTCACTCTACATTAGATTAGTGGCCTGTAGAGTGGGGTTTAATTCCCCCTCACGCCCATGTTCCCTCATAAAAAAGGTCTGCTCATGCTCTCTCTCTGAGAGATAATGGCTGTATTCTATCATTAGCATGGCCAGCTAACGCTAATGGCTAGGTTGGACTACTTAACGTAAGAATTGTCTTCAATTCATTCACATCCACATGGGAGGATTACGGGTAGTGGACCAGTCAGGACACACTGCACTTATGTTACGTTAGCACTGAGCAATGCTAAATAGCTTAAAAACGTACACTTAGTCTATCAGTTATAGGATCCTAGCTAGTAATCGATCTTTAAGCAGGCTGTCTCAAAAATCACTTATAGTCTTTGCTAATATGCTACAATGTAAAAAAAAAAAAAAAAAGTAATAAAATAAAGGGCTAAACCAGTTATGTCACAGCTAAATATTATTGCATCGCACCATTATACACAGCTGAAACTTAATGTTAATGTTGATATTTGTTTATGTTTTAAGAGAGAGGACATCATGTGAGTAAATTATTTTTATGCATCGGTCCATGTTGTGCTAGTCAAATAAAATCAATCGTAATAAATAAAGTCCTGAATGCCTTATCTCCTCATTACTTGAGTGAGCTCTTATCACATTATAGTCCTCCACGTCCGCTGCGTTCTCAAAACTCATTTGATAATACCTAGAATAACAAAATCTACTGTGGGTGGCAGATCTTTTTCCTATTTAGCACCCAAACTCGGAAACAATTTACCTAATACTTTTCGGGAGGCAGGCACACTCTGTCAGTTTAAATCTAGATTAAAGACACATCTCTTTACTCTGGCTTACACTTAACAC
>JAUCMS010000001.1:10480293-10490969 GCA_032357445.1 Enteromius radiatus
CCAAGGTTTTTTTTCTCCATTCTCTCACGGATGGGGTTTTGGTTCCTTGCCGCTGTCGCCTCTGGCTTGCTTAGTTGCTTAGTCATTTTTGATTACAGAGACCGTCTCTGCATATAATAAATAAATAGTTGAATCTGGTCATTATACATTACCATCACTTTATTCTCCTATTTGATAATGTTCAGTGCTTTGCTATCTGTATTGTTAAAAGCGCTATATAAATAAAAGTGATTGATTGATTGAAATAAATGTCATATCTTTTTTAAATATAAAAATGATTTAAATATAAAAATAGCTGTTATACAGTAGCCTAGTAACATATTTCTACCATTAGTTACATCAGGCAAAATAAATTCAAGCTGAAGGCAAGATAAACTGAAATTCACTGCATTTCAACACAACTTCTGCTCACATATTTGAAGACTGCTGTTGGATCATCAAAGGGTAAACGTCATATTATGTGACATCTTATTATAGTACTTTAATGGAAAGCTTACAACCTACTAGCTGCATTCTGCCTTCAGAACAAATAGTGCAACTAAAAAAATTTGAGCTAGTTACAAACTAATAGTTAGTAAGCCTCTAGTGTAGATGTCACATTTCAATTTAAAGGTGCTCTAAGTAGAAGTGACGCAGATGCAGGTTGCCAGATTGACAACACCAACAGGGATGAGCACACGATGATGAATGAAATTAAATACTCTGCATTTTCTGTTAATTGGCAACCCAGAGTGCCACAATACAATTGGGTAAACTGGAAGTGGGCAGGTTACACAGACCAAAACAAAGTCAGATATTCCATACCGGAACACACATTTTCAAAGGAGGATAACTGACTGGTATTTTTCAGTTAAACTAGTGAATTAACTTGGCAATGAGTATGTTAACATGTTTCTTAAATATCTGCAAACACATTACCGTATATGTTTATGTTAGTAGAGTCAAAAACGTACATACAGCACCTAGAAGTAGCCCAAGAACTTGACAGAAAAGGTAAAAGATATTGATTTAAAATCTGAGAGAAAACAATCAGTACTGAAAATTTCCTCAATTAGCGGACCATGTTTTCATTGACTTTCTTTAGAGTGTACATGCACAGATTGTTACAGACAGACGACCCTAAGGTTACTGACAAGTAATCTAATTGGATTAGATTTGTAAAGGCTGGGACAGAGTTATTGCGTCACACACTGAGCCGATCACTGAGCCATTTACACACATAACTCTACGAACAGTCCAATACACACAAACACCCACACCTCTTACCTTAGATTTAGATTATAGATTTCACCATTGAGGAGGAACTTTCCCTTGGACTGCATCACCAGTTCTTCACAGCATTGGTTTGATCATTTGAGTCTACTCATCAAGTCTCTGTCAGTTACTTCGACAGTTATCATTAAATGAATTGATTTCATTGGCTAACTCAAAAAAACTATATGCAGTGTGAAAGTTTTTGTTGTATCCATTTGCACTGCACTTATATTTTGGACCTGGATTTTGTAGGTTACTGTGAGCAAAGAGAAAGGTTCAGAAGTCTTGTTTCATCAATAATGAATTCCAGAGTGTGTAGGTGCTTTGTTTTTTTCTTGATCCAGTGGTCCTCTGCATCAGATATAGACTCTTGCTTCCTGCCATGATGGGAGCTCCAAGGTGTCCTCAGATCTGTCAAAGTGACACATATAATGGTATCTGATATTGTTTTTAAAAAACATTCATACTTTATTTCACTATGAGAAGTGAATCTTGCATAACTGACCACAGAATTTGCGTCAGTAAAGTACAACTATGTTGCATGATTCTCATTGCCTTCTTAACTCGAAGATAATTACCAATAACAATTTATAGATGAGCTGTAGTGGTAACACTGCTACACATACATTTATATGTGTGCTGAGTGCTTTTTTCTGTGTTTTTGATTGCTCAGAGCAGGTTTTCTCCTAAAAATGTACATTTTGCCAAAGTATTTGTTGTTGGATAATAAATGTGCGATATGTAGAAGTTTAAACCTACAAGTATTTTTTTTTTTTGGACATAATATAGCATATTGTATAGCCCAAATGATGAATGGAAAATTGAAAACCTGGAGTAGAATTTGAGTGAAGTGACAAAAATACCTTGAGTTGGGAGATGAACTATTTGTGTTTCTGTGGTCAGTTGTACATGAGACATTTCCCATAGTATCTTACTCACACACTTATGGTTAGATCAGATAGACATAGCAGATTATCACTTAAAATCAATTACTAAAAAGGAATTAGAATTATTCAAGATCTGGTGAAGAGATACAAATACAATGACATTAGGTTGCAACATGTTTGATGTTTAAAGGTGATTCAGCTCTTTCAGTCTGAGCTTTCTCAGTGAAAAGCGTTTTTCATGTTTAAATGAGGAAAGATATAATGCAGGAGCTACAGCATTTTGGGGGGAATATGCTAAGAGGGACTATTTTGGTCAGTGTGTTGTAGCTTTCTATTTATTTACTACAACTGCAGTATTATATAAGTTTGTGAATACTGTAATCGTCTAATGTGCTGATCCAAAGTGAAGCTAATAAAGTTTTCTCTTCTTGTTTAAAAGGAAAATAAGGTCTTCTCCTAATCACTAATCTCCTAATCATATCCAGGTTCACACAGCAAAGAAAAAAAAACTTGACTACTTTCATCAAACCATTTTTTGACTTTGCCTCACAGTTTAGATAATTTACATTGTATTTGAGGTACATATTTGTTTTAGTTCATGTACTCCCTGGGAATCATTCCCATGACCTTGACATTGCTCTGTTTGATTCCCAGGAAATTAATGAATGTATAATTTAAAAGCTATCTAAGTCACTTTGGCTAAAAAGTAGCAGTGTCTGCAAAATACATAAATGTAAATGTAACCAACAAACTGATTCATTAAAATTAATCTCTGATTAATTTAAATCCCTGCATTTGTAATTCATTCACAACATTTTATGTATATTATATACGTAGCTAAATATCGGTCATTACCGTGTAAAATATGTAAAACATATTTCTGCTTATGAATATTTTGACTTCAACCTAGTGTAAAAAAATATTTATTCTGTTTGTAGAATTAAAATACATAATCTTAAATCTTTTCCACTCTTAAAATAGCATACTTTTTCAAAAAGGTTTAACTATTTGGAGTATTGGAGCCTTATAAAGAAGCATTAACAAAGTAGCTTCCTCAATACTGATAAAGTGACAATGGAAGTCTGAGAGAGAAAGAAAGACAGAACCATCAGGCTTGTCGGAGTCCCCTCTGAACATTTTCAGCTCCTAGCTGTTGAATAATTAATGTATCCAGTGCAAAAACAGAGAACACAGCTCTCTTTTTCCCTCTCACTAACTTGTTCTCTGCTTTCCATAGTTTATCCTTCCCTCAGTGCTATTTTCCTTCATAACCACAGACTGCCTTGTCAGAACCTCTCAGTGCCTTTATTCCATTTCTCTTATTTCTGTGACTTTCTCATTTAATCAAATGAAGGATTTAAAAAAAAAAGCAAAACAAAAGCTCTATCGAAAAAGAGACATTGAACAATGAGAGTGCATTTGTTCTGAGCACACAATGAATGAATGAATGAATGAAAGAGACTCAATAAAATGTTTATGATTTTTTTTCCCTAATGCAAAATTGATAACGCTCTAAAATGGTAGCTTTTGATTGGTTTGTTTGTTATATGTGTTGTTTGAACAGATGCATATTTATGAAGTTCCCAGCACTGTATGCATCCTTCAAGCTCTCCTTAAACGCTTTGGTAATCCTATCATTGCCCTTAAACTCTTCTTTCAGACTTACTGAGTGCAAGAGAGAGAGGGAACCACAGAGTGCACAGGCTTTAATAATGCATCTAGATAATGCTGCCTCACCACTCGCACACACAAGCACAACAAAACAGAAAGACAGTGAAAGAGTGGCAGAGCAGCATGGTTTGTGCTCTGCATGTCTTCAGAGGTAGCTGAATGGAGATCGGGAGGTTGTAGATAAAGAGTGAATGGCAGAGGAGTTGAGAAAATGAGAAAAAGATGTATAGAAAAAAGGGAAATGAATGAGATAGCTGGGAAGATGGTGAGGTTGATGAAAGAGATGCTAAACAAAGACATAGGGAAAAGACCTGGAGATGCTATGATTGTGTGTGCATTGCATGATTTGTTCTGGGATTTGTGGCATGAGGAGAGAGGTGTGGCATAAAAAAGGAGGAAACGCATCATTGTTTCTTCTTCCTATAAAGAGCTTGAGTTATGTGTTGTCTTGATGCTCAAATGGGCTTTTTTTCTGGTCCTCAAAGAAATCTGATATCATGGTTTTCCCAAAATATTAGGCAGCAAAACTGTTTTCAATATTGATAATAACAATAACCATTGTTAATGACACAAATCAGCATATTAAAATGATTTCTGAAGGATCATATGACAAGGCTGGAGTAATGGCTTCTGAAATATATTACAAAATGTTTTTTATTGTGATATTATTTCACAACGTTACAGTTTTTACTACCGTTTAATCAAATAAATGCAGGCTTTTGCAGATTGCAGTGATTAAGGTGACATCATCTTTGTTAATGAGAAATCAGAACATTTTTAAAATACATTTTCAAGGTGAAACTTATTTTTACAAATGATTAATTCATAGATATTATCATTACATTTTGAGTAGTCTCACCACATATTTTACAACCTGAACTAATACTGCCTTGTCATAAGTAGTCAAATTATTTGATATTCTAAGAGATGTATTGACTTTGACAGATCAAAGGAGGGCTAACTAAACCATTTATCAAGGGTCTACAACCTTTTTGCAGGTCAAGGACCCCTTGGTGGATGGAAAGACAGAGCATACATAATGTATAAAACGTTATAGTAAAGTGTTGCATTTTAAGCCTGGCCTATAATAAAATGCATATAGTATCACACTAATGTATTTACATACTTTGATAGCAAGTCCATTAGAGGAATATAAAAGTATATACAGTATTAAGGTATAAACACACACA
The DNA here is from genome assembly GCA_032357445.1 of Enteromius radiatus. Taxonomy (NCBI): domain Eukaryota; kingdom Metazoa; phylum Chordata; class Actinopteri; order Cypriniformes; family Cyprinidae; genus Enteromius; species Enteromius radiatus. The sequence goes on from JAUCMS010000001.1 coordinate 10,485,296, forward strand.
CACACATACAGGAGAAAATTCACAGGCTCTACTGATCACCTTTATCCTATCAGGAATCATTACTATCCTAATTCAAGTGGTCACTTCCAGACTGACATTGCCCTCATCCAAAGGTCACGAGAGGTCACTGTATGGTTTGATGATTTTAGCCATCTTCACATGATGCTTCAGAAATTATTGTATGCTGATTTGATGCTGAAGAAACATTTTATATGATCAGTGTTATAAAAATGGTTGTACTGCTTAATATCTAAGTGGAAACCATGATTATTTTCAGGATTCCTTGATGATCTGACATTTTAGTTTGACTTAATTATTAATATGGATTGGAATAATGAAAGCTTTAGCTGAACTTTAGCTTTAAATTCATTTTTGGTTGTATTGTTTCATGCTTAGGCTTATTTGTACATACATCTTCCCTACTCTAGTGGTTGCTAGAGTAGCCTATATTTGGAAGAAATCAGTATTGATACAGTGAATACTAAGTCTATCTCTCTTAGGATAGATGCATACATTTCTTTTCATGTACAAATGTATGTGCTGAATTTATGTGTCTGTAATCGGAGATGTCATTTGCCCTGAGGGCTTCAGTCACTCTCGTATGGAGAGCGTAATCAGATCAGTTCCTGTTGGAGATCTCCCTCTCCAAAAGCCACTTAAATGAATATTGGCACAAATGGCCCAATTTCAGCTGTTAGCAGATTGTAAAATGCTGCTCCATGCCTGAAAGACAGATGTGCTATGATAAAAGTCTGTGTTGTCTTGCAGGGCATGCAAGATCACAGTCACATCAGATGTTTTGAGCATTAGTTTATGCACTTATGCCTATTATTTAGTCTTACTGAGCATATCATCACTGGATTATCAGGTTTTAAACATGCGGCAGACATCTAAGCACCGTCTGTTTTGGTAAGTTTATGATTACAAGGCATCAAGAATTCACAGTATTCAGCTGCTCCTAAAAATAACAGCATAAATGAATTATGGCCCTTTCTGAAGCCTGCCGGATCTCCTGCCTGATTTCCACCCCCATGGTTTTTACTAAATACTAATTATTATTATTACAGCCATGTTTTGTAATGTTTGCACCTAAATGGTAAAAATACATCAAGAATACATCAATCAAATGAATGAAGTTTAAAAAATGTGCTGCGACAACTTCCCTACTTCCCTTATGAATCCAGGCTACACTAAATGAAACATGTGAACATTTTGGGCATGAAATCTAAATATATATGGGCTAGCTGTGTTTTAATATGCATTTTTGTGCAAGTTCCGTCTCTTACAGGAAGCAATGAATTCATCTCTCACTCAAATAAAACAAGGTTATCTGGCATTCCCTGAAATGCTGTAAGAAGATAATATAATAATATTGCCTGTGGGGCAGAGTCTCTGTATCAGACAACTAGCAAAGAAAACTGTAACGCTAGCTTATTATTACTATGTTTTTTATGCTTATTTTTCATACAGAGCAATGAAATACAAAACAGCATCTGTAAAAAAAAATATCACATCCTACTTCTGTTTAATGAATAGTCTAATCTATTAATTGACCACAATCTTAAAGACATTTTTTAAAAAAGCCGAAAGAGCTGATAGTGTGAAAGTGTCATTCACTTAATTCGCTTTAATCTGTCAAATGCACCTAGTTCTGTGACGCGCCTCTATCTTCACATCACAACGTTTATGAACAACATTTACATGGTGTCTATCACTCACCTTACACGAAGAGTAACATTTTCGTGAACTATCCTTCGCCTTGCGCCGACAGAAGACTCATTGGGACGGTAAATAAATAAAGTGGAGGGTTAGTCCGAAGGGAGTTTCACGGAGACGCACTTCAGTTTACCGTTTAATCTGCTTTCAGCGCTTGATAAGTCCGACTCTCTGTCTGTCTCCCGCCCTCTCTCTCCTCCTCCTCCTCCTCTTCTTCTTAAGGTTGAGATTCCAGGGGCTTTATTGCCCTGTTAAATCCTTTACATTGCCATAGATATGTACACCAGAAACACGCATATATCTACCATATGAACGTTTATTGGCATTATGCTAGTGCAAAGGGCGCGCGGTCTCCATCCCTCAAATTTAAAAATTGCCTAGCGTTATTTACTGGCGTTTTACGTCAAAATATGCAATAAAAAAGAATTTATAATAATTGGATAGGCTATAATTGAATTATTGTTTTAAATAATACAGTATTATTGTTGTTGTTGTTATTATTTTTTATTATGAGACATTAAAGGGACGCACACTATAGTAATGATGTTGTTGACAGCCTACAAAAGCGACTCTTGCGTGTTAGCCTATTAATATGATACACGGTAATGATGTCACTCATTCAGTAGCCGAACACATACATTTGTCTCATTTTAAAGAAAACTGAAAAAATAAACAATTATTTATTTTTGTTTGTTTGCATCAATTGAATAATAACCGCACAACCAAAAAGCTTAAAGCATAAAGCTTAAAGAAGTGTTTTCAATTGCCAGTAGGCTATTTATACTAATGAAGAGAAATATGCAATGAGAAATAATTTCTAGGCCTAATGGAAAGTTAATAGCCTAATGTAAACATGCTTTACCTTGGTATTTAATCTGTGAAGAATGTATTTATTATATAAACGAAAATGTTGTTTAACCAATTCAAACCTTTAAAATATATATTTTTCATTTATTCAATTTATAAAAAACAACATTAAAAAAGAGAAAAAAATAAATTCTTTATTTTTAATTGGTTTATTTAAGACAGCGGACATTTTTAAGGCAGACATTCTTTACTGTAGGCTACATGTGCGGCGTCAAATTTATATATATATATATATATATATAGGCTATATATATTTTTTTAAGATTAATAAAGTTGTATTGAATTGCATTGTTTTGTAATGCATTGAATAACATACAGTCCACCAGATGGCGCTGCGCTTTATCAAGCCTAGAGCGAGATAAAGAGAAGCAGAAATGAAATCGTGTGAGAGCAGAGAGCTGTCATGAAGTACAGCTGGGGTGTTTAAAGGGACTGGACTGCGTGCCCACGAACACACTACACTGAGGTATTTCTAATCAATACACATGACAGAGAACGTATGTGTTATGCGCACGGGAACAGCTTCATCTTTCTATTATATGCTCAGAGAAGAACTTAGACAACGAGACTAGAAGTGGATATTTAATATGGTCACTCTAGCAGCTAATGAGCTAACTGTAAATAAACCTATCTGAGTACAGTAAACAGTATAGTTTAAACGATCAAATTCATACCGCAGGCAGTTTACACTCATGCGGTAAGTTTTTGTATAGGTATTTGATCTGTATCTAGCCCGGTATCATTGTATCATTGTTTTATCAGCAGATTATGGGAGTGGGCCTGCATTAAAAACTCATTGCAACTAGACGCTTGTAAATGACACTTTAAGACATGCTGCATTGTGCTTTAACAATGAATTACGAAACATAGGGCCGATTTCATTTCTAAATATGCATTTATGTCAAATTTCTTTAGAATTGACAGTGATGAAAATATACACATTGTTTGATTATATCTGTAGGTTTGATTGTCAGTGATCGCAGTGTGGAAATTTTAGATGTAAATTAGTCTGTACAGGGCCCAAATCATTATGTTAATTAAATTACAATGGCTAGACGGTCAGTCAAATGCATGCAACAAGAACCTGTTGGACTTTAGTAACTCTAACTGTGTTAATCACAGCATGTTTTGTTGTGTAATCATGATTGTGAATGGGGAAGTTTAATTGCACACAGTGTGCTCTGCAGGTAGAGCCTCTGGGAGGCAGCAAGGAGAGGTCAGGATGGCAGGTGTTGGGGCAAGTGCCCTGGCTAACCCTGCCTGTAAGATCATGACCTTCAGACCTACCATGGAGGAGTTTAAGGACTTCAATCAGTACCTGGTTTATATGGAGTCTCAGGGAGCTCATCGTGCTGGACTGGCCAAGGTTGGTATGTTTATATGTTTATGCATGTGATTGATATATATATATATATATATATATATATATATATATAAAAGTATACCGTACATGTAATTAAATCTAAAAGATATATTAAAATTGTAATTATTATTTGTCTATATTCACAAGATCACAACTATATATATATATATATATATATATATATAATATGAAATATAATATTATTAATAATAATTGTAAAATGCAATAATGTAATAATTAGGATTATAATAGAATAACAAGGTGTAATAATTTTATAACTTTAATAGAAATAAAAGTAAAATATAAAACTATGCTATAATATATTTTTTATTTTATTTTGTGTTTATTTTTTTATCTATCTTGTCTGCATGTATGTATGTATGTATGTATGCATGTTTGTATATATAAAAAAATGTATAATACGCACACTCTCTTTGACCAAAAATAGTGGCTTCATAATTCTTAAAGAAGATTTTAAATATTTCCACAGATTATTCCACCCAAGGGCTGGAAGCCACGTCGTAATTATGATGATATTGATGATTTCGTCATTCAAGCACCTATTCAGCAGATGGTGGCTGGCCAATCAGGGCTCTTCACCCAGTACAACATCCAGAAGAAGCCGCTCACTGTGCAAGAATTCCGCAGACTGGCCAACAGTGACATGTAAGTGACAACTGTTATTCTACTTAAACTATGTTTAAACACTTTATGTGCATGACTGTTCTTTGGATTGCATTCACATTATTTCCATTTCTTTATACAGTATTTAGCCATAACCTACAGTCATGGTTATTATAAAAAAAAAAAAAAAAAAAGCAAAGCAGTGCATAAACGACACCAGATGCGTTTTATTAAATAAATAAATAAATAAAAAACACTCCACATATTAAACAATATCTAAAAGAAATAATAATTTTGCTAAGTATTATTGGGGTATGTTTGTTTGAAATACAGTTTCATACAATTCATACGCCTCTGGTTTGGTTCTTTTACAGTGGAGGAAATAATTATTTGACCCATCTCTGATTTTATCCAATGACAAAGAAATGAAAAGTCTCAGAACAGTATCATTTTAATGGTAGGTTTATTTTAACAGTGATGGAGAGCACATCAAAAGGAAAATTAAAAAAAATAATTTTAAATAAAAGATAAAACTTATTTGCATTTCATTGAGTGAAATAAGTATTTGAACCCTCTAACAAAAAAAAGACTAAATACTTAGTGGCAAAACCCTTGTTTGCAAGCACATTTTAGGAGGAATTTGGTCCACTCCTTTTTGTAGATCATCTCTAAATCATGAAGGTTTCGAAGCTGTCTCTGTGCAACTTTGAGCTTCAGCTCCCTCCATAGGTTTTCTATTGGATTAAGGCCACTCCATGACCTTAATGTGCTTCTTCTTGAGCCACTCCTTTGTTGCCTTTGCTGTATGTTTTGGGTCATTGTTGTGCTGGAACACCCATCCACGACTCATTTTCACTTTCCTGGCAGAGGGAAGGAGGTTGTCGCTCGCTTTTCCCGTTTATGCAGTGAAGTTGTCCTTTGCCCTTAGCAGAAAAACACCCCCAAAGCAAAATGTTTCCACCTCCATGCTTGATGGTGTTTTGGGGATCATAGGCAGCATTTTTCTTCCTCCAAACACGGCGAGTTTAGTTAATGCTAAAGAGCTCAATTTTGGTCTCATCTGACCACAGCACCTTCTCCCAGTCACTCTCTGAATCATTCAGG
>JAUCMS010000001.1:10493653-10504167 GCA_032357445.1 Enteromius radiatus
TATCATAATTTTAGCCATTAAAGCGGTTTTCTTTGCACAGTTGCCCCCCCAGAAATTTTTGTCAGGAGCCGCCACTGTAATATAGTATACTTCAAAATAAATGAAATAAACATTATTTTTTTAGCAGTTGCAAGAGTAAAGGCAAACAACGACATGACATGTTGCAAATGAGACAGTCTTGATCTGTCAGGGTCAGACAGCCCTCCTCTCCAATTGATTAAAAATTAAATCAAAAATTGTAATTAATCAAACTAGGCAGGTGGAGGAAGAGCTTTCATCAGGATTTCACGCTGGTCAGAATTGTCATGGCGCTCAGAGACAATCACATCAAAGCAAATTGCTGATTTGAGTCATTTAACTGATTACAAAAGACCTACCTGAGTGATGTGCATGTGTGTGCATTTGAAGGGGGAGGGATTTGTAATCATAGTTATGCAAATTTCTACGATTTTTGGAGGGGAAAAAAAACAAGAAAAACCACCTAATATCACATACAGGGATTCTTGTTGCATATCATAAATGTTTGCACTACTCTGCAACAGGGTGACCGGTAGGTTGTGGCTGTGTGTGTGTAATGTGTGTCTCCCTGCGGTGTTAAAGATGCCCGTTCACAGACTGCCCCTGTCACTGCACAGCCTTGGCACGCAACTGACCATTGGTGCCAGCCAGAATCAGTGCCAAAGCACTGCCAACTACCATCAGGACCCCATCTGTCGAACAGACCTTGGGTCACATTGGCATTGAAAGCGAAAAAATGAGAGACTGAGACAGAAACAGAAAGATTAAAAAGCCAAACACGATCAGATTATGAGATTAGAAAACCTGTGCCACACAAACATTCATTTCTAATATTAGTGCAAAACATCCTATAGTGTTGCACGATTACAGTTATTTTGCACATTAACAGAGTTATTTAATCCTGTTACAATGGCAAATCACATAGAAAATTAAATTGCAGGATGTTAAAATTATGTATGCAATATCTTAATCCATGAAAATGACAGAAGGAATGCTCTCTTGAGAAATGGAGTCAATGCACTTTCTTTTTATTGTCCATCTGAGTATGAACATAAAAAGTAGTGTCTTTCAAAGACCTTCTGTCTTGTGTTTTAAGTTTGTGTTTTCTACAGTCCAACAGGGAGGACACAATTATCACCTCAGCATTCAGATGAGCCAACAACACTTTAACAGTCTGCCATGAAGCAGATGCATTGTATCAAAAGTGTCCCTCTGGGCAAAGAATACTTCAAACACACATGACCTATACTGAACACACAATAATCCATTACTGACACTTGAAAACCCAAATGTGTGAAAAGCAAACAGATCTATACCATTAAAGAAGGAATGTGTGAGTCACAAGTGTTTGTAAAATGCCTTTATAAAAATCTCACAAAAAGCTCTTTTAAAACTCACAATTCAGACCACTAGGAACTTGAAATAAAAATGATAAAATAAACAATAATCTAGCTCAACAATTAAAGTCTATATAAACATATTTTGTTACAGCTAGTTGCCAAAACAACTTAAAAGGCCAGACATCTCTGAAATCTGAAAGAATGACCTTAAAGTATCTCAATAGTAATGCCAGGGACTCTTACCCACTAAATCCCATTCTCCATTGGGAATGTATGTAGAGATGTCCACTGCCTGCATCTGTAGGTCCAGAAGCCAGCCGTTATGAGTCCAGGAGCCAAACTTGAGGTCACATTTCTGTATATCGAATGGGAACCAGCGCACATCTATGTAACATGTGCTCTTCAGAATACCTGTACGATTAAACACAAACACACCTGTATCAACAAAATTAATGATAGTAGAAAACATCAACTGCATTTGTGTAAATTAAAATTATCTTAACTATTACGCTATTTTTGTAAAGCCACTATTTACACTTATTTACACATATTTCTTAGAAACTCGCTAGAAACGCTTTACTCTCTACACGACTGGAGCGGTTGTTTGACACTTGTTGGTGGGCAGAGTTCCTGTAAATAGCCTCTACCAACAAGGCGGGATATTTGTACTGACAGTGCGTTTCTACTGGCACAAAGCGAGTGCAGTGGAGAGAGCGTTTTAAACAAGCTTACACACTTATGCAGTGCATTATGGGATTGAAAGTGGTGTGGAAAAAGTTGAGAGCTGCCGAGAGCGTCAAAAAGGTTTGGCATTCCTCGACTTTGTGCAAATATAGATTAAAACGCTGGGCAACAACCAACCACTGTGAAGAAGATGAAACCAAACAGGGCGTAAACATGTTTTTTTTTAGAAGCGTGCTCATATGCAAAATGGATGTAGCCAACATATAGAAGTGTAGAAAGAAAATAATAAACCATTTTGTCTTTTTTGAGTGATTTAGTTACATTTAAAATGCTACATTTGAATTTACATAACAAATTATTATGATTTATGATGAGAGGTTTTTCCAAGATCACTCAGTATCACCACAGGATTCATCATTTGTACCACTGCGCTTGAGATTGTCTTCCAGTGGCTTGGGTATTTCTCACAGCGAGTGTCATGGCAAACATCCAAACTCACTAAAATCTTAGAAACACTACCGTTGTTGTGTAACAGAATTTTGTTTTAAGAGTTTTTTAGATGAGAATCCAGTTGATTACTTTTTGAATAATGATGTTAACTGTCAACTTTGGTTGTGGGTCCATAGCAGAATGAAGCAGTTCTGTATAAAAATTAGATTTTTTTTTTTTGTTCACACCTTTCTTTGTTTCTTTATTTAGACATTTGTGCCATCAAACTGTTGTATGAACAATTTCACACTTTGATGTAGCTGTGTATCAGCATGGCTGTAGGTGCAAGTGTGATATTTTTCATGTACAGAATGAAACGCTGCAAAAGTAACACATTTATTAACAAAAACATATTTATGTGATTGATATAGCGGTGAGGATAATTTGTACCTGGTGGTATGTACTGACAGGAACCTGATGCATTAACCAGGACATTTGTATGGAAGGTGGCATCAAACCTCTCATCAGCACTGCAGAGAAAGAACAGAACCAAGTTCACTCAGAATATTTCTGCAACTGTTTGCTGCCCTGTAATCTGCATAAACTAACACACATGGGGCAATCAAATACTAGTTATTGTCTTCATACTATGCAGATTGGTCATGATGCAACTTAAAATAATTTCTATCCCAATAGCTCTCTGCAGAATAATATACGTGTCCTTGTCCTTTTGTGTTTCTCCTACCTCCCACAAGAATAATGTTCTGTTGATTAAAATGTCCAATTCAATTGACATTGTGTTTACAAGGAGGCAGTCCAGCAGTTGTATTATTCAAAAGCTATTCATAATTAATCATACATACCAAAGCACCATCAGCGATATGATAAAGAAATGAAATTCAGGTAAAATCTTAGCAGGGACAGAGGCATTTGATAATACCTTTCTAAATGTCATAAATCCTCAGTGACATTTAGGACTTTTTAGTATGTAGGAGGTACACAATATGGCTTTAAATATGTTCTAGTACACACATTGTGACCTTTTATTTGGCCCATTAGTCATTTAATTAGTATTTGGACAGAGTTGTAGATTGTGAGATGTGAGTGGAAGTGTAAAATGGGAACACACAAATGTGCATCATGTGTATATGTCCAGTACACTAGTGTGTTTTCAAGTGTAAAATTGTACTCAGACTTCAGGTACTATGGATGCTTAAGCAAAAATGCTGAAATATGCTTGCCATTAAATATGCATGTTACAAAATTGTAAAAGCACTATGTTGCATCGTATTTGCAAAGCCAGCATGTGCCAGCATAGGTCTGCTTGAAATGAGAGAGCATTTAGACATGATACTACAGTATTTATATATATTATGCTTTACTCATTTTTATGCAGTTGGTTTTATATATTTTTTTTTATTTAGCGGTTTATAATTTATATGTATTTTAAATGGAAGTTATTGCGACTTTTTATCTCACAATTCTTACTTTTTTCTCAAAATTGTGTGATATAAAGTCAAAATTGATATAAAGTTAGAATTGCGAGTTATATAGTCAGAATTGGGAGATAAAAATGTGCAATTCTGAAAACATATCAGTCTTTTTTTCCGCTCAAAATTGGACTTCGTAACTCCCATTTGCGAGTTTATATCTCACAATTCTGAGGAAACGTGTCAGAACTGACTATATCATGAAATTCTGCCTTTATAACTCAATTCTGACTTTAAATTCCGCAATTCTGACTTTATATCACGCAATTCTGACTTTGTATCTCACAATTCTGCCTTTATAACTCACAATTCTGACTTTACAGTATATCTCTCAATTGTAACTTTACAGTATATCTCACAATTCTGACTTCTGAGAAAAAAATTTCAGAATTTTGAGATAAAAAGTCGCAATAACCTTTTTTTTTTACTTTTTATACAATGGTGGAAACTGGGCTCCCATAATTGTAGTATTTTAACTTGAATGAAACTTAGAAATGCTGCCATGTAACCAAAATAAGTACAAAACAAAACAAAAAACTATATATATATTTATCATTTTATTTTCAATTAATGAAAATGAGTGATTTTCATAATTATCAAAACAGTACTGATTTTTATTTTATTTTTAGTTTTTTAAAAACATTAACTTTTACATTTTAATAGGCTTTGTGCTACAACACAAATACCATTAAGTGAACAAATACGAGGATACGGAGCCCCTTTAGGGACATGACGGAGGGAAAAATTTTGGGCGAGTAAAAAAAAAAAAAACAAGCTGGAAAGAAAAAATGTTTTTCACATTTTTTGCCTTCTCGGTCGCAACCAGTTTAGCTCAGATAAACACTTTCTGTTTACTTTATGAATTGGTCCATTATGAATGTACAGAGCTGTCAACCACTGGAAGCATAGAGTAGGCACAGTTTTGATGTCAGTGAAAGCCCTGAAAAGGATATTACGCGAAAAAGGTTTAGGTGTGTTTTGACTTGAAGCAGCACTGCAGCAACATCAAAGGGTGAGCGATCATAAAGCGCATATGGAAGCATCAGTTATCAAACACAAACGTTTTGTGGCTGTAGCGCCGTTTCAATCTGAACACACCTGTTGTTCTCTTGCGAGGCATCTGCATAGTGCTTTACGTTTTTGTTGGTATCTGTACAGACAATAGATGTGCTGAAGCGGCGCTGCAGTCAGTGTATTACATCAAAGTACCACGAGAGCGTTTGACAGCTGATGGTTCCATATTCGCGTTATGATCGCTTTCACTTTCGGACGCTGCAGCGCTGCCTCTAATGATGTAGAAGCGTAAAGTTAACAGAAAGTGTTTATCTGAGCTCAACTGGTTTCGCCAGAGAATGCAAAAGTTTTGCGAGAGAACACAAATATCTTTGTGAGAGAACACAGAATTTTGTGAGATAATGCAAAAGATTTGAAAAAAAAAATTCACCCTTGATTTTTTTTTTTTTTTTTACCCACCCCGATGTTTTTACTCCACCATGTCCCTTAAGGGGCTCCGAACTACGATGCAAAGATCGCTACAATCGCTGCAATGTCCCCAAAAGTACTGCTCATTTGTAATAAAAATCCTTTCAGATTTAAAACTCTTCTTTAAAAAGTCTTTTTAAAGTCATAGAGGACAAAATCCCAATAAAAGTTCAATCCCGTGAGATTTTAACAGTTACTGCTCTTTGCTGTCGGACATCAAAGATGACCTTTCAGCAGCATTGCCAAGGTAATATCGTCCCTAATCCTTTCCATTCTCAGAAAGCTGTTCCTTTTTTAATAGAGGTTTGGCAGATTACAACCTACCAAACTGAAAGGAGGCTGAAGAAAAAAAACCCACATAATCTCACATAATGGCAGAATAATTATTTTGACAGCAATTAGCACAAGAATCAGCCTTCAAATTACCAGCTTGCCATAGAAATCACCTGTCATGCTCACAATGATGCTTTTGCTCAACATGAAATATCCATTAGGTGCCTGTAAAAGAGTAACTCAATTGCTAATCAATCATGCAGTCCAGTCAAAACCATGCAAAATTAACCCATTATTAGCAATAGTTGACATTTTTAATTAAGTAATACTTAAACTAAGCATTAATTATTCATCTGTATTAATCAAGTGTAATATTGTGTGTGTAAATGGGTGATAAAATACTTGCAAATTTGTAAAAACAACAATATAAAATGTGTAAATTCTTTATGGCACTAGTGACAATGAAATCACTTAAAACCATTTTAAAGTTGTATCTTTTTTTCTCTGTCGTTGATTTAATATCTCCCTGAGAGCACTTCTAAAGAATGAATGTTCTTTAGTTAGTATCTGACGTCATTCATTCAGTTTTAGCGTTGACATGGACAACAGGTGGTTCATTGTGTAGCTGAAAAAGAAGCGTCTCTTTGACAGTATCCTCTTGCCTCTCAGAGATAACATGAAGTTGACAACTTTCCATTGTGCACTGAAGCATTCTCTATCTTCACGCTGAAACAATCCGCAGACACATGCAAAATAATCAGATTCATCCAACTTAATCCAATCTATTCTAAAACAAAGAGCAGAAAGGATTTCTTTGTTAACTTTTGTCCTGCATATTTACATTATATTGCTTAACTGGCAGACATATCTCCAGTTTAATTATGAAAATTGACTGTGCACCTGCTGCAACATACTACTGACCCTCCATTTAGAAACTGATTTGTGCAGTGAATATTGTAGGCTACTCGTGCATTTTGAACGTTGAACATTTTTTCCCCTTCAGGAACGTACAGTATTTAGTCTATGAACGAGGAAGCAAGACTAAATTTAAGGTTAAGAACAGGTAGAAATGATAATGTTGGAGGTAAACGCTTTAAAAGTTAGTTTACCCAAAAATGAAAATCCTGTCTTTTACTCACATTTGAAGCATCCTAGGTGTACGTGACTTTCTTCTTTCAGACGAATCCAATTGGGAGTTATAATAAAAATTGTCCAGACCCCTCTAAACCTTTAAATGGGTTTAAGTGGATGATAGCCACTATGCTTCAGAAGGCGTTGCGTGGATTTGCTACAGGGAGAGCACAGAGCTGTGTGAGGGGTGTTTTATTATGAATCCACGCACAATTTTTATTAGATTTCCGAATGGATTTGTCTAAAAGAAGAAAGTCACATGCACCTACAGTAGGATGCTTCAAAGAGTAAATACTCTTAACGTTAACTTAACGTTAAACTTTGCTCATTGTGTTCATATTCTGGGCTCTTCTTTAGAGTTTGATCCTGTAATGTCACTGTCTTGATTGTTGTAGAAGTACAGTGTGTATAACGAGTAAAATGTTTGTAAAAGTTTGCTGTTTTAGTATGCTTATGCTTTTCCACTCCATTGCACCTTTTGCGCTCATGTTTCGTTTTGCAGGGTCTCAAGCAGGATAAACTGTTCTACAAAATGCGGTGGTCAAATCAAAAGAAGTGTACGGGTTTTTTTTTTTTAAAGGGACCGTTCATTTTTTTGAACATTGGCACCACATCTATGGCGACAAATCTATGCCATTAATAAGCGAGCAGACCACTGATGCTGGTGTGCGCGGTAAATCATTTCCGCGATTATTTCAATAAGAAATAAATAAAACAAGCTAATGAAACTATAGCTAAATATGGTCCAATGCCATGCCTCAAATCAAGTAAATGAATCATATTATAACAGGCATCCAATCCTGACTTCCGGAAAAGGGGAAAGATTTTATTAAAGGCATAGATTTGCCACCATACACATCCTCTTTAAATATTTTTAGCTAAATGCTTCCTGTCTTGTCTTTAGAGGTTTATCCTTTTTTGCCTTATTCTCAGAGTCAGACAGCAAAGTCAGCATCTCTCCTGGATGTCCTCTTAATATATTCATCTTAACATGGCACAACGCTTTAGCTACTGTCTTCTGCCAAGAGGATCATTGTATTTGGCTGAGTGGCCATGAGCGATATTTTAAGGTGCGCATGATCTGGCAGAATTCGAAAAATCTAGACTGAAAGCTCTTTACATCTTTTCCTCAAACAGCAAGTAAGTTGTTGTAATGCAGTTTTAGGAAGAGGTGACATCTGTCAAGTTACGACAAAAGACATTTGCATAATGCAGATTTATGAAGCCTGGCCATAGAGAAGACAATTAGTGCTGTCAGTCACTGACACAAAACACAGCTCCCATTTCTCTCATCACAAAGGCACATTTAGGCGCAATTCTAATTGTCCATGACAGATGTGTTAAATTAAAACCAAACGATTGTTGAGAATATGATGTTATTGTGTTATTGGGTGGTGTTATTAATATGGCGAAAATAAACTATATGTAACCAAACAATAATAATAATGAATAAAAAGACATGTTGTTCATCACTTTGACACATTACTAAGTGACTAATAACTGATAACTTTACTAAGTTAGAAAATCTGAATCTTCAGTACGTTTCATACCCCATACACACTTCATGCAACTGTTTATGGTAAATGGCAGATGTTGAAAAGCACCTTTCCACAGCAGTGAAATCAAAAATTATGCATTTGCATTTTAATTAATATGAACAAGAGGACACAGTAATCTTCTCATTCAATTTGTTAATCCAGTTGAAACACACAAGATGTTCATTATTTGTACCATCAAGTGATTTTCATTGGAAATCCCCGTCAAACACATAAGCTGTATATTTCTTTTCTCACATATTCTTCAAACCAGATTTGTTTATTCTCATCAGATTGTTTTTTTTTTTTTTTTTTACCACTTTCAAGGATGCAAGCAACTGAAATATTTTTAATGACTCACCAAATGTTTTTTTTATTATAATGTCTAAGCTTTTCAGTGTCTTTTAATTTTTGTCACTAATAAAATCATCCAGCTGCAGTCTGCTCTATAAACGAGTGCTGCACACAAAATCTGGCACACAATATGTGGTTATAGTTCTACAACAAAATTCTTATCATTTACCATTGTTGTACTGTAATAAGCTCTTTATCAAGACAACACAGTCTCAAGCCCTTTACACACTATTCTGTGATGTGAAAGGCCCATCAAAACCCTTAACCCCAGTTAAAAGATCGACTATAATAGAATTGCATATTAGCTATTTAAATGATCCTTGGAATAATTATTGAGTGATTAATTAATTGATTGTCAGAATACACAGGTATTTTAGGAGTGGTCATCAATAGAGAAATGCGAAAGGGAAATACCACTCTTCATCTTTATCACTGAAATTTAAAAGTGCAGTTTTGTTGAATATACACAAAAGACTGATGTTTAAAGGAGCAAAAAAGAAAGAAATGGGGGATGGGAATCTTGTAATCAGTGCAGACCATTATATAAAAAGAGGGTGGCGGTAGGGAAAGTGAATCTGACCTCTGAGCTCTGTCTAAATAATACATAACACTACATCTGTTCACTCCTAGCACACACAAACACGACCAACTCACAGCATGCTTTATATTATAGATAAAGGGGAATTAAGTGTAAAGTGAGAGAGTGTTTATCTTGGGATTTACCCTGCTATGCACAATACATTACAGTTTTGTAAGTAAAAGTAATTATTAATTAGTAAGAATTATACTGCATATCTGCAAAAAAACTGTAATTGGGTAATTGGCGCAAAACAATATGACTCATTTGAAACGAGGGATTTGTTGCTTCCAGTGAGGACATAATGACTGACCGTGCCGCATAAACACAAAACCATGTCTGCATTCGTGATCGGAGAAACAACAAACAACAAGCACTACTCTACACTGATCAAAACCTTTTGAATAGTGTTTGAATAGTAAGTAGTAGCAAACTCTTTCAGGTTCACGAAATAGTCCTCCGTAATATGCACTGCACACATCTGAATGTTTGGGTTGAACTGTTACAACTTAACCCCTGATTCCTAGTTGTGTCCTCTTTTGGAAGTTTTGCGAAACACATGACGTGTCCATGACATAGCAGCAGCAATACTACAGCCAGAATGTCGAAGGCGTCGTTGAGTCTGAACTTTTATAAAGAATATCTCTTTAGGTTATATCTTCATATTATGTGACCCCATTAATTTGTCTGATTTCATATAGATATATAATATATCTATATAACATACATGATTAAGAAAAAAACATTGTATACTACGTTGATGTGGTGTATAACTGCACACATTGCAGAGTCAACATCTCTTCAATCTGAACAGAAGTCTGATGTGTATACTATACTACTGTAATATGTGTATGTGCAAATACTAGCTCTTGACCAGCTGAAATAATTCAGATTTCTTACTGTATATATATATATATATATATATATATGTTCTAAAATATAAAACAAGAAGCAAATATGACAACGCTTTGATTCCAACAATATTTTATGTGTGTATCAGGACACAAAAAGACACTTAAAATGGATTGCATCCACCCTTTATATTTCCCCATTGTTTTTCAACAGTCCTGAAATGAATGACAAACAAACATACAGATAGAATTAAATGGTTTAAGACTGAGTTTTTTTTATTACAGTTTTTCTCGATTGCTTAAACACATTTCTTGAAACTATGCCTCATATTCTCACAACAGTAAACACA
>JAUCMS010000001.1:10512272-10528656 GCA_032357445.1 Enteromius radiatus
TTAATGGAAAATGTAAATTTAAATAAGAAATACATTGCCATTTTGAACATTGCATTGCAAATTGAATATTGCTACACATATGCTTCCATACTTAAAAGTTTTATTACAGCACTCTGTAATTAAACTCATAATTCAATATTATGATCAAACCTTTCATAATGTAAAGGTGTGAATGGTTCTTCTATTGTTGGCAGGTGGTTTTGTAGTAGTCTGTGAGTTATAAAGGAATATGTAAAAAATTGTGTAAACTGATGTTTCGCTGCTTGTCTATTTTTCTTGAGCTTTCAATTCTTTGCAACTAGATTGAAGTATGATGTTACAAAACTAAGTGCATCAAAAATCAATTCAGACGTTCATTCAGATGGAGCAGATGGTGACTCAGATCAACTGAGTGTTGACACAAGGCTTGTGTTTTTTCAAAGCCCACCCAATATTTAACACTGCTTAAAGGCATAGCGCACCCAAAAATCATGATCACATCAGTTGAATCCTACATCCATGTATTGATTTGCAATGTTTTTTGACAACCACAGCATTTCTTTATCTTGGCCTAAGATTAAATGGTATCTTACAGTGTCCTCATTTCACTTGTCACATGCATAGTAATAACAGTAAATTATGTATAATTACTAATCCTAAACCAATCTCTCACCCCAACCCTATATAACAAGCATACATTCTTACTCTGTACATAAATCGATAATTACTCACCCTAACTAAACACTTATTCTTATAACTCAAGGTGCATGTATTGATTTGATGTTGCTGCTGTATTAAAAAAACAATAAGCCACATGATTTATAGAGTGCTGTACAGTATGTATTGTACACTCTCAGAAATAAAGGTACAAAAGCTGTCACTGGGGCGGAACCTTTTCAAAAGATACACTTTTGAACCTATTAGGTTCAAAAATGTACACTTTAATACTAATATGTACCTTTAAGGTACCAAAATGGGCCCTTTAGGTACAATCGTGTACCTTTTGAAAAGGTACTGCCCCAGTATAGCTTTTGTACCTTTATTTCTGAGAATGTATGAACAGACTCCTGTGGCTTATTGCTTTGTTTGAATTAGACTGTTTGTTAAGCAGGTTTAAGCGCAACACACTGTAATCGGCTCCAAGCAAAGAAAATGATATAAATGTGATTATGTGTCCGTTACCTGTTATAGAGCAGAATATCTGGTGTCCAGATCTGATTGGATGGAAAACGCAGGGTCTGAACACCAGGATAGTTATCAGGGTTCCAGCTTAGATAGACATCTGTCCATCCCTGAACACACAGAACACACATCAGATTCAACACCAATGCATAATGCATGACTGCTAAAGACAATCATATTGGACACACATTCACACGCACGGCCAGAAAACACACACAGCTGTGGTCTGCTCAGGGTACACACATGTATATTTACCACTGGGAAATAAGAAGAGAACATAAATACATATAGAACAGATACTATGTGCATATGTTGCAAAGTTGAATATAACACAATGTGCTTAAACAGAATCCAAAAATGCCAATAATTAAATTTAAATAAAGTCATTGAAAGTTAAGCTTTTTAGCATGAGTGATGTGTGCTAACATCTCACTTCTTTGGGCATGAACTTTCTCTAGCCTCCCTGCAGTATTAGAGGCCAGGATAATATGCAGTGCCATTGTGGATTTAGCGTAATATAATCTTTATTACAGCTTTATTAAGCAGCACACAAGCAGCAACAGAAAGCATTCTATTCAATTAATTTAGAGGTGCCGTCAACTGAAGGAAGGCACACAAGATATTGCACTCTGAAATCAGTTTGATAATTAGAACAAATGTGTCCATTGTTTGACACTCAGCTATTTTATTCCTGCATTCCTATACAGTAGCTTTACAGTGCTGCAGTTCTTGATTGACAGGTGATCTGACCAATCATAATGCTAAATCTGCCATTTTCACTTAAACTTGAAAAATGGTGTATATTAAAGAACATAAATGCCCATAAATGTTCATTCATATTTATTTTGTGGTTTATGTAACTATGAGAGAGGAGCTACAGCAATCTGTCAATAAAGGTAAATTTACAGGTTAGGTAGATCTACTCTTCTGTACATTTTTCCGTCTTTATCCACTGTATTACAGATTGCTGTCATTATAATCTATTTCTGATAACTTATGTGTGTTCATCGATGCACGGTTAATTGAGTTAAAACAACAGGGAGAAAATCATGTTTGTTTCATCCTCACAGATCACATCAGATCAGTCAGGAGGAAAGAGGAGTTTCTGTTCCACAAATCTCTGTCTGTGGCTCAGATGTCCCAGTGTGCTTTAGTGAGCGTATTCCCTGAGGCGCTGCCTCTCTCTGTGGACACAATAGCTTGCTTGGCACTGACATCATTAAAGAATCAGGGAATGCGTTCTGCACATATTCCATACATGTGCTGCAACACATACTTACAGTAGAACATACTGTTTCTACTCCATGTCTAACAAAAGCATGAAGAAAACTGATCCACTTTGTTCCAAATGTCACGAGCAGTTTCATTTTTCATGTTTTTATATATGAAATATGTATGTAATATTAAATATAATACAAACATTTCTTATTATTTAATAAAATGATTGTGATAAATTTGTGCTATAGAGCGAACTCATGCAAAACACTTTTAAGATCATTTTGATTAACTTTATTTAAGATCATGCCACCATCCTAAAACTTCATTCTACCAACAACAAAAAGAAAGAGTCGACTGAATCATTGAAATTAGTCATTTTTAAAACGAGTCGCAAGCTGTTTCATGAAACATTGCCCGCCCACTTGTTGGTCTGAATGAAAATGCTTAATAGATTCCTTATTTGCCATAGGTGCCGCTTTTGGACGGTTAAAAGCTCACAAACACTGCTTTAACTTTTCATAATACTCATAATTTCATAAACTCATAATAAGGGCACTTTAAAATCATGCAGAAATAACTTGTTGAGGCAATAATGGCAGGTTACAACTTAAGGGAATGAAAAGAAATGTTAGACATTAGGAAGACAGGCACGCAGGCGGTTTGACCATTTTGGTCAATGTCTTTAAGGCTACAGTTAAGTCAATAAGGCCTGCTGAAGGAGACCTCAACAATAGAACTCCTGTTCAAAACCACTATATACCACTATATAGACAGATATAGTTCCTTTGTGCTGACATTTGAGCGATATGCGGGGAAACCACACCACAACAGTATAAACTATCCCCTCTAATCTCTCTGTCAGCCTTTATCTCAGTCATAAATGTGTGTGTGTGTGGGTGGGTCTCATGCTACATTTAACATGTGATATGTGGACCATACATTGCACTGTCACCAAATCAAAAGTCAGTTTGCAGGTGGTCATCTGTGCAAGGTCTATCTCTAAGCCTTGGCACTTTAGAAAGCAACTGGTCTGAATGTTTGGTTCAAAATCAGAGCGGCCCCTTTGTGGAAAATTTCTTATCCAGCTTCATTTCATGGTTAAGTGCTCAGTTGGCTAAACTCATGCATTATAGCTGATGAGGTCAATAAAGGTGAATTAGAGCTAAGCAATGTTTCAGACAGATAGAAACACCTTTTAACAAATAAAACCCACACTTTTTGCGTGAGCCTATTGGTGTCATTTGAGTATATACAAACATGTCTATCATGATATTTCACACTAAGCTGCTTTTAGGCTGATTATGTTTACCAAATATATTTAATGTGTTTATGTTTTGCATTTTTAGTGGTCTTGGACATTTAGCAATTACCTTTTTTATAGCAATTGACGTTTTTTATAATGTTTCTCAGCATGGAAGCTTTTATTCAAGTAAATAATATTCAGATGAGTTTTGAATCCAGAGCTGGAATATATTCAAACTTTGATAACATTGCTCATCTTAAAGCACTCTTGGGCGCTGAAAACAGTTCAGCAACCTCATGGCAATATTCCTGCAGTGAAATATAATATACATATTTTTACATTCATAGTTTTGAACTAAATTTTTATTGTAAAAAGTGAAACAAAATATACTACTACTACAAAAAAAAGCAGTCCAAAGGTGGT
Source organism: Enteromius radiatus (assembly GCA_032357445.1). Lineage (NCBI taxonomy): Eukaryota > Metazoa > Chordata > Actinopteri > Cypriniformes > Cyprinidae > Enteromius > Enteromius radiatus. The sequence continues at coordinate 10,516,318 of JAUCMS010000001.1, forward strand.
GCACCAGAGAATGGCTTGTCTTATACAGACCCTTCCAAAAGATATGAAGTCAGAAGCCCATTATAAGTCAAGCTCCCAGACATAGACTTGGTCCTGCTCCACTTCAAGCTGTTATTTTAGCTGTAAATCTGCCTGATGTGACCAAGGGGTGTGACATTAAACCTAGAAACCACTGAAGTGTCGTTTTCTTGTTGCTCTGAGGACTGAAACCTTTGTTATCATCAGCTGCAAGCCATGCGACTGAAATAGACTATTTAAATTTCAAATAATTTTGCTGTTGTTTTTTGCTTTCCAGGGAGATGTCTGAACAATGAGCATTTGAGGAAGACATGCCACTGAGAGGCATAACTGAGCAAAACAGGAACAGGTGGACCATCTTGTTTAAAACAAGCAAAATTGGTATTAGACTTTCAAAAATGGGCCTCTTTGAATTAAACGAAGGATAGAAATTATAACGTTCAACATAATGGCTATAGGCCTTTCAAAGCCAATCATTGTTTTCATTGAAGTAATTTACACTAGAATTTACTCTGCTAATTAAAATAAATTTTTGTTAGCATAATTTGAGTCAAAGAAGCAACATTTATGAACACCGTGATCCGATTTTATCCCAGGCTGGAAAACACATTTCTGAAAAAAAACTAAACCGATAAATGTAAATCTGGCAACTTGGTTTGTATTGTGGCAGTCCACAGATGAAATGTTGAGTGTGTGGTGCTAAAAGGGTAACATTTAAAAATAACGTACCGACTAAAATAAACCCTATAAACCTAATCGATAGTGTTAACAAAAATTTAAGCACATAAAATCATTTTAGCTGGCTTCTACAAGTCTTTGAGCTCTTTAATTGTAACTTGTACCCAAACACTGCAAGTGAATGCTGGACCAGGTGAGCTACTGAGCAGGTTTGCTTCATCAGCAAAGTCATACATATGGTACACCCGAGGTAAAATGTCAAAATGTATTAGTTAGTTTATAAGTCATTCAATATAAAGTACCTAGTTTTGGAGACCTAAGCCACAGTTCAAATTTGATTGCAACAGCCATTATTTGGGTGTCAGTGAACATGTACTGTAAAACCAGCAATCAAACACAGATTGTAGCCTAGGATTATAGGAATTTTTAGGATTTTCAAAATTTCTCTCAGGTTATTAACTTGTGACCAAAATCTGGGCTTTACTGTGCAAGGAACCATTTGAAACAAAACCAATCAACAATCCCTTTGATAATCTGTAATAACTTGTTGGTGTTCACTATCAATAGTGTTGATTTCAACAGAAACTGAAGTGAATTGTAACTAGCTGCATAGAAATGTTAACTTGGTAGTGAACTTGGTTAGCCTATAAAGCACCCTGAAATTATTACACACATGCACAAAGAGCATAAAAGGAAACTAAGTAAAAACTCACCAGCTGTAGCCAGGCGTTGGTTATTAATACCTGATTTTTTTCATCCTGGGGCAGAGAAAGAGAAGAGAAAAAGAGATTCAGTATCAAATGAGGACATAAATGAGGGATTACTTCAAATTGAACAAATCTCCTTTCTGCTTCTATAATCCCAACCCTTTCTATGAACAAAGACTTTTATTCTTCTTCTTTTTTTGCCCTCTGTGTACCATTTATTCTCTATCTCTGTCTTCTCACACACACATCCGCAGACTTTGCCTTTTGGAGTATTTGAGATAAGGCCAAAAGAGACCAGCTATGACAACCAATGAATAGGAGCAATCTAACCTTAAAGCAGTTTCACAAAGTGACAATCACCATTACAATACAGATCTCATAGTAAACCTCTTGGGCTTTAAAGCTCAACTACAGCATGAATTGATCTGTGTCGGATTCTGTGTGTGTGTTTATGTGAGATCTAGAACATTGAGCTTTGAATGATCAAAGACATTTGTTTCATTCAGAGAAGTGTCAGCTCTCATTTCCTCACATTTCATTCAGTTTGGACCAGAGATGATCTACAGTGTCATCAGTTTACCATTCCATATTCTTGCTTCAGCTAATTCAATAAGCAACTGCCCAATAAGAACACAGCTTCAGCTTCAGAGAGGTCCAAATAAAGTGTCAACACTTTTTATACACAGTAGCATACTATACATATAACAAGATGGCTGCTGAAACTTCATCCTTGCCATCACAGAAGTCAATTACATTGAAAATGTATTTTAATAGAAAACAGCTGATTACATTGTAATCAATGAAGCCAGTATTCAACACTGCTTTCTGATGTTCAGTACTGTTGAAAAGGAACTATTATATAGGTCAGTTTAGAGTTTTTATTGTTGCTGATCTTGAATCTCAGTTTGAATTTTTCCTTCGGGCACCAATGATTACTCATGCTTAAGATAAACCCGTCCTTGTGCTCTGTTTCAAGTTCCTCTGTCACTGAACTTCCTGTGTAATGTGCAATGATGTCTCTTTTGGCAACAGCAGAATGGGGTGTATTTACATTCCAACATAAAATACAGTAATTGAACGTCTCACAAATGTTAAAAATAGGTACATTTGGTTCAGAGACCCCGAGGAGATGACGAAGAGGTACAGGGAGTCTATGAAAATTTTGACAGGAAAAGCCATATTTTTAACAAATAAATACATTCTGTATAAATACATTTGTAGGGAAAAAAGTATTTGATATAAAAGAGTGTGCACATCTTTTTTATATTTTTATATACATTTATATTAAATAAGTGAAATATCATTTTAAATATTCAATATCTTTAAACTTATAACGATCATGATATATTTATACTTTGTTTTGTATGTTTCTGATTTATAAGCATATCTTATGTGTCCAAATATTTTTTAGGACCACTAAATGTTATGGAACACTTCTATTTTTGTTCAGGATGTCAGTGAGTACAAGTCGTATTCTCACATTTCGCTCTGTTGTTTTTTTTCTCTTCCTTTTCTTAATTATTAAATTACTATTCTAGGCCTGTCTGCAGAAACTTGTCACTTTGATGAAAGAAATTATTCCTAAGCAAGGTCCTCAAACAAGGTTAGTCATTTCTCTATATATCCTCCATGTGTCAAAACGTAAGAGAGCGAGAGGGGTGCATCCCAAAATTTACTCCCAAATCAGTTGCCAGTTTGATCTTTTTTTTTTTTTCTGCTTAGTATCAATCGTTTACTTTTTTTTTTTTATCTTGGTCTCACTCCCTGTCTCTTCTTATTTTCCTTCCTTCTCTGTCTTTTCCTTTGTCACATTAAAGTCCCTGTTGTTTTCTGCTCCTGCAGAAGAAAGTGGAGGTAACGTGTTGTCTGTGAGGGGTGAACTGAGGGCTTGTGACATGCAATCAACATCAACGGATGAAGTTAAGAATGCTAACAGTACCAGCAGCATTTCATCTGTATGTCTCCATACTTGCAGACAAGACTTTTAACTAGTTAAAGTCTATATACTAACAGCTCACGAGACACAGGTTTAATTTTTTTATTACCATTAATCATAACTTTTTGAGTACTGGTTACTGTTATAATTGATAGAGTTAATCAAACTTAAGCCCTTGTGCTTGAATAATTCAAAAATGCATGCTTGATCAAAACACGTGAACTAATATAATGAGAAATAAAATCATTCTGCACATTAAAATGTAAAGATTTATACTCCTTTGATTCTTATTGTACAGTATTGCTGTAGTTTGTGTTTTGTGTGAAGACACAGTTATGGGTGATTATATGAGCATCACTCTGGGGAACCTGCTGAATTAAAGTAATTCCTCTTTATCGACGTTTTACAAAAATCAGTTTTATTTGCTACACTATAGAATAGTCTGGGAAAGACCTCCGAATATGTCCTCAGAAATGTGTGTCCATCCAAAAGTAATAAGTACTGATTATTTCAAAGACATTAAGTGGAAAACAATACTGCTGTGGAAATACTTACTGTTAAGTGCCTTAGACAAAACCCTGGATATCTTTCAAAGAACTGATTCTATCATCCTCTTTAACCTCCAGATCCAGTAATTTGTGCATTTGAAGCTTAAGAAAGTTCCTTGTAGCCGCCCAGTACATTGTAAACAAGTTCTGCTTAATTGCGGTGGAAGCACATGGGAGAGCATGAAGTATATAACTGCATTTATAAATGAGACCGTCATGGCTAAGCTTTTCCAAACATCTTTTGCTGCATATGGCAATATTCATAAATCACAGTTCCACTGCAACATCTAACTGAAACTCACTGAAACATGAACACAGCCTCAGGCAGCTTTGTATATGAGCTTCAAATAATTAAACTACTGTAAAACAGAGCGATAAAATGCTGTTCAAAAGAAGTCTTAAAATACTAAGAGTGCTGTGAATATAATTTTGAACTGGAGAGTTAATGACAGCTGAGGCATATTTAAGAGATACAAATTTCATTGACTTACTCTACATTTCACTCATATATACTTTAACATACTTTTAAATAGAGTGCTAAAAATTATTTATTAAAATATAATTTTATTGGCACTTGTATGCAAATAAAATAAGGTTTAATTAAATGCAATTTTGTAATTACATTGTACTGTAATTCATTTGCAGTTTATTATATTTTACATATATTAACATTTAAAATTATGATCAAGCTGCATCTACCAAGCTCGTGTTCTGTTATGATAATAACCAATTGCTAAAATACTGTTTATGCAGTTCCAGATTGTGGAGTAATAGTGTATTTGAAGACATTACTGCAGTAATTAGTGTTCCATTTGACTGGGAATTTGGACCTTATTTACATTTGATTAATTTCCTCCCAGCCAGTGTAATTGGGCTACACACTAATTAGTTACACTGTATTACATGAATACAATATGCTGTTAATCATAGTCAAATCGTTACTTGTGAACAATTTTGCATTTTACAGTTCATTGGAAATGTTATTAAAATATTAATAATAAATAAAATGTATAAAAAATTATTAGGAAGTGAGCTATTTGTCTAAGGGCTTGTTATCACCATTGAACATACGGTTGAGTTATTACCCAGGCATGCGCAAATAACACTCAGCATTCAAAGAACAGCAAAGTAAACCAGCGAGAAAAAGGCAACCACATAATTTATTCATCTCACAATGAATGCTAGAAACCTTCTGTAAGTGCCAGCCTAACACTGTTGCAGTTAATCTGCCAATTCACCAGAGATTGCTGTATAATGCACAGCTAATCATTGCCATATCACTCAGAGTGTTACTTCACAGTCTGTTTACAGTATGCTCACTAGTAAATTGTTTGTATTTCTTTTATTTATTATGTTTGCATCTTCAAAAGCCAACATACTTAAGATCAGTTTACTTAAGATACTTAAGTTCATAAGCTTCTTGTTTACAGCTGATTTTATAAATAGTTGCAACTGTTTATATACAGTGAGACTGTCCAATAAGAATCTGTGAATGAACAATTCTACAGTACTTGAGAAGAAATGAGACACATGAAAACCTGCCTGCGGTAATGAGCACTGACTATTGTGATCGGATTGAGATAAGGGAGCGTTTTCGCTCTGTGAACCGATAAATTGAATCTTTCATATGGAAAAGCTGTGAAATGAACACGCATTGCAGATGACAGAAGATTATCCGCATAAGTATGGAGGCTCTTTAAATGGAGAATATAATAATAAGTGTCACTTGATTTAATTAAAAGAGGAAGTGACTCTAACAATATGCACTGGATACGAGCAGGAAGTGAACAATGGAGCGGAACTATGGAGAATCAGAGCTACTATTCTAGGCCCTATCTATTTACACCCTCTGTCTCTCTCTATCTCTCTTTTTCACTCTCTATGCAGAGTATGTGAGCAAAGCGTGCCTGATTTTTGCCTGGAGCGAGGAGCATTTTAGATGTTTTTTGAGTGTGCTCACTGGTTCCAGTATTTGTACCCATCATGGCCTTAACATGTTAGCAGTCCATAATACAGTTGGAAGTCAGCAAGAATTTTCCATGTGTTAAACACAATGTTAATGTCAGAGGTGCCAGCGGGCTGTTCATATCGTGCGGCTGCAGATTGTGTGGATTCCTATTCAAACGACTGAATATTGCCTGCAAAAATATGTCAAATAAGGGTAAATGTGGCAGGACCTTAATAAATATCACAATGAAATAAAATATGCAATATTTAATTAAATAGAATAAAATCCAAAGGTGGATAATGCATCTGATGCAGATGCATAGTACAAAAAAATCAACAATCACGTGGACAAATTTGTGATATACAGGAGATTAAACTCATAGTATAAGGGGTTTTCTTTTACCAGTGAGCAGGAAACGAGCTTGCAGTAGAAAAACAGAAAACTTTGAGTGATTACACAATCCTTTGAAGATAGGAAATTAAGGACACTTCACTCCGCTCCACTCCACATCATTCATAAAGAGCTATGCACTAGTGCTCAAGACCAGACTGAAGTCCAAATTTAAGCTCTCAATCTTGTCATGGACTTGGAAGCATTTGAACTCTTGATTTGGACTCAATCAGTCAAATCTTTAAAGAAAAATGTCAGGTGATTAATAGAGCTCAGTCAAAAATATTGATAATAAATCTGAATGAACATCAGAGGTACAGTACAACTTACTGAAATGTATAAGCTTTCATGTAATCGTTCAAATTAATAGTTTGTGCTTTTTTTTATTTTCTTTTGTGCATGACTTAAAACCCCATGAGGTCAGGACTTGGGAGGTTGTATGAAGGCTGTATTTGCTGCATATTGCTATATTGTTTGTAGGGCTCATTAGCAGTTTAATATTTATAACAGTATTTCCGCAAAGTGGGAATTTGGTTTGTTGTGCGAGAAATAAACTGACAGTTAAGTCAATTATTTAATGTTATTTGTTAATCTGTCCTTATGTGTGTGACAGTGTGAAAGAGATAAGGAGACAAAGAGAAAGTGCAGGCAAATGCTGACCAAAATAATGAAAAAAGAAATCAGTTTCAGGTCTCGTATCAGACCTGCCCCTCTCCTGGTCACATAGTTTTGATTCTGACATGACCCTCTTTTGGTCTTGGTCTTTAAACACAGGACCTATATATGTTTGGTCTTTTTTAATTAGAGAGATGAGAGAAAGTGAGAGAGTGGTAATGGCTGTCTTGTGGTTTGTGGATGAATGAGAAAGGACTGTACAGTATGGAGGCTGGAGGACAGAAGGACGGAGGTCACAGAGGGGTTACTGGTTTTCTGGGTAGGCAGTGAGTGTGAGAGATTCCTGCCCCGAAATGAACCTTCCCTTACAAAATGCTGCATTCCCGGAGTTCACTTTTTGTCTGCTGAACCATTACGAGGACATGTAAACACATATACAAAGGGTCACATTTAATAAATTGTGCTTGACCTCCACAAGACCTGGTTTAAAGAGATGTCCCAAGTTTCATTATTCTCAAAACAACTCCGACAACGTACATAAACTGGGCCAGTGCTAGGAGGTTTAAAAGCAAAAATGTGAACCTCATATTTTTGTTACATTAATTATTCAGTAAAAAAGCTGTTTATTGTCCCTTTTGGGATGAGAATTCTATTCTGTGTAAATGAACTTCTGGCTACTGTTTCTCACTGGTTAGCATACAGTAAGCAGACACTTTCTTGTTTCCTTTTTCTGGTGTTTATATAAAGGTTTAAGTGTTAAAACGATAAATATGTTTAAAAGCAAACCCCTTGACCCCATACTTTATTTGTGACTTACCATAAACACACCTTTTTCCCAGTCAAAATCTTTTCTGTGGTCAACAAAGCAACCTAAAAATCTGTGTCCAGTTCCTTCATCAACCAACATTAATTCCAAACTTCTGTATTGTCTCCAAAAACAGCAAGCCATTTACTCTGATACATCTACTTCTGATACAGGAAAGTTTCCTTCCACATAAACTCTGTTCCATGTTGTAATGTAATGGACACACTGAATTACAAATCAACAGTGGCCTTTTCAATGCCAAGTATTTTTCAGCTTTTGTTTCTCACAGTCCACCTATCCTCACGCCCATATCCCTCCTAGCACTGCGGTGATGTAGAATGGTGTGGCAGCTGCCACCCCTAGCCCCCCTCCTCAGCTGATTGCGAACAACTCATGCGTTCACAGTTTCACAGCATCCCAGTCATAGCCTATGGGCCTCTCGCCATCTGGGGCCACACAAGAACCATGCCACGGCAGCCATGATTTAACACACAGGATAAACAGATATTTCATAATTCACACAGTGCGATGGGTGAATGGAGATAGATTTCATCTGGGTGACGGGTCCTTTGGGATGCTGGAAATGGGACAGTCAGGCATGCATACTTTTATTTTCATAAAGGAAGTGGGTAAAAAATATTCAAATTCAAGACAAATCTTGACTGGTTCTACACAACATCTAGTAGGTTCAGAGAAATGACGCACTTTAGCCTTAAATCTGCTAACTGCTCTGCATATACATTTAGCGGTCATCAGCCGTTTCACAGGATGATCTGTCATGCAAGCACATTGCACTTATGATGTTCCCATATTCCAGGATGATAAAGCTAAACTGCATGCTGTTTAATGAAATTCAAGACTCTTGTAAACGCAAGGATGGTGATAAATGCCTATGATGGCCTCAGAAATCAGCAGACCTAAACATCATAAATTATTTTGGGTAAAATCTAAAGTGCACAGCATGTTTTTTACTGATGTTGCAATATCAAACTGCAAAGTTTTACATGCCAAATATATCATATGGATGTTCCCCATCGAATCCAAAGGGGGGCATCAAACAAGGCATGCAAGGCGTTAAAGTTAAAGATGCAGCGTGACATTAAAGACTGAGCTAAACTGTTCTGAAGACATTACTTTATAATCCTTTTTATATCAGTCTATTGTTTTCCACTTTTTTCCTGTCTTATTGCCTATAGATATTAATGTGATTGATATGCATGCACTGTCAAGTGCAACAGCCAAAATGCGATCTTATCCTTATCAATGTTTCATGTGGATCTTTTCATGCTCTGGGAGTCCTGCTGCGATGAAACATCAACATATGTATTCGTCTGGCATATAAAAAGGGTAAGATAAAATGAAAATGGGAAAATGTGTGACAGTGTCTTCAAAAAAACTTTCTAGAGAAAATAAACGTTTCAACTCTGGCTGGAGTCACACAACTATCTTGAGAAAAAACAATCTTTTAAACTGCTATTTTCTTATGTTCTTACAAAAGGAGAGAAGAGTGTTGCATTTCGAAAAATACTGCTTTAGAACGTTCTCAGATTAGGGTAACCTCCAGTTTGTCCCAAAACCCCAAATGTAAGATGTCGCATGAATTTATGATGTTTCAAAATAATTGTATTATTCTCTGATGTTAAAACAAAATTGTAGTTGTTTGCCACAAACCAATTTATTCAAGAAAATAGTTTTAATGCCCTCATTATAACAATAAAAGCTTTTCCTAAATGGTTTAGAACAACTGGGCAATGGGCTCTGGTTGGCTTCAGAAGTACAAAAAAAATTGTAATTATTAAGAGCTTGATAAAAGGAAAACAACATCTGCTAAAGAGCAGCAAACAAACATTTTCATTAACAGCACAGTCCCAAAGTGAGGTGGTCTGCTCATGGGTCCAAGCTGGTCAGAACATTGTAACTAGCCCTAAAGCCCAAAGTAAAGAGGTGTTAATTGTTAAGTTAGTTGTACTTCCCATAATATTTAATAATTTTAACAAACATAGTTTGTTATTTTGTTACATAATGTATTTCAGTGTATAAACACATTCATCTGTACACACACACACACACACACACACACAAAATGCAATTGTAACGCAATTGTAATCAAACAGACAGTACAGTTAGCTACCATATAATACTATTTTTGTATTTGATAGGATGGTAGTAAGCAATGTTCTGTATATGTACCTATACAGTAGATACTACACTCTCAAAAATAAAGGTACAAAAGCTGTCACTGGGGTGGTATCTTTTCAAAAAGTACCTAAAGTGTACATATTTTAACCAAATAGATACATAAAAGTGTACCTTTTGAAAAGGTACCACCGGTGACTTTTGTACATTTATTTCTGAGAGTGTACGATGGAAGAATTTAAATCAGACTTGTAAGAAAAGTAATGAGTGTTCATTCAGGGATTTTATAAAACCATTCTTAAACTATTGTGTTTCTTATTGAGTAGAGCATGAACCCTCATTTCAATTCAAGGTATCCTTTAAGATGGTTTCACACTTTTTGATTTGTAATTTCAATCAAACTGAAATCAGTGAGTAAATCACCACTGAAAACACAGGGAAGTGGAATATGCATGGTGTGATGCAAACCAGCATCATGAAAGGAAGATCACATAAAAGAGAACACTCACCACGTCTATGATCTGAAGCAGTGTGAGTCCCAGCTCCACCACTATAGGTGAAGAATCATTGAGAACAGGCCTTTCCAGTCTGTTATAGTTCTCCATCAACTCCTTATACAACTTTCGCTGATATTCCCCCTGTAACGAGTCTATAGAAAGAAAGAAAGAAATTAAAATTACTGGTGTAGTTCCAAATCTGTATGCACTTCTGTATGAGTTTTGGAGAATATACTGGTCACTCTTTCCATGCAGTTACAATTAGAAGGCAAAAGAAACAACGGATAATAAAAATGTTCCTTAAGATCTGTGAAAGCTTTTTCCCAAAGCTTGCAATTATTTCTGTGCGTCCTAATGGTTAGTAACAAGTGTAAATAATAACAAAATTTTGTGAACTATCCAAACAAGAATTCACAGGCAGATGGTTTGGGGTCAAATTATTAATTAATCGTTAGACAGATTTGATTTCCACAGGCTCTGATAGGCGACTAATACCCTGAGGGACACTGCTGTTGTCCTGTAGATAAAAACACATGAAGGGAATGTTCTGAGAGAAGAAAAGAATATATGAAACCGCAGCGTATCAGCAGCATAAAATATTCAGAACAGACCCACTCCTTGGACTAAAGCGCCCTGATGTATACAAATGTGATTTTCTCAAACGTAAAAAACACGATGAGATGGAGAGATGAAACGGAAAATTTCAACAAACTAATAAATTACATAATATTAGCAGCAGTCCTGGATAATTCAATCTGGTTAATTGATTTTTCTTGTAATATCTGTGATGATGATGATGTCTATGTTTAGATTCAGTATGGTTATGATGTTATATAAGCAGATAAATCAAAGGAATTCATTCACATTCCAAGCAAGTGGCATCACTCACACTCTCTTGACTCACAATGCATGAGGAAATTAAGAGGAGCGTATGTTCTGTGTATCTGTGCATGAGATTGCAGCTGTGATGGAGAGAGAGGGAGACAGAGCAAACAATATGCAGCTCGCATAAAATCTGTTCAACATGAATCAAGTTTTGAATGAATGCACTGATGCAAACTCTCAGCATTTCAATGCAAGATATGCATCATATCAATGTCAAGCCTGCCAACCAACAAGTATGCGTTGACTTTAATCTCTAGGTGCACCTAAGACATCAATGTTGTTGCTGAAAATGTATTCATTTTCTTTATTTATTCAGTAGAAAGATGTCAACTTTGATGTTCAAACGGTTGAATATTTAAAAATTAAGGTGTCAAATTATTTTCAGAAGACGCGGTATTGGTTCTTACCAATTAGAAGCCCATATAGTTGTTTGTTTGTATTGTAGCATATTTTGTTGTTGCAACAGTGTTCATCTCATGTTTACTTTCACTGAAAAAATATGTAGTACAAAGAGTTTTTAAAGTAAGTAAAGACATTTTCCTACTGCTTTAATGACGCTAGCTACAATTGGTTACGGTGGCTTCAGGTTCCGTCGCTACACATACGTCATCGGAATGAGTGGTCTGATTGGTTGTAGATTCGACCAGTAGTATACAGAGGCATTTGATGGACGCAGGTTAAGCCCGCCTCCCAGAGGGCGGGTAGTAAGGCAGCTTGGCCAGACTAAGCTCCTATGAGGTTATAGTCGCGGAAGCAAGGCTAATTTTGAAGTACAAAGACTCAAGTAGTATTTTTTGGTAATACTCCTTTGCTGTAGTTATATGTGTATATTAATACGCACATCCTGATTTTGCTGAGTTAGATGTGTTCCTAGATTAACATATTTTGTTGACCCAGGAACAACATGTTATTCCAAACGTTTAGTCTTGACCATATGTCTACATCTAAATCTAAACTTACCCATAAGGAATACCTCAAATCAGAGGAAATGATAGATAAATGACACTGATTTACAAGCAGCATACACTGATTGTAAGCCTTAAAGGTGCCATAGACTGCATTGAGAGAATATTTTAAATTGTTGTCTGATATGTACATAGAAAAAATGCCCAGAAACGGTTTTACAGGTCCATTTACAACCCTAGAATTTGACCCTAGAATGAAACAGTCTGTTTT
>JAUCMS010000001.1:10528756-10543011 GCA_032357445.1 Enteromius radiatus
AGAATGAAACAGTCTGTTTTTGCCTTATTTGGAAGGTTCATGAATAGTAATGAGGAGGTCTGCTCTGATTGGCTATTGCTCATTTCAGTAGCACAAACAGATTGCTCACATCCCCTGCACAGCCTGGAACGTAACATGTAGTCCGGCTGGCCTAGAGCATGGGCAATGTGGTATAACTACTACACCTCTAGACTGTTACGAAACAGTCTGTGTTGTGTTGGAATTTGATCTTTTTTCAGTCGTCTTTTGCAAACACTTGATTTCTACAAGAAGTAGGAAACGATGGTGTTTGAGACTCACAGTATGTTAAGTCCATGTACTGAACTGTTATTATTCAACCATGCCAAGGTCAATTCAGTTTTCCATTCTATGGCACCTTTAATAAAATGAAATCTGATTGGTTAATCACAGGGTAAACAAAGATATCAGCAAAATTAGGTTCTGCATATTAATACAGTGAGTTTATTGCTAGAATAATACAACAATATATAAAAATGTTATTAAATTATCCACTAAAAAAACTCTTTCTGGAAGATCAAAGGTCAGAATGTCAGTGATAAGTGACTTCTATTCTTCAAGGAATGTGTTTTTTAATAAGTTGCAATTATCAGCTTTTTCCACTGCTGTCGTTCATACAGAGCCTAGATAAGTTAACAGAGGAAGCTACTTAGAAAGAGATTGTGCCTTGGCCACAATTCATTTTCAATTATGAGCGCACACATGGTCTTTCCTTTCAATTACCAATAAACCATATACTATTAAGCATTTTTTCCCCCTTGATTTAATATGGTGCTCTTTCCCCCTGGCATTTCTAATGACTGATACTTGCAGAACCTCTGGCGCACATTGGTGTTTTATTAAATTTGATCAAATTTATTAAATTCTGTGCTTGAAAAATTCTAAAGTTGCTTTGAAAGTTTACTTTCAAAAAGATTGGTTTGGCAATAGTGTCACTCACACATACACCATAAATCACAGCATGGAGCACAGACAACAGAGGAAGCAACAGAGGATTTAGCACTATGACACTAAAGGATTACAGCCCATGACGAGAATGACTGACACTCTTAACGAGGTTCCTGCTGTGAAGAAATGACAGATTCCATCAGAGGCAACACATTAATTTCTCTTTTGTTCTCTTGCATAATCACAGTAATCTGGGACACTTTTTGCACTTATTTCTGCAATTTACTATGATGTCACACTGCTATTTAGACTGACAAATAAAACCAAACCATTAAAATAACATTCATGTATTGGATATTTAAAAAAAACGTTTTTGAGTCCATTGCGCCTTTCAATGTTATGAAAAAAGCTAGTAAAGAAAAACTTTGCATGTTTCTCTTTTTTTATTTTAGAAAACTTATGGAAATAATATAATTTGTAGAATATACTTAAATGCAATTTGAATATAATGTTTTGGTCATTTTTGGCCACAATGGTTGAGGTAAATTACAATTAAACACAATGTTTATTGCAATTAAATGAAAATTAAACATTAATTTTCAATTATTTAATTTAAAGTGCGCAAGAGTTTGAACAAAGTTTGAGAATGTTTCTTCTTTATTCTTTGTTTTTATTCTTGTGATATTTTTTTTTTTTAATTCCTTGCTTTTATTGTTGTGATTATCTTTCTTTTTACTATCTTTTATGAAAAGCACTTTGTATGAAATGTGCTATATAAATAAACTTGCCTTGCCTTGCCTTTCCTAAATGAAAATTAAAAATGATACTTATTATACTTATTTATATTAAATGCAACTAACTGAACTGAAGAGAGCTTATAAACTACAAACCTACTTTTTTCTATTGAAGCTGCATTTAAATATTTTTAGAAATTTGTAATTATTAAGGTTGTGATAAAAATATTTGAAATGTAATACTAAATAATGCACTACAGTTTAAATGATGAGCAAGAACTTTACATGTGCTTTAGTATGTTATGTTAGTTAGTTACAGTATTTGCATGTATTGTGTACATATGTGTTTTTATTTATTTTTAAAAATACCTGCATGTAATTACATCTGTAAATAATTCCTGTAACTACATTTATAATTAAACTTTCGACCACTCCCTTGCACCTCTTTAACTTACCTCTATTCATACCACAAAACCTGTCCCTAACCTAACCCGTATCCTACCTCAATAGCAGCAAAAGTGTTTTGCAATACATTCTGAACACAACAAATACATGGCAATTATTTTTAATATAACATGTATAACTAAGACCATAATGCCCCTAGTAACCTTATTAAGTTTAAGTACACTTCAGAGGTCTGTTATTTGAAACAGAGCAACCCTGCTAGGATTTGAAATGAACAATCTGCACAGATGGACCACCACTAGTTGCATGCCAGTTAGAAATGCTTTCTGACTTGATGTGATGTGTGCCAAATACTCTTTCAGAGCCATATCCATCAATTGCTTCTTAACAACTGCACAAACTAGGCTATGAAGGGAGAAAAAATTATAATCTTTTATTTTGGCCTAGAAAGCTATAACACTGAAATGGAGAAACATATTCTGAAGCAGAAGACACATATTCTGGTGAAACTAGATAAATTGGAAGACTTGCTCTATACTGCATGCACTTAATTGGTCAGAAGGAATATGAAAAAAAAAATGCTCATCTATATTGCTGATCCACAAGAGAAGTGAGATTTATCTGATTTGCCTGCTCTTTTTTTCCCTTCTCCCCAGACTACATCCGTCTACTCTCATTAACACTGAATGTGAAGCGTCTGGCATCTCAGTGTAGCGTTAACATAGACTTGCTTGTGAAATGTACATCAGATCTTAGGTGTTCCAGATTACCCTAATTCATCCTAACGGAATAAGTGTTTGGGCTTCAGGCCCATCTCAGCCTGAGGGTTATGCGTATCTGGTGAATGTAATTCAAATGCATATTTCACATATATTAAAGATTGTGATAGAGACTAAGAAAGAGATACTTTGGGTGTATTTCAGATCAACTCTATCCTAGACACATCTACAGCACAGAAAAGCCTTTAAATCACATTCGTTAAATTTCATTACTTATTTAAAGTCTTTTTCCCACTGGTCGAACACTCTTATTACTATGTATGTGCCATTATTGATTAACCCCTTTATTGCCTCAGGTTAACTAACCCATTTCCGCAAATTTGCAAGCACATGATATTTAAAACATAAATATGGCAATAAAATAGTTAATACCAAATGGATGACTAATATAAATGAATAAAAAGATCTTTTATATGCATACTTGTTAGATGTTTTCAAATCTTTTATGGCAATGTACACTGTGTGAAAATGTCAATCACATGAGTAATTTGTATTGATTTTTCAATATCTTTCTAATATATCTATCAATCTAGTCAGCTAATTAGGACCATTTAGGAAGGAAGTGAGTAAACAAATACAACAGCAGTGGTGTAAACTGAGCAAACAGAAGCTGTGAAACACAATGTGGGACAGAGTGATATTACATATTTAAATAAGCTGGAACAAGTATATGTCACTTTAGCCTGACTGGGAAACAAGCCCTCTTTGAACTTTTCCTCACACTTGAGTGCTAGCAGTGCTAAACCCCAAACAACAATCAAGAAGACTCCAGAGGGAGACGTGTGGCTATGAGATCAGCAAGCTCACAGAGAGTCTGAACCTGACAGTGATGGTGTGTGACCGGTGATTTATTGAATTTTATGCAAATGTTGAAACATAATAGCAAACAGAGCTCAATGGAAGCTTTGTGACAGTGTGACTTGTAAAAAAGAAAAAAGAAACTTGGACATGTGAAAGACGTGAAAGAGAAAAAGGGAACTGAGAATAGAGAGACAGTGTGTTCTCAACTGTTTTGGCGTTAGGATTTTACAATGGATGTAGGATTAAACACTGAAATGTTCTTAAGAAAAAATATATATATCACTATACTGATATATAAATATAGGCTATCAAATGATTAAAACAATGATTATATTTAAAGTGCACCTATGGGTTATGAAAGAATCCTATTTTGGTTTTGTGAGTCCCAAACAACGGGTCGACATGTACGATTTCAATAAAAACAATGTTTATGAGCTTTTGAGGCTTCAAAAGCGGCAAAGCATGAATTTGCGTTTTCATTCAGAAAACGTTAAAAGACAAACAAGTGGGCGGGTAATACACTAATATTTCATGTTGACGTGAACATGGAACGGCTTGGGACTCCACTCGTATAAATGAGTCCATTCTTTCTTTTGACAGACAATAACTTTATAAACGGTGTACTTTCAGATTTAAAACTTTGCAGGATGTTTTTATTCACTTAGAGCTACACAGTGCATGAAAAGTCATTCAAAAAATCCATACTGTAATTGGGGCGTTTTATTAATATTTAGAATACTTTAAGTTGTTTTTCTTTTTTTTTTCAAGGGAACCTGTATTTAGTGTGTTAATTTTAATGTTTTTTGAGAATGAGGAGATGTACAGCAAAGTACATTTTACATGTTTAGCTTTAAATGTTTAAACTCTCAGGTAATAAATGCCTTCAAATAAAAATACTGTAACATTTGATTGTAGATACACTACCGTTTAAAAATGTGGTTTTTAAAGTTTTTAAAGATGTTTCTCATGCTCAACAAGGCTGCATTTATTAGATTAAAAATCCAGAAAAAAAAATATATTGTGAAATATTATTTCAATTTAAAATACTGTTCAAAAGTTTGGGATCAGTACATTTTTATTCTTTCATCTTTATTCTTTATGAGCATAAGAAATTTAAAAACCATTAAATATCTTACTGACCCCAAATTTTTGAACGATAGTGTATATTGGAGAGCATTTCTCCTTTTAATAAATTTATTCAGTTTGCTATATTGGCCACACATGAGTAGGTGATTTGTTTTAGCATTTTATTACTTGCATTTGTAAAATATTATATATTTTGACACATTTTGGGTCTTTCCTCACAAGTTGAGAACCAATGTAGTGAAAGAGAAAAATGCATATATAAGTCTGTGAGAGGGGGAAAAAACAGTTTAAGAGAGAAAGATCATTGAAAAAGACAGACTTTGTTTTTTCTTTTTTTGATTTCTCAAACTCTTCTTTCCCTGATTACATCTTCTGCTGGAAAGGATCAGACGCAGATGCTCTTTGCATGTGTGTATGTGTGTGTTTGCGTTCTCACAGTCCAGGCCTTTTATGGGGATTTATGCCAATCCAAGTATGATTATGGCAGCACAAGTTAGATCAGAAACAGAAACGCTGTAAATTACTCCTCTTCTCCTCTGAGGATAAAGAACAAATAATTTTGTATGGAAGCCTGATCAGGAACAAGATATTCTTTGACTCAAACATCAAATCATCCGGTCTAATAAAACATCAAGTTTCACATCATGCCTTTAGAAAAAACAAAGCAAGTGAGGAAAAAAGAGAGAGAAAGAGAAAATCCCTGTGGAATAAATGGGTCAGCTCACTCTCTGTAGGATTGTGTTATAGTCCAGATTAGCGATGAACGTCTGGCTTTAAAAGCTGAATGACTATCACTCCACTCTTTCCCTGATGAAAAACAAGATATAGAGGGGAGGGGGGAGAGCTAAACAAAGCACGCTTTCCCAATAAATTCATTCAGTAATGGCAGTACTGGGCTAAAGGGGGCAGAAGGAAGAGAGAATAGTGGTGAAGCAGCAAACCCTGGAAAGTTACTAATCCTTTATTCTCATGCTCTTGGTTTTCTAGTGCCTAAATAAGGTCACACTTTATTTAGAGTATGAAATATTAGCTTTATTAACTTTACTGTACATTTACTTTATCACTTTCACGACAAATCATTGCTTTTAGATTTTTCAGCACAGCATCTAGTCAATGTTAAGGTGGTAGAAGCAGGGTTGTCAATTGATTACAGAAAATAATTATTTAATAGTGCTGCCAAATAATCAATCGCAATTAATCACATCCAAAATAAAAGTTTTTACTGTGTTACTGTATTTATGTATTATATATATTTAAGAAAAATATGTTATGTTTATATATTAAATATATTTATATATATAATATAAAATGTAATCATATAAATATATAAATGTCTATAAAAGTAAATATTTTCAAAATATATACTGTATGTGTGTATATATACATACAGTACACATGCATATATAATATCAACAAAAAATTTTTGGATGTGAATAACCAAAATAAATCGTTTAACAGCATTTTTTTTATCTCGTTGCAGTATTGCAAGATACAAACTCTTTTTTTTCCGGATTGGATGTACACCATGCACAAAACCGCAGTCGACATATGCACACCTGTCAACATTAATATGCTCAATTACGTTGCTTGGAAACCTTAAACAGAATATGGTTAAACGTATGAAACATGCTAATAACAGGTTAAGCTATTTAAGTCATTTATATGACAACAAAATGTAATGCAACATCACAGCTCACAAAGTGAGGTTCATACAGAAGTAGTTTAGTGGATTGGATGTAGAAGGTCAGACCTGAACCACAATGAACCCCATTGCAATGTACTGCAAGAACAGCTGTCAGTCAAGTTTTTTTTTTTTTACCTAACGTCAGTGCCTGATCTCAATTATGCTCTTGCATCTGAACCAAGCAAATCATTGCATCATTGCTCCATACCTAGTGGAAAAGCATAGAAATGTGGAAGCAGAGGAAAGGATTAATTCTGTCTTGTCATTATTTTGAACGGAAATAGGCCTATTGATAAAATCAGTGAGTTACTTACTGAAACGATGATGTGGTTTGGCTCACTGTTCTGTAGGGTTCAGGTCTGGGTTTTATATAAGCTCTTCATTTCCAGTATGTTATTAATGCAAAACATATGACTGACATAGCCTATCTCTCTCTAATCGACATGCTGATCATTTCCTCTCAGCCAAATTGTGTAAGCTGCTGGTCTATGGGATTTTGAGGTCATGGTATAAGCTCTGACCCTCCATGATAGCCAGGAGTATGTAGTGAATATTGTCAGAATATAGAATGAAATGACATTTCTTCGCTAAAAATAACAACTGTCTGTTTACATTTCATGGTGACTTAAAATGTATATAATTTTAAATTGTATTATTATTATTATTATTATTATTGTTTCATGGAAAGACAACAGGTTCAGGAATCCAGTGTTCTTTTTTTGCAACTATACTACTCTACCTTTTAAAGAAATCTGCACACTCACTTACAATATTACCATAATTGGCACGAACTGACCAGAGTCATAAACCGAAGTAATTTTGCTGAAATACTAAGGGCAATGGGTGAGTTTGACCTCTGTAAATAGTTTAAGGGAATCCCACACCTTAAATGGTTAGAATAGAAACCCACACACAAACTAAGCGTCCAGACAAAATCAATCAAAGAAATTTAATCATGCTCAGGCCGTCAGAGAAATTAAAGGACACAAAGAGACCACTTTCAAGAATGGAATGTGTTATACTTATCCAAAAAGTCACAAACCAAGTACTCTATATGACAGGTTATTATTCAGAGGAGAATTTCCAGTTCCAATGCTATAATGTGTAAACTGCACACAATTAGTTGCATTCCTTAATTAAATGTGATTGGCTGAACGATGTTCCAGGAGTGCTGACTTAATAATGGGACATTTTACTTGTCTGTGCTTGTGTTTATGCAATAGGGTACTTGGGTTTCTTTTGGAAGCACTTTCTAAGAATTTTCTAGACCTAATCAATATTAAATGTCGTTCAGCCATAACACCACTCGGACATAACAGATTTATTGTAAGAAGCGTAACTGAAAGTATCGAAAGTAAGTCGAGCATGGACTTGATGCGCGCGCGTACCCATACACTCATGCAATGAGTTAACCCATACCCTGAAATTATAGGTCATAAAGCATTTCTTTCGTCCCGTCCTTGCCATGGTTGCTCGCGTTTCACATTTGCGTAACAGCGAGAAGACCCAAGGATGTTGTGCTTTATTTTTGTCAGTGCTCATGCGTCAGTGCGATCGTGCCAGATGTTATGGGGTATTAAGGGGTCGAGGTGCTGCAAGGCAAATCGCACACAGACACTCTTGCAAGCTGTACACAAAGATAAACACACATGCTCATTTATGTCTACAGTGAAATGATCAATCCTAGCTTTAATTTAATAACTGTTTTGTCATACTTCGCTTATTCAGGCTACAACAACGCCGAAGTGAAAGCACCTTGATGCATCTTCACGGAGTTCACTTTTACGATTGAATTTTATGTTGCGCAAATTACTTTAGTAAAAAAGCAGCAGCACCTACCTTTAATACAAAATGACGTCCATATAAAAATTCCAATGTGTAGAATTCCAAAATATCTTTGACTCGGCATCATTCCTGTAATGGGAAGTTGTCCTATACACACAAGCCGACGAAACTTTAGTGTGTCAGCATCCGAGCTGTGTGCAGAGGTAGGTAACACTTGCACGCGCCCTCTTCCTCTCTCTCTTCCTCTCTCACTCTCCTTTTAATTTCCCAATCACATTTGTGATCGCAATGCAAGAGCGGTCCGCCTATAATCAGCATGTTATCCTTAAACGGTGACCCATTAACTGTCTTTTTCTGTGGTTTAATCAATCTCAGCCAAGAGTCTAATCACTATGCATAACAATACATAAACGATTTAGGGAACTGGCGCGCGCTCTTGCATTATGCGTAAAGACGCCATCTGGATACATGCTAGCTGAATTATTTCACTCGCTTGCTGTGGATAATATGCTGCAAGCGCGACATGATGCTTGTAAAATTTACATTTAAAGTATTGGATCCGAGGGGAGATTTAAACCCCCTTTTATTGGGCAATGTTCTTCATGGATCATTATTTGGTTCAGTGAGGATTTATAAATATGAGTTTGCAGCTCGAGCGCATCATCAGGTGTTTGTGATCGGTGCACTAAATCTTAAGTATTACATTCCTCTCGTTAATTAATTTTAGAGGTTAAAGACGTGACGGATAATCCGAAGGTCGCTGTTCTAAACAGTGTTAAGTTTAATTCACGATTCCTGTCCCTATTGTGCCAAAGAGCAATGCATTTAAAACCGTGTTGCTCACGACACAATGTCCCTGAAGTCAAACCGGGTCTTGTTGTCACACTTTTTACTCCAGTGATTTTTTTAGGGTAGATTTATTTTTGGAAGTCAGAAGAAGTATATGAACACATAGAATTGTTTCCTTTTTATACCTTTTTAATATTTTCAACCTTATTGCTCAGGGGGAAAGATTCAGTGCACTTAAAACATGTTAAAACAAGACAATCTAGGATCTAAGTTGTCACAGTTGGAATCTGCTGTTTAGACACTGATTTGAGAAGAATAATTTTTTTTCTGGAATGAGGAATACATGTATTTCAAGTGAAAAAAAAAAATGCATTCATGATATAAAAAACATATGAACAAAACAAAATTAATTGCAGTATAAAGTACAGTATAAATTAATGAGATCATGTGTAACAACTTAATCCTGATTCTTGTCCTAAGAACACAGTTGTAACGTCTTGGTCTGTGTTTGTTTTCTTTTCTCCCCATGTGCCCTGTCTCAATGCGACCTAGTTTCTGTTTCCTTGTTAATTAGTTCTATTCGTTTCACCCGTGTTTCTCACCTGCCTTCAGTTTGCCTCAGTGTATTTAAGCCTGCTGTGTCTAGTCCTGTTTGTCGTTCGTCAAAGTTACTTTGTGCGTGTTACGTTTGGTACCCTTACTCCGTTTGTGAATTAAAAGACTTTGATTGATATTCGTCTTCTCCAAGTCATCTGTGGTCCACACGACAACCGTGACAGAACGAATGTCCTAAAACAGTTATACTATGGCTGAGGATAAACTTTGGCGTCTGCGGCAGAGTGGGCGGACATTAGAGGAGTATGTGGAGGAATTTTTAGCAATCTCCTACGAGGTAAGCTGGCCGGAGGAATGTCTCGGAACCTGCTTTCGGCTAGGACTGGACAAAGATGTGGTTAAAGCGGATATTCCCACGTCTAAATTTTCCCTGAGCAAATTCATTAATTTAGTTCTGGATATGAACAACTCTAAATTCTTTGTCGAGGTGGAAGAGTCCGCATCACTTTGTCCAGTCCGAGCCGAAACCCTCCGGGACGAACCAGCCCATTCTACACCGAGAACCTCCACATACCCCTTTAAGAGTTCCTGCCACTCATCTCCACCCAGCGCTATCTCTGTCCTTAGCCTAGAGCCCCAGAATTCTGATGTCTGGGCCATTTTGCCAAACCTGATCTCCGCGATACGAGATCGCCACCCACAAGACTCGCTCGCTCCTAGCACCGCCCAGAGCCCGCTGAGCTGCACGAGCGCCCTCCAGAGCCCGCTGAGCTGCACGAATTACGGCTAGAAGAGGCGATTCCTGTTCTAGTTCCGGATCTTCGGCCGGGTGAGCCGATTCCTGTTCCGGATCTTCGGCCGGGTGAGCCAATTCCAGTTCCTGATCTTCGGCCGGCAGAGCCGATTCCTGTTCCTGATATTCGGCCGGAAGAGCCGATCCTGATCACGGTTCCTGAGAACACCTTACCAGAACCGTCTTTGACTGAATTCCCTCCCTCCCACCCACGGCAGCTCACCTCGCTGTCGTCTGACAGTCCTGTCGCTGGCCCACAGACCATCCAGCAGGGCAAGCCACACAGGACTGCCATCCTCCAACGCCATCTGGTTCGGGGTGCTCCTCGACTCCTCCTCCAGCCTCCAAAGCCAGAACTCCGCCTCGAGCCATGGACCCGTCGGCGTCACTATGGACCTTAGCTCCCTCCCCTCCTGCAGTGCTCGTCAGTCCTCAAGCTCCACAGGGCTCGGTCGTCTCCCCGGCTCCACCTTGGTTGGTCGTCGACCATCAGTCGCTGTTGGACTCCATCTCTCCAGCTGTGCCCCGTTCCTCCGTCCTGCCGGCTCAGTCAGGCTCCTCCCTCCCTCCGGCTCCACCTTGGTCCTCCCTCACTCCTGCTCCACCGTGGCCCTCCGGAACCCCTTATCCGGGTCGGTCGCCGTTACCACCCGTTCCGCCTTGGCCCTCTGGACCCTCGCCGTCGGCCTGGCTCTTCGGCCCGCTGTCGACCCTCGCTACCCCGGGCCCCTCGCCAGAGAAGGACAGTAAATAGGACCCCCCCCCCCCCACTATGTACATTCCGCTTATACGGCGCGAGGATGCGCCTTTCCGGAGGGGGGTGTAATGTAACGTCTTGGTCTATGTTTGTTTTCTTTTCTCCCCATGTGCCCTGTCTCAATGTGACCTAGTTTCTGTTTCGTTGTTAATTAGTTCTATTCGTTTCACCTGTGTTTCTCACCTTCCTTCAGTTTGCCTCAGTGTATTTAAGCCTGCTGTGTCTAGTACTGTTTGTCGTTCGTCAAAGTTACTTTGTGCGTGTTACGTTTGGTACCCTTACTCCGTTTGTGAATTAAAAGACTTTGATATTCGTCTTCTCCAAGTCATCTGTGATCCACACGACAACCATGACAACAGTTCAGTGTTTCAGTTCAAATCTAGTTTGACTTAATTCTTCGTTTATTTAGCCAACTGCTATTTTAGAACCATGATGTACAAGATGTAGATACGTTAATTTATCAGAAGTGATTTTGGAGAAGTTTTGCATCACATACTTACAAATAGTTCCACCGGAGTGGATGGGTGCCGTCAAAATGAGAGTTCAAACAGCTGATAAAATGATGACAATAATCCACAAAACTCCAGTACTAAAGCAGTGTGTTTGTAAGAAATAAATCCATTATTATATACAGTATTGTATCCAAAATGCAAGTCTATAATCCATAATAATAATTCCTCCAGTCCATCGTCTCATACATCAACCAACATGTTTGTTTAGAACTGTTTTCACTTGGAAACAGTGCTTGATTCGTGCACATTTCTCGCCTGATTTAGTCAAACTGGCATTTTAACTGGAGAAAAAAATATTCTGGAAGAGTGTGGAATACAATACAATACATGCTCTGTCTAATAAAGAGTAATCCCATGTTATAAATAAACAAAAACCTGCTTATCACATAGTAAACATAGTAAACCCATACAAAACGATTATCATTAAAAACAATTTCACACACTTGATGTTACAGACTGGCAAAATTTATTTGGTTCCTTAGAGCACATGTGTTTTTACAGTGTGCTGCGCTTTGCAGCTGCATGAATTGCAAACAGATTCATCACACACTGGTGCCCCGGCAGACGTTGGTTCTCACACAGGACTATGAATGAGAGAACAAGGCATTGAATCTGACAGTCCCCAAAACCCCATCGGTGGCAGACACCAATATATGACCTCTCTTTCTTCTCTCCTTCTCACTGCATCCACAAGCTTTGCATAACTGTCTCTCAGCATCAGACCAGAGCAGAAAAGAGTTGGGGGGGGGGGGGGGGGAAGACAAGCCACATGCACCATCAGCTCGACTCATAGCGCATTAACTAACTTTTATTGTATTGTTCTCTTCTTGTCAGGTCATTTATTGGCATAAGACCTACAGCCATGCAAATCCTGCTTTTGAAAGGTTTTAATTTGTGATAAATCTTAAAAAATAACCCTACTTTCATAAAGACATGAATAAATTTATATATATTTTTTATATTAGAACATGTTGTATAGTACTTTACACATTTTAATATGGAACTATTGTTGTGTAATACATTATACCCCCAATAAAATTACTGTAATATTGCTAATAATAATAAATTAGAAATTAGACCTCACAAGTGTATAAAGTAAAAGAATGAGAGAAAGCAAACTGATGGAAAGTATTACAGGCTCAGATTTATATTAAATGACCCTTATAACCTCAGAGAAGACCCTAGTGGGCACACTATCAAGGTTTCCATATCTTTCTCTCTCCCTTTTACCCTCTCAGTCTCTCACCTTTCATTATATGAGAAAGAATATGAGTGTTCAGAAGATTGGAGTTGAAGCTTCAAGGATTGGAGGGCAGAAGGCGAAGAAAAAAAGCTGCAAAAAAAAAGAGAGGAAGAGAATTTAACTTTTTTGACCCTCAACTCAAAGACAAGAGATGAAAAAAAGAAAGAATCCTGATTTCACTTTAAATTAAATGCATTTTTTAAAATAACTTGCACTGTTGCGTTTCCTTTATCCAGAGGCATAAAAAATATTGATCGAGAACACAGTGCATTTTTATATAGAGAAATATTTTATATAGATAAAGACTGTTGCATTGTGTTAACAGAATGATATGATGTTCCATCAGATTAATTGAGTATGCTATTTTTAGAAAGTGACACTTGTCCCTTTTTGGCTATTATGTTACCACAGTAACAAAGAGTAAGTGACACACTGTTTTTTTGTGTGATTTGAAGTTTTAACAAACAGAGAATTCAGAATTCAATTGTAGAATGCAGAGCAACAGAATTCAATTGTGCACTGCTTTTTCTTCTGATAAATGCAGTTCTGAGACTCATAAAGACAGTCTTGAAGACATTAGGCCGGGCTTCATACTGGAACAGTACATATTTGGAAATATCAGTTAGATGTAGTGATTCATATCTGAACAGATCAAGGACAGGATTTAGAGCCAACGTTTAGTTAACACCCCCTGAGAAAAGTGCAGGGTAGTGTTATATCTCAGTGAATCATGCCGTTTTTATTTTTAACCTGACACTATACATTTATTATGCGCATCAGAGCTCCCTTACAATGGATGTTAGTCATAAAGGAGACTGTTACTGCAACCAGTGTTGTTAGAGTGGGATATGCTGCCATCTGTTGGCAATGAATGTTTTATTTTATTTTATTTATCATTGTTTTTTAAAGGCACAAAATCTCATCTTAATGGCTAGACTCTTCTTAATTTGTCCTTTTACCTCAATGTCATAAGAGTTACTCAGTTGAAACAGTTTTGAGATTAATAAATATAATTTTGCAATATAGTGAATTTTTATTTAGTTTGTGATAAGTGATCCATGGACATGTTAATATTTTTACCTTTGTGGATTGAAAAAGCGAAAAGGAACTAGATGTACATTTCAGATTCAATTCAGTTTGAATTCATGATGCTAATGGCATACCTTCAAATTAAATTTGGGCAAAAAAAGTCTTTAAAATAGAATAGTTTGATCTTTCAGAAGACCCACTTTTATACCATTTTAAACTATAAGTGTGTGTGTGTGTGTGTGTGTGTGTGTGTGTGTGTGTGTGTGAACCTTCCATTGAATAATATCTATATCAGGGGTGTCAAATGCAATTCCTGGAGGGCCGGAGCCCTGCACAGTTTAGATGCAACCTTAATTAAACACACCTGATCCAACTAATCAGGTCCTTCAGGCTTAAT
>JAUCMS010000001.1:10571148-10587078 GCA_032357445.1 Enteromius radiatus
GCCAGCAGAGAATCTGCACGTAACCTTCTCAACCCCCTGTGGCCCAAGAAGAGGGTGGCCCACAGGGGGTTGAGAAGGTTACGTGCAGATTCTCTGCTGGCATACTTGCAAAAGTATCTCGCCAGTCCGCAGGGGATCTCCGCGTAACACGGCCTTAATTGGTCTCTCTGACGATTTCCCATGTGTAATGTCTCCATTCCCTCCTTCAGGGAACGTGGGTTACGCTCGTAACCTAGACGTTTTCTTTTCATACAAAAAAAGTGTTGTCTTAGCTTCATAATGCTACAGTTGAGCCACTGTTTTGGCAGATGGACTATTCTGACGATGTCTTTCATACTTTTCTGGACCTTGTCACAAGCTTCCCAGTTTTCATCAAATGTTTCTAAAATGTGGACGAACAAAGCATTTATGGGTTTGGAACAACATGGGGGTAAGTGATTAATAACAAAAAATTCATTTTGGAGTGGATCAGCCCTTCACTTTTGACTTTCAAGTGCTAATCTTGAGTGCTTTGAAAAGAAAATTACAGAATTATATTTTAATGAAGCATTTTCATTTCAGTAAAAGAGACTTAAATATCTGAATATTTTGCAAAGTGCAACTTTGATGTTTTCTGCATTTTGACTTGTGTTCTGAATGTTACACAGTAATGCTTACTGAACATGGCACACACACACACACACACATGCACACACACAGCTGCAGGGCACAGTGAGTAGGTTAAAAGGATTAGAAAGAAAAAGTGTTTGAGGGAGTTACTTTCATTAGATTCACCCTGTGGGTAGATGAATTGTGATGCATAGCTCCTCAAAGTAGTTTGCTGTGTGTTTTGTGTCATTGTGTTAGTATGTGTGGGGAGCTGAATAAGGCCTCTGTGGCTGAACTTTGTGAATGTCAATAATTCTTTGATTTAACTATCAATAGCAGCGGGACTTGTTCAGTAAAAATAGACACGGAATGCTCTATCATAGCAAAAAAGACAGCTCACTTAACTGAGCTAATCTTTTAGAATTACCAAGAAATTACAAGCTTTGTTCATTTTGTCATTTGTTGTGTAAAGTTTAGGTCACACTTTATATTAGGTGGCCTTAACTACTATGTACTTGCATCAAAAAATAAGTACAATGCACTTATACTGCACATGGTCATACTGTATTGCAAAACACTTTTGCTGCTATTGAGATGGGACACCTGTACATTATTAGAGGTTTGGTGGTATGGGTATAGGTTTAAGGGTGGGTTAAGATGTACTGTAAGAAATGGGACTGCACGAGATACATTTATTTGAGTACTGTAGATAAATACACTTTTTGTGTATTTGTACTTTACTTGAGTGTAATTTTATTATTATTATTATTACATTTCTATTAAAGTCCTCGAAAAAGGAAGTCTCTACTATGTAGCAGCTTTGAAAGTCAGTGCGGTGATTATTTTCTTTATAGTATATATTATGTCTCTCTTGTATCACTATGTGAAAGGATTTCCACCATTTTTTGAACACTTACAAGTTGCAAATTTGATGTTTATTTACAACAATTTAAAAACCATAATTTTCACAATAATGTGATTTTTTTACATTTACAATTTCACAGGACATGGTAAGCTATTTAGAACTATTTATATGACAACAGTGTGGATTTGTTACAAGTAGTTATAAATCCCCAAGTCCATTTTATACAGCATCACGACATTAGCATGCATCTTGCCACTACATACTACTAGCTCATATTTGACTGTTTTAGTACACTAAGAAGACAGAATTAGGACACCAGAGATAAATACCCATGGCCTAATTTTTTTTCTTCGGCTAGAGGTAGATACTATTTTCGAAATAACCTAAGGACTAGTATTTTGTTTTTCATAAAGTACAATTTTAGGGACAATTGGTTTTAAAATAGCAGTAATGTAATTTCATAGGGCATATTAAACATTGACTGTTATAAACTGAAGGCTGCAAAAGCCTCTCCACAGTTTGATACAGTTTTGTTTATTCACCTCTGACCTTTCCTGATTCCAGTTTCTCTTCAGTAAACAATACAATTATAGTTCTATTAAATCTTGTTTATGCTTTCCGTTCTGCTTTCTTCTGCACTAAGATTTTACACCAGCTTCATAAATCTCACATAGAAATGTACACAACGAGAATGGGTCTGTTGGTTTTTAAATATATATATATATATATATATATATATATAAAATTGTTTTCTAGCTATGACAGCTTTGACACAAGCTTATCTCTGTGTTCACACAAAGGATATCTGTGCTGTCAGGTTCTCGACCTTGTGTCCGATGATTGGAGCATTAACTAATATTGACAGAAAAAAACTATAGCTCTTTTACACTTGCTTTTAAAAGAGAGCTTTATTGAAATGCCATTTACTTGGACAACAGACATAAAAAAAAATCTGACCTGCAGTGCAGTCATGTAATAAATCACTACTCTGTCTCCCATCGCAGGTCATTCAAACATACACAGCACAGTAAACAGTAAGTTTAGAGCCCTATAATCACGAGGGCACACTGCTGAGCATCGGTCACTGTGTAAGTGGCATTTAAAAGGTGGTTAGACTCTTAGAGGGGTTGCAAGGGGCATGTGACTCATCATAAACATGCTGCTAATGAACAAAAAGCTTGATGGCCAGATAAAAGCACTCTGATTGTGCAGTGAGCACAACGCTTGTTGCTAAAGCTGAGCAGCACTGGTTTTACAGCAGGGGGAGGACGAGATAAAACTGAGACTCAAAGAGAGAGAAATACTGACCATTTAATGTAGCAGGACATCATACAGTAGGCTCATTGAACCTCTGCTTACATTTCTGCAAAACTCAAAAAAACGTACTTATACATACAAATCACTGCAATCTGAACATGGTATAAAACTCCCATATCTTTTATTCTGTTAGTGCTACGTACTCACTGGACATTGCACTTTGAAACTGCCATGAAACATGCAGTAAGGTAAGTAATAACGGTGCTGCAGAAATGTATTTAAAGGCATGTATTTCAAATGACCATGGGTTGTAGCAGGAAGGTTGTTTGGGAGACTGTGAATTCAGTTGTTTGCTCATGTGTTTTTTTTTTTTTCAATTTAAACAAATAAAAAGGTTTTCACATCAAATATATTATAATTTTTTTTATATTTGAATAATAATTTATATAAATAACATTATTTTTGTATTTAAACAATGTGTAAAAAGTAGAAAATGTTAGGGGAAAAAAAAGTAGAAAAAACGTTACGAAGGTAACGCTCGTTCCCTGAAGGTGGGATACGGGAACTCGCATGAGAGACCAATCAACTCTGAGGTTGGTGTGGCCAGCTGCCAACTCGACGTCGGGCCACCAGTCTGCTTCTTGAGCCTCGGTGAGGGACAGAGCAGGTTTGGTAGCCGTGGGGGGGTGCCCAGCCTGGGGGACTCGGCCTGCTGGTAAACTGCCGAGAACTGCTGGGCCCAGTCCTTTACAGTGTCGCTGATAGGCTGACCTGGGAGATGGGAGCATTGAGAAAGCGTGCTTTGTCATCGACACAAGGCTTACGCACTTTAGGAGGGCAAACGCAGCTTACTATGGGACCACACAACGCCGGCAGAAGTACACAGGGTTTTTATGCCCGGCGGAACATTCTGTGCGGTCAGCGTGAGGTTCCCCAAGCACCTCGCCATGGCAGCTGAAAAACTTTTACGGCTCAATGATCTGCCACGGGAAGACAACGAGGGGAGCCTTTTTCAGGACTTCAGGTGAGGCTCCAAAGCGAAAAATGAATGTGCACTACTCCACCTTCTCTGTTTATACTCACGCTGTGATCAGATGCAGCTGCTTGCAATCAGGTTTTTCAATTAGGTCTTAGAGGTGACTGGTCTCTCATGCGAGTTCCCATGTCGACTGAAGGGGAACTAAAAATATCTGTGTAAAAATGGTAAAAAAAAAAATCATAAACAACATAAAGGCAGCTATAGAGGTCAAAGACATAAAATACATAATAAAAAATACAAATTATATATTATAAAAAACACATTTTGTATTATATTTACATACAGTACATGTGACATGTAACGTAAATATTTTCTACATACTTTAAAAAAAGTCACATCAAATGACCTCAGATTTGGCCTTTTGTCAATGACCTTATTAATCATGACAATTTAACCGTGGATAATGACAAAAAAGCAATTTGCAATGTAAGGATCTTTACTGGCCCTTATGTAAAGGACTTTATCCCCATGAGGACGCTTACCCCTGTTGTACCCTACTCCCTTTAATTTTAACAAAACCATAATGCAACAAACCTAACATCACAGCTGTCCAAATGCATTCTGAAAAGAACCATAATCAAATAGTTTTTTGATAAAGTACTGGTTTATGAGGGATTTTCTTGCTAGTAAAAGAAAAGCTGCTGTGTGGCTTGGAAAAGCGTAATCTAACAGAAGCTCTGCACACTAGAATGAATTATTGAGTGATAGCCTCTTCCCTTTACTTCCAGTCGACTTGACTGAGACACGTGTGAGTGAACGTGCACAAGTTTACATGAGAATATACTCTTTTCCTACTAATTTTGCTGACCATAAACAGATATACACATAAACAAACTATGTTATGTTTCCTTTCTAAATCAAATAAGAATGAATGACATCTGTATGTATTTTGTCCTTGTGTGTGTTGGACTGTGAACTCTTTACACTAAACACACAAGAGGCTGCAGCAGATGAACCATCCAAAAATCACACCTGGGGCCCTAAGCTAATATTCTTCCCCCTGTAATTTTTCAGAAATTACTTCAGTGATGAGTACACTGCTTTTAGAAAGAGTGTTCGCATTGATTTATCTGTAAAACATATCCTTGTTAAAGCCTTCAGAGAGATCCATTAGACATTTAAAAGCTCTCTATCTCCCCAATGTGCCTGTGTGTGTGGAAAGCAACAAGCATTCCTCATCTTGGCTTTGGAAAAAAAACAAAAGAGAAATAACAGCATAAGCACAATAGACAGTGGGAGTACAAGGAGCAGCTGGTGAACAGGTGACATTCAAAAGTTTGAATTTACTCTTCACAAGCTCAAATACATAGATCAGTGCAGCATTTTGTGTTCTGTGAGTTGAAATGAGGTGATGTCCTTGAAAGACCAGCACTGACAAGATAAAAACCAAGCCAGTCAGTCAAGCTTAGGAAATGATTCTGCATGCCTGATCAAAACAGAAAAGAGAGAGGATTTTGCTATGTAGTTTGGAGAGAAAGTGAGACAGAGTGAATGAAACGCCTCACTGGTAATGTAATTGACAGGCTGTCCTTAGAGTTCCCTAAAACTCTCTAAAAAATCTGATTTATCATGTGCCACTCCTTGAAAATATCACAGATAAAACGGGGATTAAAGATGACAGCTCTTCCTTAGTAAATAAAAGTGCTCCGCTTTTTAAACCTCTTTCCATTTAATGGAAAAATGTTTATTATTCAAAAAAAGTTTCAAAAATAGATTCAGCATCTTGATTGGCTACCTCCCTGTGCATCCCACAAATCTCCATCAACCATGCTATTCTATCAATATGGACCAACGTTTCTAAAGAATGCTTTCAGCATCTTGTTGAATCAATGCCACGTAGAATTAAGGCGAAAGGGGATCAAACACCGTATTAGTATGGTGTTCCTAATAATCCTTTAGGTGAGTGTGTATATATATATATATATATATTTATATATATATGGGTAGTCAGCTACCCATTTCATGAGTTTGCACCTGCTCATTAATAATCAAATAGAATAAGCGTGTTTGGCATGCTGTCCGGGGAGAGGGTTTGACAGAGCTCAGCGGACTCCGAGTCCTAGAGATTTTAACCCCTTGGTGGCGAGGGTTGGACAGAGCTCGACGTCCCAAACCCCGATAGCCCAATGTGTGTGTGTATATATGTATATATATATATAGATTGGAGATATTCCCAAAAGGAGGTTTTGTCAAATTCAACTCAAATTTGTCTTGAATATTTGTCTTATCTTTAAATATTCGTGGGAACTTTCCACTGACTTCCATCTCCAAGCAAATTTAAACATTAATTAAAATGTTATTTAGCCGATTTGTTAGCCAGTTTCCTTTATGACCATCGACTGGACCAGACAATATATAGTTCTGGTTTAACTAT
The DNA here is from genome assembly GCA_032357445.1 of Enteromius radiatus. Classification (NCBI taxonomy): domain Eukaryota; kingdom Metazoa; phylum Chordata; class Actinopteri; order Cypriniformes; family Cyprinidae; genus Enteromius; species Enteromius radiatus. Next base: position 10,577,272 of record JAUCMS010000001.1, read on the forward strand.
TCCTGTAGGGACCACAATGTAGGTTATCACACACACACACACACTTACCTTTGTAAAAATAAAATGAGGACATGCTGCAGACTTGACAATCTTTAGCATTTTTAGAAAAAAACTTTTTTTATGAAGCATTTAACCTTTAAGGACATCCCTGTAAATCCCCTAAGCAAGATTTGTCAGACTTATTTCTAGGAACAATTTTGTCTCTGAAGCATATCTAACTAACATACAGCTCCTTAGACAGACAGATACTACAAATAGGTCAGTCCACTATAAACCAACCTGACAGCAGCAGAAACTGCGTTTGAGTTATGAAGGTACGGTGTTGCTGTAGGAAGTACTATGATTGGGTCTCTGGTGTTGAATGTCATAGCATGATAACTAGCTTTGAGTTTGGCATTAATAAGAATCCCAGGTCTCTCACTATGAGATGGCATGATTTAATCATCTCAACCGAGGACTATGAAAAAATGCAGCAGAGGCACAGCAGGTATAGAAAACCTTCTAATAGGGAAGCTCATACACAGTATATGCCCTGTTCTGCTATTCCTTGTCATGGTCATGTGTTGTGTTGAGTTTTAGTGGCTGCTGTCCTTGGCGTTTGTGCATGACTGCTTTTGTAAAGTGACTCAAGTGTATGCTCCACTACAAAGGAAACAAAGTCAGTCGCTCCTGAAAAACATCACCCTAAGAGACACTAGAACTACAATTTAAAACATTGTATTTATAAAATATATATAGAAATTATTCTATAAAAACATTTTTACTGTATTTTTACCGCATTATTTCTGGGACCACAGCTGCCATTTGCTTTACTGTAAAAACTTTTATCCAAAGCATCTTACAGCGAATTCAAAGTATGTGTTTTACCTATGACCTTGGCATTGCTAGCATGCCCTACTGTTTAAGCTATAAGAACACTCTCAAAAAGAACAAACACTACAAGAACAGCAGTTCCCGCTGCCTCAGCCCGGGTTACATCAGCACCTCTAGATGTGTTTGTTAGAACACATACACAATACGCTCTGGAGAAGGAGGCTTTGCTATTGTATTATGGGCTGCTGTTGCCATAACAAAAGCTTTAAATTCCATATATAGAGACAAGGAGGCTATAGCCTGGACCATGGAGACCAAGGCAAACCACAATAAAGAGCTCAAAGCAACTATAATAACAAGAGTAACAATAATATGACAACAGCACAATGTTGACCGACTAATCCTAGAAGGGCAGAAATGCGGTATTTTGAGGTAAGCCTGACCTCAGAATTTAAGCACTGCAAAATAACAGAATGATAATAAAAATATTATCCTCTAAGAGAGGACAGCAGGAAGGTATATGTGTGCAATTTATTTGAGGACCTTAGCGTTCTCATGACACAGCCACACACATCCAGTTTTGTAGGCAACAAAAAAAAATGATCAAGGGAGAATAATACAAATGCAAAAACATGCAAATGCACAAACAAATGTTAATTTTGGATATGACAGCACATCCACAGTAATCAGTATAATGAATCAGATTTAAAAAAAATAGAAAGGAAAACAGTAAGAGAGAAAAGGGTTTTGATGAACACTCGTATATTCAAAGTTCTTTTCAAACAACAAACAAGAAAATTAACTTAATGTTCATCCACTTGAATAAACATGCAGAAATAGAAAATCTGATTCTTTTTTCATCTCTTCATTGGAAAACATCTAAATGAATAAATACATGTATTATGATTACCTAATAAACAGACTATTATCTGTGTCCTACATTCCAATAAACTGTAATATGACAGACAACAACTGTGATCACTCTTTGTGACTTTGTTATTACATTTTGTTTTGTGTGTTACCCCACAAATGCTATATATTATGCTTTAGAATGTATATTTATAGACACCAAAACAAACAAACTCAGGAAAGCCATTTTCTGCATTATTCTGTGATTTTCAGAAAACCTATGATAAAGTGACTGCTGCCTTTATTGTCATATCAGTAATAAGCAGTTGTGTGCAAAACTGCAGATTAAAGGAAGAGGCCTCATTTGTTTTATGCTAATTCCAGCCAAATGTTGGTTGTTGTTTTTCTCTTTACATCAGTCTGAATGAGTATAGAAGACATTTTCTTTAGAATTAATAAATTAGATTAGCTTTTTGAGCCAAATGTTGACATATCAAAGATTCTACTCCAGTCTGTGTTGCTTGAGATGATATTGAGTCAAGAAAATAGACATTCCTGAACATAAACCAATGAAATCACAGCACAGTCTAAGTGTTTCTACCCTAAAACATTTGGCTTCTCTCCCTATCTTTCTCTCTCTCTCAAATAATGGCAGTGGAGGAACTTTGAGTGCCCTCAATTAACCACTTACCATTAAGAAAAATTATTTTCATGCAGTGTTTGAAAATGGAATTATAAATGAATTGCTGCAAGATTACCATACTATACTAGAAAAATGTATTTAATTTATCTAATTATTTATCTTAAATAAATAGTTTAATTTGGTTAGAGTTTCTGAACTGCCCTGAAGCCATATTGAAGAGTTTTTGTAGTAATAATAATAATTAACCACAATGCTAAATCACTACTATGTTGCCTTTAAATTGCAAAAATTGTGATTATCACACGCCATAAATAGTGGTATAGGATTACGACTGTGCTAGAATTAAGTCAGATAGATCTGAAACCGCTTTTAAACTTCGGAAATGATTATAAAAAGCTGCTACTTCAAAAGACCTAATGCTACTAAAACCAGAGGCACTTCCAACCTCTGCTATAACAGCCAAACCAAGATAAGCATGTGCATTTCACAGACAAACGGCACATTTCCCAGACACACACACCACATAAATACACTCACTGTTAAACACAGAGGCAGTAAGACAGAGAGCATAGTGTGTACAACAAAAAAGAACTGATTTTTATTTGAAAGACATCTGTTTAAAAAAAATACTTTACAAAAGTGTCAGAAGCTGACAAGTGTAAGTGGGAAAAAAACTGAAATGGTGATATTAAAGAGGGGATTATGTCTCTTGCTTATGGAGCGAGAGAGAGAGCATGAGTGTAAGAGAGGGAGGGAAAGCAGTCATTTTAATAGCCTGCAAACCACTAAAAACAGTTAACGATTTAGACACAATGGTCAATACATCTGCTTCAAATGTAAAAAAAAAAATATTTTATAACCAGGATTTTATGGATGAGACACACTGAGAAAAAAAAACTGATTAATTAATCTCATTTTAAACAAATTATTTGGCATAAATGGGACCTGATTAGTCATTGTTTTATTCTGGAGTGCAGCCATGCTACAACTCAAAGTTATTTATAGATCACCCATATTCTTGACAAATTTCATCCCATAATCACACGGCTCACTCTTTATCCTCGAAGATTTTGGTGAACTAATCTACACAACACATTTATTTGTGCTTAAACTGGATTTCCTCTGCTCTATTCCCACTGGCAAGAAAAACACCATCACTGTCTTTTGCAGATTTTCCTGAGTGACTGTCAAGTAGTTGAGAGAAAATGCCCATTTTGTTTGGTATAAAACGCTACTTATTGTGTGCGTAATCAGATATTGTAAGTGGAATGTAATTTTGAGCAGTGGACACAGAACACCAATCAGTCTGATTAGTCTTCTTTTGAACATTTCAGTGCGTCAGGATGGTGATTAGAAAGTTCACTTGAAGTGATTGATTGTTAAAAAGGCAAAAAGCAGTCTTTTAGTCTCCAATTGATAAGTGGCAGATAGAAAAAAGAACACCTGATTACTTTGTAGATTTTGTTGTAGTGATGGAACATTTGTGATGCTAATGAAATATTGAGCATGTCAGTGACTCAGATAATTATTGGTTAGAACAGGCAAGCTGGCATAGTTAATTATGAGAGGAAACTAATCAGAGGTTGCAGGAAGAGGCCCAAAGTTCCCAGTACACACACCAGCACAAAGACCCAAAGGAAGATGCGGTCAATCACCATGGCAACATATTTCCAATCATCCTCCACCTAAGAGAGAAAGGGTACACAATAAAACAGAAAAAAGAGGAGAGATGGAAGGTTAATAAATGAAAGAAAAGAGAGGTTAAAGGTTAACATGGAAAGAAAATGAGAGAAAGAAGGAAAATGTGAACGCGAGAAAGCAAGGTAAATGGAGGAGAAAATGGCAACGAGTCGAGCATGTCTGCTGACTGTCCAGAATTCTTTATTCACACTACACGGGGATAAGCTAAATTAGATTGTGCTACTATAAGCGGAGCTACGTGCAACATTTTCCCTTCACATATTTAGGCACTGGGTGCATTACAATGCTAATGCGATTCAGTAGTGAGGCTCTGAGCCAAGAGTGAAGATGAAGGATGAAGTGGTGAGACTTTCCATATCAAAGTGTGATGTCTCCACTGAGGGATCTAAAGCACTTATTGTCAGTGAAGCACTCAGTAAACATTTCCACTGAGAGCAGCTAAGTCGTTTCCGTAAGCTTATGCTACAGTAGATGTCTGTGATGTATAACCTGTCCTTGTGAGGGTATTACAGTCAAAGCATGACATGATGTTGGAATTGGAGTCATATCTATTATCCAATGAGCAATGTGGTATCCAATGTGGTTGTTTATTATGAAGGCATTATGACATGTGAATGGACAAGCGGATGGAACAATGACTAGAAGATTGATTGCATGCCTTGTCATGTGAGTATAGGTACAGTTAAATAAATAAATACTATCCCATAAGGAAACAAGGTACAACACATTGACTATTGGAAATCAAACCAGAAATGCATGCCTGAAAAGCCACACAGTGATGCCAGGTAGCTATGTCTATTGCAGTGTATGTCATTGTTCCCCTGCTTCTGGGACAGTTGTTATGTATTCAGTTATATATAGTTGCTCTGCTCTGTGCAACACATTGACTACAGGACCAATGCTCACGCCCAATGAATCTAGCAAATATAGAACAGGAATTAATACGACAGCTCAGAAACAGCCATCCCACGAGTTGAATGACTGTGCACTCCCTCGAGCTGTTATATGCCAAGAGCCTCCACAATTCAGTGAGAGACATTTCTTAGGCTGCATTGCACAATGAGCCGGATTGGCAAAACAGACAAAGAGTTGATCAAACAATCTGAAAGGTCCTAGACATTTAGCTGAATGGTTAGTCTGATGCGCCTCACATGTCTCAAAGGGAACCCCACAGATTTCCTTATAATATGCTGAAAGTTCTGCTAGACGTTCAGAGGTTAAAAAAAGAATGAAAAAGAAAGACTTTTTGTAGAGAAGGCTTTACCATTATGAACTGTAGCAACACTCAGCCCACAACTCTGACCTCAAAAGCCCACAGCTCTGGTCAAGGATGCGTAACTTTCCTTTTTGGTTGGCTGAGCAGATCTGTACGCAAATAGGAAACACCAAGGCTGTTCTGCTAGAAGTTTAATGATGTCAGCATACCATGTTTTTGATGGTACAAAAAAAAATGCACAAATTAATAGCCTTGGGCCATCGATGCATGGATGCATCTTTTCCTGGAGATGCACACTGATCTGTTTTGGTATAAAAATATAGGACACCTCACATTTCCGCACAATTTGGAGAGACCTATACTAACATAGAAGATCTGTGTTCACCCATGAAGATGCCATTCCCTGACACAAGATCCTGCCCTGAAAAAGGAGGTCCACCCCTGCTTGGCACAGAGGTCCCATTTAGCTTATGTAAGACACAAAAGTTCTATATTCTTTTCTTTTCTGATCAGAACATGCTGACCTGTATAATGAGAAACAATGACCACCAGTAATTCTAGAAAGTGTAGCTTGTGTAACTAGTCGCACCACTTAAGGAAACATTACATGGTTGCCCATTCCAGTGCCTTTTGTCACTATTTGGCAAAACAGAACCTTGCGTATAAAGGGATCCTTCCATAGCCCTAGAGATGTCACTCCCACCATCCGGTGAATAGAATATTCACAAATGACTGGAAAAAACTGACGACTGAAAAGCTTACACCTTAATTTGACTTTTGCTATCTTAGAAGCCTTTAGCCCAAGCAGGCACACAAGAGCAGTTTGCTGCCCAGCTGACTAATCTCTGCTGGAATGGAAAAGCTCTGCATGTGGATCCAAAAATCCATGTCAAGGAATAATAATTTTGTCAGTGTGCTTATCCAGAGAGCATATTTCTTTATAGTCAATGTGCTGTACCCAGTAGATTGACTGAATGGTAAACACTTTACCTCTTTGGCTTTGTTGCGGCTCCTCATGTTCTCAGCAATGTACTTCACACTCTCAATAGCTTGTTTGATCTCCGGTGACACCACAGAGAAAGCCACAACTGTGTTAATAGCCTGTGGACTCAACTGACGACTCACTTTCCCACAATCCCCCTCAGTTGCCTCTTTCATTGGGTGACATGGGCATCCCCCTTTCTTTCCTTCTAATGCTGCTTTCCCCTCTCCAAATTCCAAAGAGTTCATTGCTCCTTGCTGAGTTCCACTGTTTTTCCTCTTCTTTCCCTCTCCTCCTCGTCCTGCTCCAGTCCCGGACGAGCCCCCACTTTCTAGTCCTCCTTTTCCAGAGGTCTCTGATAGATCAAGAGGCCGGCGCATGAGCATAATGCGGGGTAAAGCACGGAGGAAGACGGTACGGACCCAGCTAGGCATAGTGTGGGTCATTGGGGTGCGATAGTGCACATTCAATACAAAGACGGTGATGACAATTGAGAGGGTGACGAAAATCATGGTGAAGAGAAGGTACTCGCCTATCAGTGGGATCACGAGCGAGGTGGATGGAATGGTTTCCGTAATGACAAGAAGGAACACAGTCAGAGAGAGGAGTACAGAGATGCACAATGTCACTTTCTCACCACAGTCTGATGGAAGGTAGAAGACAAGTACTGTCAGAAAGGAGATAAGGAGGCAGGGGATAATAAGGTTGATAGTGTAGAACAGGGGCAGTCGCCGTATGTAAAAACTGTAGGTTATGTCTGGGTAGATCTCTTCACAGCAGTTGTACTTGATGTCGTGCTTATAACCAGGTGCATCAATGATCTCCCACTCTCCACTCTCCCAGAAGTCTTTAAGGTTTACCTTTGAGCCAATAAGAACTAGGTCAATCTTGGCCTTGTCATATGTCCAGGAACCAAACTTCATAGAGCAATTCTGATAGTCAAAGGGAAAGTATGTGATGTCCATAGGACAGGATGATTTGAAGATTGCAGGAGGGACCCAAGTGATGGTTCCATCATATTTCAAAAGAGCTTTGGTTTTGTCCTCCACCAAGAAGTCCCCAACAGCACTGTGTCAGAAAAAGAACATTTGAATGTTATAACTAGTAATCCATTCATGTTTCATTTTCTCAGACTGCTAGCCCTGACCATGTTCATTGGGATCAAATTAAAAGAAGGACCTGGGAATATCCCCAAAATGTAAATTCATAGAAATTGAAAGGTTAGGTTGGAAGACTCCACTCACTTGTTGTAAAGTACAATGTCAGGCCTCCAGATTTTATTTGATGGGACTCTGATGAACTCAATTCCATCGAACTCTGCAGGTGCCCACTTCAGCTTGTAGTCATTCCATATCTACGATAATATCACAAAAATGCATTTTTAACTTTATGCTTAAGTCATGAGCTAAAGATTAACGCAGACGCTCCATGCTTGGGTGCCCATACAAGTGTCACAGTTTTAATCTGGCATTTACAGTACACTTGTATGTGTGATTGTGTCATCTTTGCCTTGTCACAGATTTCATTTTTGTATGTGCATTCCTCCATCAGCATTTTCTGCTTGTGCAGGCTTGTTGCTTATTGAGGTTTGTTAACAAATGTGTATACTAAGGTGTAAATGCGTATATTAGTGTATTTGCAGAGCTGTGTATTTGTGTCCATTTCTGTTTCATTTTGTGGATTGTTGACATGTCTGTGAAGAGATATGTTGTTAGGACTGCTGATCTGTCTGTGTTCAGTGATATCAAACATCCTGCTATCAGGCATTGCACAGACTTATTGTACAATACTACAGGGCTTAACAAAAGCACATACACATTCTCAGAAAAATTCAGCAAATATTCATCCAGATCCAGAACCCTCCCCAACCCCCAACCCAGCTAGCACAACACAATCTTAGTAACAATATCACAAAATGTATCACACACACAAATCAGTATGAAATAACAGTATGAAATAAGAACATAGTGCTTCAAACATATAAAGCCAAATTCATTTCCTGCACGTACCTTCATGCTTGGAGGATGAAAAATAGGTTTGCTAAATAAATAAGCTACTAAACTACTAACAAAACAATCTTTGCTGACTGTGAAAGAACAGTAGTTTATTATTATTCTGCTGTTTATTAAAAAAGCAAAATGTTTGATCTAGTTAGACTAGACTCTTTTTGCACATATATTACCATCTTTTTAACCTCTTTCTTTCCATTCATTTTTGGAGATAACTACTGTGCTACCTTTAAGCTCTCTATTATTTACATAACTTTTTTTATGGTGTCTTGTTTCCACCTACTCATCTGCTCCATATGTACTGTATTGTTCTTCCTCTGTATTACCCAACCCCATCCTTTTTTTATGTTAATGCTATACACATTTTCTTGGTACATTATTACCAACAGCGGTACAACATGCTTTAAAGATGTGCACAAGGCCTACATGCTGCACACAAATAACACTTACATGTCTCAGCCAAAGGTTTGTTTCCATGATCTGATTGACTTCATCCTAAAGAGACAGAGACACAGGCAGGGGCAAAGACAGAAACAATCAGAAAGAAAGACAGCTATCCTCTATTATTTAGAATGGAACATGTTCTGGCAATAAAATCAATACAGTTCTTGTCTAATGTGAAAGAGAGGTCTGACAAGAAAAGGGGTTTGGAGGTACTCTGAATTACTTTCATCTACTAGCTTCAAGTCATTCATCACAGTCCCCTCAACAGTACTAATAGGTCCTGGATATTCACAAGAAAAATCTGGAAAAAAAGGATTGTTGAGCAAATTTCCCTTAATCCCGTGAGTGAGTGAGTATAATCTATAATCCAGGATTGCGTTCTCTAGAGTGGTGGGTTATGGCTTGTTAATCTCTCAGGTGTCTGTCTCTGTGAAGCAAGAAAAAAAGGTGTGCTAATAATCTTGGCCGCTTTCCCTGGTGAAGTGGAAATTTAATCCAGGAGTTTTAAGAGAAGTGCTGAATTGTATGACGCCGGGGGAAAGCACAGAGTCTGCACTACTTCCTGTAACAGTGGGGCGCAAAGGCTTTTAACTCAATTGCTCTCTCTGACCACAGTAAATGAAACAAAAAGCCCTCACAACAACTGAAAACAGCACAGAATTCCACTCACAGGAAGCCACCTGCGGAGCAAATCTATTTTTTTGTTTTTGTTTACAAATCTCACACACTATTACCTTTATAAAGAGGTGCTTTATAAAAAGTGCTTGTGTGCTTGTATTTGTTTGATCTTAATTTGTACTAATGTTGACTAGATTTCTCAAGTGTTTGACAGCTTGACTCTTTCCAAAGCATAAAAGAATATGTTGATTTGGAAGAGTCCATTCTTTAGAAAAACTCATGAAGATGCACAAACAATAATAATCTGTCCATTACTGATAAATTTATGTTATGTCAGATAACAGTTGATATTAAATATTAGCAGGTGTGCATTTAGGCATCACAACATTATAATATACATACACTATGAAAAATAGGCTATATAATATTCATATTGAGATTTGCTAAAGATTACATTTAACCCTTGTGCCTTCCTTATTTCAGAATCACACTCATGGTCCTACCGGTCTAAAATGACCGGACACCTAAAATG
>JAUCMS010000001.1:10594876-10615401 GCA_032357445.1 Enteromius radiatus
CTGCAAGAACTGCAAAGACTAAATGGTTCTTCCAGGAACCCTATTATGAGAAAAAGAGCTTTGAGGCACTTAAAATATTTTGAAGTTCCTCAAGTACTCAGAAGGATATTTGATGAACCTTTAGTTTTTACTGTGTAGGGCTGTCAGTCATTTTTAAGACAAGAAAACACAATTGTCTTTTTTATTATTATTTATTCATTTATTTATTTTGTAAAAGTACTTGTAGTGAAATGCAATTGACATCTTAATAGACAGATCAATGAATATGAATGTGTGTAAATTTACAATTTGTTGTCATAGGGTGCAGGCACAGATGAGAAAGTGTTGGTGGAGATCTTGGCATCTAGATCACCTAATGAAGTCAACCAGATCAAAAGTTTATACAAGCAAGGTAACTGTGTTTGTGTGGCTTGTGACTTTGACCTTCTATTCTCATTCTTTGTTTTTTTTACTCTTGATGATGTCTATGTATGCCTTGTAGAGCATAATGATGACCTGGAGGAAGATGTGACTGGTGACACTGGAGGTCATTTCAAGAGGATGCTGGTTGTTTTGCTACAAGTATGTAGTCCATTAACAATAAAAATGAAAATGATTTACAATAATGTCTCTGTTGTATGTGAGTAGTTCTTAACATGTCAATCCACTGTAAATGGACCTAAGACGTAAGTGTGCATGGTTTGTTATTTATAGTATTACTGTTGATTCATTTGATTATTATATTATTTCTCTAAAGGCTAGTAGACAGCAGGGTATACAAGAGAACCTCATCCAAAGCGATGCCCAGGTAAGTTTGTATATGCAAGTTCACATCAGTTCCAATGCACGTAAATATTTGCAAATGCTTGTTCAACCTAAAGTGGTCAGTTGGATTCAACATTTTCATTCTCTGAAAAAAAAAATTGGATGTGGAATAAAAAGGTGTGAAATGAGGTGAAATTCTGCCATCTAGCGGTTGTCTTTTTTTTTTTCTAAAGTTTAAAAACAGTTTGTGTTGGGTGTAGGCTCTGTTTGCCGCAGGAGAACAGAAGTATGGAACGGATGAAGGCCAGTTCATCACTATACTGGGAAACCGTAGTAATGCTCACCTTAGGAGAGGTTAGTTTGATGCATGCATATAGGTAATCAAACTGGTATTTTTGTTTTTATATATTCAATTGTTTTCTGTTCATGTTTTTCCACAGTGTTTGAGGAGTATAGGAAGCTCTCAGGGTATGAAATAGAGGAGAGCATCCAGAGAGAGACATCAGGATCCCTCGAAGAAGTACTGCTGGCTGTGGGTAAGACAATGCATACCTCTGTCAATCAAATATGGTTCATTCTTCAATCAAGTGCAAAATAGAATTTTCCTTACTTTTAGCACTTTTTATCATTTTATTATAGAGAGAAAATTAAAAAGTATGGACTATTGCCAAAATAGACAAATGAATGCAATCCTAATCTTTTTAATTATTTTAGGAATCGTTTTTTTTCTCTACGTGTGTCTGTTTAGTCTCTTAACACACACTTTTCTCTGCCTCCTCAGTAAAGTGTGCCCGCAGTGTGCCAGGTTATTTTGCAGATAGCCTTTATGGTGCCATGAAGGTGAATCTGTTTTAATATTTGTGAACAATAACAAGGTTTAAAACACATATTTTTAACTAAAATAATACATGCAAAGAACATACCTGTTGCTTTAATTCTACCTTCATCCTGCAGGGGGCAGGCACTGATGACCAGACATTGATCAGGATCATGGTTTCCCGCAGCGAGGTGGACATGTTGGATATACGTGCTGAATTCCGGAAGAGGTTCGCTACCTCTCTGCACAAAATGATTCAGGTATACTCAGGCATACAAGTGTTGATATTTAGCAGTTAACCCTTTTAAAATGTTAATCTTCATAGCCATGACTGAAACTGAATCTTCTCTCATCTTTCCCTTAAATCTCTTTCCGTTACCACAGGGTGATACCTCAGGTGACTACCGTAAAGCCCTTCTGCTGCTGTGTGGCGGTGATGATGCATAAACCCTGCCATCCTCTCTGCCTGGGTCGGATCCCATGACCCTCATCTCAGGGGCAGGGCCTAGTTCCTTTCTGAACCCAATCCAGGATAAATCACAAAAACATGACATTCCATATAGGAAGAAGGATCTCTTGTCCAACTGTGAAGATGCTTAGCATAGCACAGAATTACTTAATTCAAATAAGCAAATTTTGGCACTTATTTCATAAAATGCAGATATTATTAGAGAAATATTAGATTTTTAAAGGAAAAATGTTTTAGTATAAACTTTTCCACATTCAAAGACACAGGAAAAACATAAATGTTTTCTCTGCTTGTCTTATGCCATCCATCATGGAAAATAGAGTCTTACTCTTTAAAGATGAAAACTGAAGTCTTTATGAAGTTTCTAAAAATATACAGTAATAATGGAATTGTACTCAATGAAGCAATATTTTATATGCATTTAACAATTTTTCACTTATTTATTGTTTGTATACTTACTAACGTCCTTGACATTTCATTGTATAGCAGTACAATGTAACAACCAGTCTCATAATTGGCATTGTTAGTAAGCTTATTTCACTGTTGGTCTCTGCATGTGTTTTAAACCATATTTGAGGTAGTTCAAGGAAAGGTTCACTGTACTTTTGGTGTCAGTGGTTTGGGAAGAAAAGAAAAAAAAAAAAAGAATTGCCCATGATTGGCACATTGATATAATTACACACAGCAATCAAAGTTTAGCAAAAGGTTTGTCCTATTAATATTCATTAAAAGCTATTAAAAAGGGTGCTACTACTAAAATGTTTTAATATTGCATTTCCATAATGTTCACAATAAACATTCATGAAATAAAGGCAAATAGAGAGTCTCCTGTGTGATTGATGACAGCATGCATTTGTGTCTATAAAGCAGGTCATCCTATTTGTGGAATTTCGCTCAACAAACGTACATACTACCAGAACAGGTTGTCATCGATAGCCATGTGGGCAGTTTGCTGACATATAGCACCATTGGAATCCTGCCTCGAAGACTTTTCCCGATTACCACCTTCTCTCACACCTCACTTCACTGTCCTATACTATTAAAGTAAAAAGAACATACAAAAATGTGCACCATTGGTACCATACCAAGTTGCTCAAATAGGCTAACAGAGTATAATTTGATATTGTTGCACGTTGTTAGCTAATTCAATTTTGATCCACAAAATACTTGACTTCTAGTGCTACTGTTCAGTATTGGCCAAAGGGAGGCGCTGTAGCAAAGAATGAACTGACAGAGCCTATATGGGGAGGCTGCAGACGGAAGGCATTAAATTATAATGTGAAATAATTAAAGTATTAGTTGATTAATGCTTACCGGTTTGCGACTACATTACATGTAGTTTTTTGGTTGTTGAAATATGTTCTAATAGTCGTCCTATTTTGGGGGGAAGTAAGGAACAAATACTAACCTACTGCACTTTTCCCCTGGCAAGAAGATACTGTAAAAAACTGACACTCGGCTTCCTTGTTTCACTATAGGCATATGTACTGCAAGTTTAGACAGGCTTAATCGCACCTGTCCTCATTAAAAAATAATGGGGTGATGTACATGTAATTATTTAGTTCTGCGTGTGGATGTGTGCTTCAGAGTTTGTCAACTGAATAAGTTTAATAGAGAATAGTTTTGATTATAGACCCTTAGTACAGATGAGAGAGGCCTGTAAAAACCTCAACTATGAGAGACAAAATAAGAAAAAAAATCCAGAAAAGTATTTGGTCACCTACAAAGAAGCAAGATGTCTGGCTAACATAACATGATCCTAACTTCCTCTTTAAGAGGTTTCTACTTGTTACCTGTATTAATGGCATCTGTTTGAATTTGTTATCAGTCTAAAAGACACCTGTCCACAACCTCAAACAGTCACTCTCCAAACTCCACTATAGCCAAGACCAATCGGTCTTTGTCAGGTGACATCACGCTCACGAGAATATAAGTGCATTTGTAAGGTATCAAAGCCAGATGTTAGCAATACTCTTTGGTGTTAGTTGGAGAATGGTCCTCTTATTGTGTTAAAGTCTGCAATAGTAAATTGCACGATAAGAAAGAACAAAAACTCACCACAAAGAAAGATATTTTAGGTCTCACACTTGAAAAAAAGAGACAAGAGGCGTCGCCACTCCGGATGGTCTGGGTTGCAGCTGTGATACGCAAAATCGTATTTGCCAACATATCTCTGTTTATGTTTGTTTACCCTTGTGTGTGCCTTTACTGCATAGTTAAGCCAAAGAGTATAGAAGCCCAGATCTTCCGATCATTTTGACCCCATGGGGTGAGATCTTGTGTGGAGCCCCAGATCGAGGGAGATTATCACTGGTCTTGTATGTCTTCCATTTTCTAATAATTGCTCCCACAGTTGATTTCGTCACACCAAGCCGCTTACCTATCGGTCTTTGTCAGTCACATGATTTATGTGTGACGGCACCTAGGCGCCATTTTGAAGGTATCATTACATTGAGCAATGAACTGAAAGTGTACAGAACCGTACAGTAAAGACCGATTAAAAACAGAAGCATGGAACCAAGATAATCTCAGCAATTGTTTTAGGAACCATAATTTATATTATTTGTCATTGATGATTAACAATTACCACTGATCCATACGTTACCTGGCGCAAAAAGTAGCGTCGGCATCGCTGCCTCCAACCTCCTTGGATATATTAAACATTAACCTGTTTTTTTTTTTCTGTACTTTGTTTGACAATGAAAACCACATTCATGAAAATGGCAAAAATACTTAATTTTTTGAAAATACATAACAGAAGATGTGACAAGCACGATGAATCATCAACACATTGTTTTATGTGGACACAGTGTAAGCACTATAAAGAAACCAGAATAAATTAACAAGATGACGACGATTTGAGGCAGATCCAACTGGCATGTATGACATGAAAATGCAGCATAAGCCAATAAAAACCTGTATGGCACAGATTCTCAACTCTAGTAATTATGAAGATCTTGGTTAGCCTGTTCTGATGTATTGCATTAAGGTCAGAGCTTAACCAAAGAGTATAGAAGTAACATTACTGCTCTAGAGGAGATCTGCATGGAGGAATGGGCCAAAATACCAGCAACAGTGTGTGAGAACCTTGTGAAGACTAACAGAAAATGTTTAACCTCTGTCATTGCCAACAAAGGGTATATAACAAAGTATTAAGTTAAAATTTTGTTATTGACCAAAAACTTATTTTCCACCATAATTTGCCTCTTACATCTTTTTAAGTGGGAGAACTTGCACAATTGGTGGCTGAGTAAATACTTTTTTTTGCCCCACTGTATGTCACTTTCACCTTCCAATAGGTGTGACTTCATAGCAAGATATCAGCCAATCAGACTGTCTGAATTCAGGGGTGGGACTGTCAGGCCACCTCAAGCCAACAGAACAATAAATGTAAAACCCACCCCACCAAACAATACACACCTCCCGTGTGTGAATGAATGAAACTGAGAAAGCATTTCTATCATGATGAATTAAGCTTGTATGTTGACAGTTTCATGGTAATGACAGAATGTGTGTGTGTGTGTGTGTGTGTGTGTGTTTGTTATAACTGTATGCATGGCATTTAGATGTTAATATTCAGTATTTGTGGAAACGTTGTGGATGAACCCATGCTTCTGTAAGTTTTGTGAGAAGGTAACACCCCTCCCCTGTTCAGGAAATCGTATGACTTTGATCTCTTAGTTCTTCCGGCAACCCAGGTGCAACAGTAGTCATGTAAGAACACGATCTTTGAAAGGAAGAGATATTCTCAGGTGAACACACACACTCGCAAATATGTGAGTGCAAAGAGTCAGCTCAATTTCAGTGAATACCTGGGTCTGTTTGAGCTGCAACTTGAATAGACTTGAACCTTCCCTTTACACCCACCCACACACCCCCGCACTGATGTCTGAACTGTATTTGATACTATGAGAAGTGCACTGTGTTCCTCTCTAACTGTTCCTTTAGCTCAAAGAGATTATAGAGATTATCCTAATGTTAAAAAGGCTCATGTTAGGTAGCCTACATCTTCAAGATTTACTTCACTTCCTCTGAATTACAAATCAGCCTAAATAGTGTGATTGCAATAATATTCATGGTCCCAGACCTGCAATATAAAAAATTATTTCTTGTCCTTCCTTCTTTCTCATAAATGGCAAGACTTATATTTCAGATTTAGATTTCTGTTACATGTTTATTATTTGTTTTGTTATGTTACATGTTTAATGTTTGTTTTGAAAATGTTCAATTTAAATGTTTCATTCATCGAGATCCAATGTGTGACTTAAGTGTTCTCTTGTGTGTGTGTCTGCGCGTGTGTTTACACTCCTGTTTAAATGTTTAGATCCATAATATAAAAGAAACTAATACTTTTGTATGGTAAAGACACATTAAATTGATCAAAATTCATAATAATATGCAGCACTAGCATTTTCAGCACTGATAATAATACAGTGAATATAGATGGATTTCTGAAGAATCATATAACAATAAAGACCGGAGTAATAACTGCTGACAATTTTGCTTTGCCATTACAGGAATAAATTAAATTTTAACATATATTTAAACTGAGTACTATTGTCAGTGGTAATTATAGTTTGCATAATACTGACATTAGTTAGGCTATATTAAAAATAGCATTTGCAAAATGGCAAGGTCCAAAAAACTGGTCTTTACTGCATGATGACATGATCTTAAACTTTGACCGTTAACTGTTTTGATTTTAAGTGTGTGTTGGAGTGGAATGTGGTGTGATCACACAAACTGTAAAGTATAAATTGCGCAATATAAATATTGTTTTGGGTGTGTGTAGGAAAGATAGAAAGAAAGACAGCAGTAATCTTGGGTATTTTTTATTGGCCATTGGCATGATATGATCCACAGTATCAGCCAATCAACAACATGCTCATGTGTTCTTGTGTGTGTGTGTGGGGGGGGGGGAGGTGATTTGATTCATTTGTACTTACAGTCATTCTAACATGTAGTAGTAATAGTAGACCTTTGTTAATTTGATTTCAGCATTATTCCTCATGTTATTTTAAAAAAAATTGAGTGAACTGTTTCTCAATTGCTCAGACACATTACAAAGACTAAACTATGTATTACTGAAATGTGGAGTTAAACAGTTCTTCACCAATTCTGTGTGCACATTTTTTTCTGGGCAGGTTAAAATGGTGAATCGATGAAGCAATGGTCTCACCTCTAAAGCTATAATAACTACTAAAAGAACACTAAATAAGAGAAAGAATACAGGTATGTTGACATGCCAAGTTCTTAGTTTGTCTTTTTAAACTTTTATGTCAGTAGGAAGTAAATGTCTACAAGATGTATGTGTGTGCTTCTCACTGATCCTCTTTCAATCAAGTGCTGTGAGCCTGTGTTGTTTCTGCTTCCTGCTGGTCATGTGCA
This sequence comes from Enteromius radiatus, assembly GCA_032357445.1. Classification (NCBI taxonomy): domain Eukaryota; kingdom Metazoa; phylum Chordata; class Actinopteri; order Cypriniformes; family Cyprinidae; genus Enteromius; species Enteromius radiatus. The sequence continues at coordinate 10,602,295 of JAUCMS010000001.1, forward strand.
CATCTGCACCCTCTATTGTATTACACACATGCTAGAGCAACTTGAGGATTTGTCACAGAATAGACATGTATGTTCAGCTTTTGTGTGTGTCTGCCTGAGTGCTCATGGGAAACTAAAATGAAAGAAAACGTACTCTTGCTAAAGGAAATTTCATGGGTGGTCATGTGACAGAGCAATTATTTGGCCTTTAGGTCAGAAGAATGAGTTTCATTATGGGTTTAGTTATATAATGTTATGTTTTCCAAACTTTGGTGGGAATGGAACATTTCATGAGATCTTTTGTAGGAAAGAAAAGGTGTGTGTGTGTGTGTGTGTGTGTGTGTGTGTGTGTGATCTGCTGCACCTCACAAATTAAACTTTACATTGTGTGCAGTCTCATGAATCTGAGCCCCTTGAACGTGAGAAATAATAGGCTACACCATAAAAAAGTTTTGTTTTTATTTGGCGTACTATGGCGTAAGTCTCTGGAAATGTGCCTATATGTGTTTTAATTGATTAGTTTGGACAGTTCCAGTTTGGTATGATTTTTATTTTTATTTTTATTTTTATAGAAGGGACTAGATTTTTTGTAATAAAGGTACTGTGGTTTAATAAAGGTTTCTAAAATCAGCGTATTTAGAAATCATATTTGGAAAGAAAAAACATTTAATTTTACACTGTTATTAATGCATTAAGTTTGCGATTGGGTGACAATATTTGATTCCATAGTTTTCCATGACAATATGACAGTTTATACAGTTTTCATAACAGTATAAAAATGACTGGGTGAAGTTTTTCGAACAGTAATTACCACATTTCTTTGATCACCTCTGTAAGTAACATAAAAGATTACATATTAACCATAGTAAGAGAGCCAAATTATGAACACACAGTCATAAAGTATCACCAAACACATATTACAAACCCTTGCCTTTTTGACCCCAAAGGATGATTTGTCACATATCTTAATATGATGTCATATAAATGGAATGTATTAGTTCCTCACAAATTATGGTCATGTGATTATTGTCAAGCACATACTTTATACCAGGGGTCACCAGACTCAGTCCTGGAGGGCTGGAGGTCCTGTAGAGGTTGGCTTCAACCTAATTAAACACACCTGAACCAACTAATCAAGGTCTTAGGTATAGTTAAAACTTCCAGGCAGGTATGTTGAGGCAAGTTGGAGCTAAACTCTTGACTCTCCTGGACCAAGTTTGGTAACCCCTGCTAACCTTGAAACCTATAAAAGTTTAATTGTCTCGTTTATTTTTCATCATCAGTTAACTTAATTGTTTCATTATCCAATATAAGAAACAGTGCAGAGCTTTATGCTATTAGATTTTTCTATTCTAAAAGCTGTTTTCCCCAAAAAAAGTGTCACCACAAGGTCAAAATTCAGATAAACACACACACACACCTAAATGTGTTCGGCTACTGCCAAGAAAGCTGTTATAAAGGCTGTTTATAAATCTCCAGCTTCTATACTCAGATTACTTCAGTCAACACACACAAACATGTCCATGTTTTATAAGGTTTATTTCCATAGGCATAATGGTTTTTATACTGTGCAAATTGTATTTTCCTTACCCCATAACTTTCTGCATTTTTAGATTAAAAAAAAAAAAATCTGTGTTTTTTTTTTTTAATCCTGGGGATCCAAAAATGTCCCCACAAGGTTTAAAATGTATGGTATTACTATATTTGTTGGATCATTTGCTCCCCATCAAATAGGCAGGTAAACACACACTGACAAAAAAGAGAGACACCTGGAATCTGTGGTTACCTTATCTCTTCCGCTACTCCACAGACAATGAAAGTGTTTGTGTGTGTGTGTGTGTGTGTGTGTGTGTAGGAGAGGGTTTTTAGTAAACCAGGATCTGACAACATCCTCAAAAGCTTATGAACAGGAAGTTTCATTTTAAAACATCCCGAATGAAAATCCAAATAAAAATGCTATTTTTGTTAATTATCTCTCCCTCAAAGCTGCAAGCTTGTATAAAACGTAAATGTTTTGTGGTCATTAGGCAAAAATGGGCTATCTTTCATCAAATAAAAAATATTTATTTTTGCATGTCATAAATACAGTTACAATGCAATAAGTCTTGCATTTTACAGTAGACTGGCGACAATAATGCACATTTGCTGTGTAACAACATCTGGATATTAAAACGAGATGATAATGAAGGTGATATTGAGGATGAAACATAATCCATTATTATAAGAAATAAAGCACAATTATTTAAAGGGCCTGTCTTGCCCTTGTTAAAAAACTAATTCACAGAAAGATATAAAACAACTGATTTATAGCCTAAAAATCATAAAAGTAACAACAAAAAGCCATACCCTAGGGGTCGTCTTACCCTAGGGGTCTATTTAAACTTTTCACTTCGAAATAAAAAATAACTCCAAACATCTAAATTATTTACTCTTCCTACATCCCTCAAAAAGCCCATTTAATAAATATAAATAAAAATGTAATATTCAACATAATATAAATAGGCATATCACTGTTATCAGATGAAATGTCATCATTAAAAACTACAGGTGTTGGGAACAATCGCTTCTTGACCCACCTTCCCAATTGTCAGAATCAGTACAGTGCATTTTTTGTTTACAATAATATGTTTTACACCTTTAAAAACCATCAATAGTAGCATATAACTGTACCCACAAACGCATACATACACGCGCGCGCTCAGCAGTCTCCGCTCTGGATTACGGTGAAGAGAAACGCGCAGAGACTCGCCCAGGAATCTCCGCACTTCTCTTTAGCTACCTCGCTGTGGTCAATGCGCTCCGTGCACTGGCGCTTAGTGTCCGGAGGTGTTGTGTTCGTGGCTATAGGCGTCTTCTCTGTTTTGGGTGGTTTCGCTTGTGACGTTTCGGCGAGTTTAAAATGCGCATCCAGCGGCGCGCGCTTACACATGCCCGCGCGGATCATTGCGCGCCGATCCGCGCAAAGTTTCTTCTGCTTTTTAACTGATCTGGCAATCTGTTTCCAGTAGCCCTCGGGATTCAACCCATATTCGGTACACGTCGCGGGCTTGGAAGTATATTTACAGGTGAATCCATGCCCGTTTGCTGGCTTGCATGTAACAGTCATGGTGTACTTGTCCTCTCCGCGTGCCACCCATGAGCACTGCACGTTGTCCTTGGTTGTGAACTTTCCTTTTTGTACGGAAATGTTATTATCACCTCGGCTCACCTGTCTCCCAGCTTTCACCCTCGCTCCTCTAATGCTTTCAGCTGTGAAGATGAGCTGTGAAAGACACGCGAGGAACAGCAGGAGCGCGAGAGTCCCACGGAGAGACATTTCCTTCAGTGACGCACCGATCTAAGAAATATTAATTATTTGATTAAATACGATATTATGCCCTGTCTTACATTTTAAAACACAAGAGGCTTACAGTAAATATGTAATGTTTTTTTTTATATAGGCTAAGGTTAAAAAACAAATCTCATATAGGACTTTACACCAAAAGGTTAATTGATCTTACCAATAAGAGTTACGAGGACAGATGTGTGATGAGATTCCCTAACTAGTTTACGTCAAAATGAGCTTACTCGGGGTATTTATGTCAAGTGACACACCCACTTACTACTGGACAATCAGATTCTTTCACATGAGAAAAGCCCTTTAATGAGCTCTTGCACACATGCAGGAATCCACTGCTTACGTCATTCATATATTTGCATTTTTGAAGGGGCTGCCGCTGAACTAAAAGATATGAATTGCATAGCTGTACTGTCCTAAGGTCTAAGGATTTTTTATCCCTTGAATTTAAGTACCATAGGCATTGTATTTCTTTTTGGAACTGATTGATCTCATATTTTAAGCGAAAAAAAAATATCAACATTGTTTGTAAATAATGTTGGCAATGTTCACCACAATGTTGAAATACGCCAAACTCAAATCCAATGCTTATTTATAGTAAAGCATAATGAAAATCCTCTCTGGGTCAAATTGACCAGAACTCAGCATAAGGGTTCTTAAAATATTAAAGCTGGTGCTGATTCATGCGCAGAAACACTAAATTTAATCAAAAAATTGATTATGTGCCTAGAACCTCTGAGAGCAAGGCAACTGTAAAATGGGTACAAACCAACATATTGTATTTGGATGTGTGCCAATAATTCACAATCATATAATAAAATACAGTTTGCTTGTAAATACAACACTTTAGTTCACAAGTATAGTAATAATTCATTTGACATTTTTGGCAGATGAGGAGAAAAACAGATAGCAGCAGAAGTAAGAAGGGGCAGCAAAAGTTACTCATTCTTTCCAAAGTATGTATAGTATTTATTGATGTATTTTTTGGGTGCAGGGGCTTCCAAACAGCTGGTCCCCTGGCCCTGGGGCCTCACAAGACCACAACCTGTTCCTGAATTCCATGTATGTAAGAGTCATGGTTAGGCATGCTCTATGGTTGTATATTCTTCACACCATTATACTTGTGTAATATGTCCTGGTATGTAAAAATGTTTTGTTAAAGGGTTATTGTGAGTGTGCACTCATGTGGTAGTGGTGAGGGGTCCCATGTGAATGTGTCTTTGTGCCCTTATTCTATAGCTTAACCGCAACTTCACCTCCTCTCTCTTAATATCAGTTTAATGTGCTTTATTGATTATTTGTTCATATATCATTTGTACACACACAGTGGAAAATAAGTAATTGTACAACAGTATGTTGTTAAATGTTAGTAATTATAGAACTTTACCTCTAATGTTAAATTAGAGTTTAATGAATATAGGTCACTTTTGAAGGGGAGGGGGTTAGAAATTGGGAGCAGAGAGACAGAAAGCCAGACTGGGAGACTTTAAAAATGTATTTGCAGATGCATTAAGACTTTTACGTTATTAAATATTAATTAAATTCAAAGTAAAATTAAATAGAAAAAAAAGTCAATTTAGCTGAAATATATATTCACGCTGGAGTTTTGAGTCATGAACAACGAGTCATCAATGAAAGTCCAATTTCCTTGTGCATGTTCATTACTTATTTACCAAGGGATCAAGAGATGAAGAGAAATTTTACAAGCAAGCAATATTTCTTTGTTGTTATGCCTAGCTCTAGTTATCAGTAATGTATAATGATCTCTCACACATGCAGTGATAAAAGCAAATGTGCACTGATGGATGTGAGTGTGCTGGTTTGTACTGAGACAGGCTCATGAGCTCATCTTGGAATTCCATCTCAAAAATTGTTTGGTTCTTAATGATTTAGTGATCGTTATTCCACTGACCAGTTTTACAGTTAGCAGATAATTTACTTTGTTAAAAACATGTATGGTTTGACTAATAATATTTTGATGGTGCTAGGTGATGTAGTAAAAATATAGTTAATGAATTAATGAAACCCTGAGGCTGGGGGCAACACTAAAACAGAGTGTGAGTTGTGTCTGGAAGGTGTGTTTGTTTTAGGCAGGTGTGTTAGCTTCCAGCTGTGCAGCATATTCAAATCATATTATTTTGATCACAGGGATCTAAATGGATTTGATTTACAAATACATGCATTCTTCTTCTTTTGGTTAAATGTTTGCTAAGAGCTTATGGAATTTACAATAATAAAAAAAAAATCTATAGATCATGATGACAGTGTGAGTCTTTGTAGCTGTAGGGTTGAAGTTTTGGCTGGTTAGCACAGCCCCATTACCCCCTGCTAGCAGATGAATGGGTCAAAGGGTCATGAAACCCCAAAACACATTTTTTGAGATGTTAACTGATATATAGCTACATGTTGTACATTGCTTAAAACATCAATAGCTGTCACGAAATATGTTCCAAAGTGGAAACTGGTCATTTTTGTGCTTTTTGTGACCATTTAGTGCATCCGGTTTTAAAAGGTTAAGTTAGAGGAAGTTTTTTTTGCTCTCATTGGCTGCGTGGCTTGTACAGCATTTTTTACGTCATCAGGTTGACGCCCCTTTTTAAGCATTATAAATGAGCAGTGTAACATTTTACGTGACAAAGGACTCGTCTAATCCAATCTCTGCGCCTTGCTTTGCATGAGCTTTTGCAGTATTTATAACCGGGCAGTTTTTTAAACTGGGGACTTGTGCAAATCGAGTTTGGCTGCATGATGCTAGTTCGCAGAGTCCTACAAAAACACACAGAAAATTTGTTTGTAAAAATGTTTTTTTTTATTTTGGAACTGGGGACTAGTGCAAAGCGGTTTTGCGGATTGTCTTCTTTTGAAGAAAGACACCGTGCCAGTCTGCACAAATGTGATACGTGTTTGCCTTAATATTCGCTGGTTTTAACACTGGAATTCTCCTAGCACGTGAGCGGAGTATAGCGGAACTGGAACTGTAAATTGTCTACTTTTACTTGTTTGCACTGACAATATTTTTAAAATATATAAAATAAAGAAAACAAACAAACTCTCCTTTTAATCATAATCTGTAAAAATTACTTCTCTGGTGTGGGACATGTATTTTAAGAAATTCAATTATTGTAACTCCCCATTTTAATGCAAACTCCGCCTTTTCTCTACACTCTACTCCCACCCTGTACCCCAGTGAACAACGCCTCTTTTCAGAAAGTTTTTAAAACCGGGAAAAAACACGTCATGACCCTTTAAAGGGATAGTCTACTCATCATTTTCTCATATCCTTCCAAAATGTGTGCATATCTTTCTTCTGCTGAGCCAAGCTGAACACAAAAGAAGATAGAATGTTACAGTTTCAGTTCCGAATTGACTTCCGGTGTATTTGTATTATTTGTATTTTTGTCTATATGACGGATATGGGAACCAGAAATGTTTAGTGACAAGCGTTCTTCGAAATATCATCTTTTGTGCTTCATAGAAGAAAGAAACTCACACAGGTTTGGAACAATAAGAGTGAACATAATGAGAGATTTTCATTTTTGTATACTTTGCCCTATGCTATTACTATTAAATGTATCTTTCTCCATTGACAGTCTAATTAGCTGTATTCAAACTAAATATATAGCTATATATTACAAGCAAAAAATAAATTGCTAATATTAGTTAGTACTATAATTATAGTATAGATGTTTTACCAGTGTCCGATTCTATGTTGAGGAATTTTAAAATTGCTGCCTTACAGGTTTTGTAGTTATTCCGAGTCTTTTTAAATGACGTGTATCATTGCCCCCTAGTGGTGTTGATGTGCTCTGACATGAAGTTAGCTTTGGAACTGCGCTCTCCCTATTTTTATCGTCTAGAGAATTATGATATCGTTCAAATTATTTTTGTTTATTAATATATATCAGCTATATTGGGTTGAGTTGTAAATTGATGTGCAACTAGAACATGCGATTAAGAGTATTTTAAATGCTATTAAAATGTAAAAAAAAAAAATGTATATGTATATTTATGTATATAAAACAATTATTGTTATTATCACTGCATGTCTACTTCATTGCATTATCTAGATTAATATAAAAGTATGCACAAATAAGTAAAAAAAAAGAAAGAAAAATATATTGCAGAATACACAGATTTAAGAAATGTTTTTTATTAAACAACATGTTTCTTTCATTCCTGTTGTCTCTCAGCATGACTCACATAGAAAAACACACAAAACCACAAAAGTACAGTCATTCCCATATTTTCAACACTCACACACACACACACACACACACACACACACACACAAATCTGCGGTCTCTGGAGAAAACACTTGGTTGGTGGTAGACAAATCTACATTTTCTGACACTTTAAACCTACAGAGAGGAGAAAAAATTCAAATTTGTGCAACAGTGGAAATATATAATACATATAATACACTTCTATAACTCATTTTATTTTAGCTATTTTGGAAAAATGCAGAGATGTAACATAAATATCCTGTTGAAATTTGGTAGGTGTGTGGTTGTGAAGCAGCGATTGATGATTCATTAAGTTAGCTAGTTTATTAACAGTCAGTTAGATAGTTAGTAGTTTTTTCTTACACCAGTTATTTTCCACAAACAACTCTACAAACAAAGACTAATTATTTACTATAGTATATAACGATGTGCTTACCAGAGATGTTGATGAATTAATTTTGGAACCAGCTAATGAAGTATGCGCAGATTCCCTGAAGACTCTGCCAGCAGTATTCCTCTGCCATCTTGGTTGCTTGAGTCTCGTCTGCCACAGTGGGTCTGGCTGTGATGGTCTTTACAGGTTTCCGTGGTGTAACCGTCTTGCTAATGGCAGGCTTGACTGGTTTGGAGGCTGGTTTGGCTGGTTGCTGAGGTTTAGGCTGCTGCTTTGAGCTTGGAGGTTTGGTAGGGGTGATGCTGGACTTGACCTGTGGCTGTTGCTTTTGCTGGTTTGAAGAAGCCTGGGTAGGTTTTGGGATGGAGATTTTGGGCCAAGATGCATGGAACACCATCTGGACCTCATCTGAAGCAGAGCGGCACATATGCGGTTTGTAGACCCGTGGTCCCTGGCAGGCGTTGTGAAGCTTCCTCATGTCCCACATGATTTGATTAAAATAGTGCCGAGGCTTGCTGCTATATGGTTTGCATAGGTTAGGTTTGCCTAGGAAATCGCACCAGTATGACTTGCCCTTGCTCTTGCAGGAGACACGCAGCTTGGTGAAGTTGGACTGGCCAGAGATCACCATGGAGCAGCTATCTTTTGCTTTGGTGTTGAAACGAATAGGCTCATCCCAGATGCTTCCTTTCTGCTGCTGTCGATTGTTTTGGGTGCCTTCGATGTGGTTGATGGCGTTCCCTTGGTTACTGCTGTTCTGGGCCTGAGCGTTAGTGGCCCAAATAAAACAGAACAGAAGGAAAACGGTGCTGCATACGGCTCTCATGATGGAGGTGTAGAAGAGACTCAGCGAAGGAGTTGGAGGTGCAGGCTGGCTTTATAAACGCATGTCCCACAAAGGGGTATTTGAGCAGGGAGAGGGCATACATCTAAACTAGAGGCCCCCCAGTCTGGAGCTGCCTGAAAGAACTAATTGTAGGAATATTTGGAGAAGTGTATGTGTGTGAGCAGTTTAGTCTAGATGAGATTGTGTGCAAGTGATTTGGAGAGTGCATGAGTGTGAAAAAAAAAGCACCGGCTAGTTTTGTCTGGCATGGTATTTGCAACATGATCTCATGGGAAAACATAACAAGGTGCAGATTTTGTTTGAAATCACATGATTAACTGGTATATACTGAAAACATACTATTTTTTAGGAAAATGAAACCCCTAAATTTAACTATTGCTGTAATGTAAGCAGATTGTACAAAAACATTCAAATTAGATCATATGAATGAATTCCTAAATGTAAAATAGTTAGCAACTTCCATGAGATAGTGTCCATCTTTGTGTAGATGGTTTTGTGGTTCGTTTTTCATGAGTGTGTGTTGATGGTTTGAGGGGAAGGACATGGGTGTGGTTACATTCATGGATCCTTCATGGTCTTCATTATATATTCCTACATGCTAACATAAGAGGGCTATTGACCATTGATGTGAAAGAAAGTTTTAGTTTCAGAAGAAACAAGGAGAGTAATTCACCTGGAACCCATTTATGTTTTGTCGACTTTGCCTTCAACCAATGCGGTTAACGTCTGGTTTACGTGACGTTACATGTACTAGAATTTATAATAAAACGTACCTTTAGCCTTTGTACTTTATTCTGCATGAATGTTCTAACAGCCTTGTAAGTAACTTAAAGACAAAATGTCAGTGGTCAGTGTAGCACTCATGTCTGTTGAACCTATTAATTAGATTTAGAAAACTTGCAACAGCAATAAAAAAATATAGCTGCAAGCAGCAATTACCGGGTTCGAGCATTTGAAGGGGTTTGAGGTTGTTTAGGGCAACCTGGATGCAAAGGTCAAATTTCAAAATTTTTTTTAATAATTCAGGGAATTTGCAAATTAGTGTGTGATGTCATCCACTGCAAAAAATGTCAAAAAAGTTTGTTTTTAGCGCTGTTAAGTCCCCTTTAGTCCGATTGGGCTGGTTTTCAGCTCCTGAGTAGCGACAATGAGTACTGCCATCTGAAAGTTTCAGCTTTCTAGGCCTTACGGTTTGGGCTGCACGATCAGTTTTAGGGCAGAATCATAATAATAATAATAATAATAATAATAAAAAAAATTCTAACAATTACAATAGGGTTTCAGCGCTACGCGCTCGAACCCCTAATAAACACTAGAATAATATTGGTTAAACAAAAATTTTGTACAGTGAAATCACACACTGTATTTAAGCATCTAAGAGAAAAAGTAATGGTTTAATTTAGGATACTTAAAAAGAAGTAGAAGTCTTTAAAAAAGGAAAAATGGTATTAAACAAAAAAATATAGGCAGCATTTAAAATGAAGCTTGTAAGAGCCAATTGTGTTTTCTAGAATGCTCGTTTAAGAAGAAGGCTCTTGACAGTATATGTTATACATTTTAGGGCTAATGAAACTCTTGAAATTGTATAACAAGGTAACAATAAATATTTTTGTTTTACGTAATATTTAAATATTTGTATCAAAGTACCATTTTAACCATCTTCATTTGAACGCTTCATTGCGAATAACCAGTCAGTGATGTTAGAGCTCGTTACTTCCGCACTCAGTGTGTACGTGTAACCATAGTGACGAAACGGAAGGCAATATCTTCGCTGTTTGTGTGGACGAAAACTTTCCACTCACAGTAAAGTAAGAGGGGTTTCAAAAGCGATGGATTCAGTACTTCTGCATGGAGAAGCCGAGGGTTATATTCAAAGTCTGGAGAATATGTCATTGCGCGATATCGGAAGCCCAAGGTAGGCCAAAATCTAATAAATGACCGGTAAACTAAGATAAACAGGTTTCATTTAAAATTTAAGTTACCGATACCATTCTGTGTAACGTTATTTTTATTCATTTATTTAATTATTTGTTTTCTAAAGGTGGTTTCGTCAACATGAATACATTGAGAAGCTGAATATGCAAGCTATTTTGAATGCCAGTGCCAATCAGGAGGAGGTTATAAAAGACCTCTTTGTTTCTCTTGGAAAGGTAATCAAATAATTTTTTCTGCAAGTCAGTATAAGCGTTCATAATGTTCTTTTAAAATTTCCGTTCATCAAAGAATCCTGAAAATATTGGTTTCCACATACTTGTAAGCACCAAAACTGTTTTCAACATTATTTTGAAAAGAAATAAATAATATTTCTCGAGGACTGGAGGAATGACTGCTGAACATTCAACTTTTCAGTCACAAGAACAAACTAAATGTAATTTAATGTATTGAAACATTAAACAGGTACTTTAAATGGGGTTTTACAGCACAGTTTTTTTTATTTTTTATTTACCAACACCAAACTTTTTTGAATGTTAGTGTATTACTTGATCAAAGATCAGCTTTCCCATTGGCACATCTTATTCTCATGTTGTGAAAAAGCTTATTTTTAGTATACAGAGACGAAATCAGTTAACGTTAAATGCATAACTGCTGTAATAATAGCTGCTGTTGGACCTCTTCCAGATACCCACACTAGTACATGGGATGATACTTACAGAAGTCTGGAAACATAAAGTGTTTCCCATAATTTGCAAACTCCAGGACTTTATTCCAAAGAGCACATTTCTACTCTACATGGTGGTAAGTGGCCTCAGCTTCAATTTAACCAAACTATGATTTAAACACATTTTCTCTTTGGGTCATTGCATTTTCTCCTAATTTCAGATCCATCATGAAGGTACTATTATAAACCTACTGGAGACAATAATGTATCACAAGGTTAGCACACCTATCCTGAGAAATATGTTTTTATATATCTGAAAGTGTGATTTAAAACAAATATTTGTAATAACAAAAACTAAGACCCCATTCTAATACGATAGCAATGTAAGAATGCCTAAATGTTGTTGTGTTGTATATGCAGGAGTCCTGCGAGGCTGCTGGTGATAGTGTGCTTGATTTAGTGGATTACTGTCATCGCAAACTCACTTTACTGGCAGGACGCTCTGTCTCTGGAGAGATCCCAAATGGGGACCGAATCACACACACACAGATGTCAGACACAGTATCTGTACAGGTGAAGAACGTCACATCAAATATAATTCTAACTCATTCTCATGGGCATAAATTACATTACATTTACCAGAACTTGTACACTGTTTCTTGCAGGATCTGCAAAGACAAAGTGACATGTTAGAGTTTGAAATCTCTATCAAGGCTCTGTCAGTACTGTGCTACATCACTGATCACATTGAAAGGTATTTAAGTATATTATTTAAAGAGACAATATTAAAATGAATTAAAATACACAACAAAATGATGAGATTGGTGCTTCTTTGGAACATATTTGGAGAAACTTTACTTCAAGCGAACACCACTGGATCCTCTGCAATGAATGGGTGCCGACAGAATGACTCCAAATAATCCACAAGTAATTCAGATGACTCTAGTCTATTAATGTTTTGTGGAATTAAACAGTATATTTGTTACAGACAAATCTATATAAGATATAACTTTAAACCATTTAACTTTTAGCTAAAATACAAGTTCTATATATTGCTTTCTGCAGTGTTAAGTTCTGAATCAGATGATAAAAGTGCTCCGTTTACACATGAACACAGTCCAAATTTTAAGTTTACTGAGATACTTTTTTACTGGAGGAAGTGTTAATATGCATTATGGCATTGTAGTTTTGCCTGAAGTGATGGTTTAAAGTTAAAATGCCCTTATTAGAAGTTTTTTTTTTTTTTTTTTACAAACACACAACTTCTCACTTATCAGCTGTTTGAACTCTCATTCTGACGGCACCCTTTCACTCGAGAGTATCCATTAGTGAGCAAGTGATTCTATATTTCTCCAATTCTGTTCTGATGGCTCTCATCATATTTAAAAAAAAGTTTTAAAACATATGGCTTCTAATGAATGTTGAAATTTCTCCTTTTGACATAGTTTGAGTTTGAGTGTGCTCTCAAGGATGCTGTGCACTCACAATATGCCCTGTGTGCTGGTACAGCTGGTAGAAAACTGCCCCTGGAACAGAGGTTAGTCTTCAAGTTGTACTATATTTTAAGCATGTAATATATCAAATATACATAATAATTAGTATGAAACCATATTGTAATTGTTAGAATTTTTATTATTATTATTATTTATTATTATTATGATTCTGCCTTAAAACTGATCGTGCAGCCCAAACCGTAAGGCCTAGAAAGCTGAAACTTGGTCAGATGGT
>JAUCMS010000001.1:10615501-10640770 GCA_032357445.1 Enteromius radiatus
CCTGGTAGGAATGCACATATCCTCACAGAAACTGATATATGATGTTACAGTCTCTGTGAGCTCGTCCAGATCGTTGGTAGCAGCTTCAAAAACAGACCAATCAGTGAGATCGAAACAGGCTTGTAAATTCTGCTCTGCTTCGTCAGTCCATCTTTTTACAGTTCTTAATACAGGTTTAGCTGTTTTCAGTTTCTGCCTGTAGGTCGGTATGAGATGAACTAAACAATGATCAGAAAGTCCCAAAGCTGCTCGTTGGACAGGGTGATATGCATCCTTTATTGCAGTGTAACAGTGATCCAGTATATTACTGTCTCTGGTGGGACATGTAACATGCTGTCTGTATTTTGGCAGTTCACGTGTGAGATTTGCTCTATTAAAGTCCCCAAGAATGATTAAAACAGAGTCCGGGTGTTGTCGCTCAGTCTCTGTGATGAGATCGGCGAGAATCTGTAACGCTGTGCTCACGGGCGCTTGCGGAGGAATGTAAACACTCACGAGAATAAACGAGCAAATCAAAAACCTCCTTAGACTTACATTAGAAACGAGCAAAGTCTTGCCTGGCAGAACATGGCAGAACAGCAACTGTTGCTAAGGTTGGATTGGTCGGTAAACATTTTTGACCACATAATCATTTTCTCACATTTAGGAACACTGGAAAAATACTCGGAAGGGAAGTGGAGAACCGTCCTGCCTGAAGATCAGCTAAAATTAAGTAAACATGATGGCCAGGTGTGGATGGCTTTACTGAACCTGCTACTCAAACCAGACTGCCAAAGAAAATATGATTTCAATAGCTTCAACAAAACACAGCTCTTAAAGGTACGATTTTACAAATGTTTTTTTAAATATCATTGCTGGGTGATGATTTTGTAGTATAGCAAATAAGAATATAATAACATGCCTGCATATTAAAAAAAAACAGCTCAATTATATATTTATGAAATAAAACAAAATTAAGGCACTTAATTAGCTTTATAACATGTTAAAGGATTTTATCATTCCCCTTTTACTGTATATATATATATATATATATATATAATCAATTTATAAAGTATTTCTGCCATGTACATCGTATCCTTATAATTCTTTCTATCCAGCTTCGTGGGTTTTTGACAGAGGTTGTGATAGATCAGTTACCAAATCTACTTGATCTCAAACACTTTCTCAGTCAACTTGCTGTCACAGATCCAGCAGCCCCTAAAAAAGATCTCATCTTGGAGCAGGTATTCCAGCATGCACATACAGTACACTACCAAGTTTGGGGTCAGTAATCTAAAAAAAACCCCAAAAATAATAATTTTATGCAGCAAGGATGCATTACATTTACCAAAAGATTACAAATGCAGTTTTTTCTTCTAATCAAAGAATCTTAAAAGTGATCTTTTTTTTTTTTCATATTAGGCAGTAAAACGGTTTTCAACATAAAATGAAAAAAATCTGCATATCAAAATGATTTCTGAAGAATCGTGTGACACTGAAGACTGGAGTAATTATGCTGAAAATTCAGCTTTATCACAATAATTAGTACATTTTAAACTAAATTAAAATGGAACATAGTTATTTTAAATTCTAATATATTAATAATAAATAAATTCAGAATATTAGTGTTTTTACTCTATTTTTGATTAAATAAATAAAGCCTTGATGAGCATATGCATTTTTAAAATCTTACCAACATAAAACAAAATTCTTGTTTGTTTAGGTACCAGAGATATGGAATAATATTGTAACTAAGAACAACAACAAGTGGAAAGCCATTGCTAAGTACCAAGTGACACAGGTTTTCAACCCCTCTGAAAGTCAATTAAGAGAACAAGCTAGCAGGTGAGGTGATGTCTATCTACAAATATCATTCATGCATATATACTGTATAACTGTTTATTTGCACCATCCTGATCAGGTTGGCTCAAACATATAATCTGGATGTGATGGAGACTTTAATCCCAGATAAACCCAAGTGTGGAGCCTGTGGAAGACCTGGCGCAAAACGCTGCTCCCGCTGTCAGGGAGAGTGGTATTGCAATAGGTATAACAACAAAACAAAATGGCTCAGTCTTTCAGAATTGACCACTTTAACAGAGTATTAATTTACTGTACTAATTTCCTTAATTTATAAACTAGTATATATGATAATTGCCCCTTAATTGTTGTCTTTGCAATTATTTGTACAAGATCATATTATCATTTATAAATGCATTTATCTGGACTTTCTTTGTAGAGAGTGTCAGGTGAAACACTGGCCCAAGCACAAGGCTGCATGCAAACTCATGGCAGAGGCCATATAAAAACTACAGGAGGACCCCAACATTAGCAGGTGACGTACAGGACTAATACATGAAAGGGCTGAGAGAGTGATGCTGGTGGACACAAGTTCATAAAACACATCCACTATGAAATTGAAAAAAATGTCACTGGAAAGGAAAAAAAAGATACACAAAACTGTTCCTGACAGGTCTTTCTTTAGCTGTCATGTTTGTTTGAAGAAGGTAAAAAAGACCATTCCTGTAAGAAAGCTTTCATACATGTTCTTTGTAAATTTATGATTAAATATTACATTTAGTACAACCCCAAATCAGAAAAAGTTGGGACAGGGTGGAAAATGTGAATTTTTAAAACAAAACATCAAGTTATAAATTTTCCTCAAATTTTATTTCATTGCAGACAGTATGAACACAAAATAATTAATGTTTTTTTTGGTCAACATCATTTGATTTGTAAATAAACATCCATTCTTGCCATTCAGGCATTCATTGCAACTTTTTCTGATTTGGGGTTGTAACATTAGTCACATTTTAGTTGATTCATTGATAACACTGCAATCTTTATACTGACATACAGTGCTGTGATTTAAAGAATGAACTGAATTAATGGCTAAAAAATACTTTATTGCATGTGTTGTAAATTACTTTGAAAATGATTGCCACTGTTTTCTATGCAATTACAATGAATGGTGACTGGATCTTTCAATTTTTAGGGCTATTAAAAAGTTAACCAAAACTAGAAACAAAACATTTCTGTTACTTTAACTGTGAACCGTGAACTTGTTCAAGCTAGTTGCAAAGGAAACATTTCTCGATCTCAATTGATATACTAAAATAACTAGAAATAAACTGGTTAAAAAAAAAAATTGCATTCTACATATTATTGTCAGCAGCGCTACCTCTAGGTTCGAGGAAACACAGAGTACACTCTAAACACTCCATCTTTAACTGTAAGCCAACAGAATACAGCGCAGCACAAACAGTCAACACAGGACACCAGAAACACAGGGCTTAAGTAGGACAGGAAATGGGGAATAAACTAGATAATTAATAACACACACCTGGAACTCAATTAACACAAATGACAAAACGAGAACGGGAAAATCAAATATGGGCATACACGTTGGGAGCAAAACACAGGGCAAACATAAATCTGACAACACAAATTACACACACAAAAAAAGGTGCCATAGTTATTATATCTACCTTTTACAAAACACAAACACAAACCATGTTGAGCTGATTGTGTTTATTGTAACAGCCTCCAAGTTCCAGTGGGATTAACATTGTAAAAATCCAAAACACTTGGTACAAGTGCCTTTGAGTCTCATAACATGGCCTGGGGATCTGTACGATACCACTGGCAAAGAACACATGCACACAGTGGCACACAGTAGACTATGAGAGAGATGTCCAGATTTGTGGGTATCACTAACAGATTTCAAATGTAGTTTACAGTTATTTCACAAACCTTTTTTGGTATATGAGAAAAACCTTTGGTTTATGCAATAAAGGAATATGTGGACTACTGTATGCTGTACTGATACTTGCATTTGAAGAAATTACATTACATTACCAACTGGACATATTAAACTAATTTCTGTTTCTTGTATTGAAGTAGACACACAAAGAAATTACGTAAGACACTCAGAAGAAAACAAAGACAAGAACAAGAAAAAACTGATCTATAATAGTTATTTGTTTTTAGTGGTGTAATTATCGTCTTGTATCAAAAGTACTGATATTTTAAACATATAGGATCAAGCAGTCTTTTCAGACATTGGCTTAATTTGTCTTTGAAGACATTGAGCCTTTTCCAGTGCATTCAACGTAGTTACTAAATTTCCTCTTACTAAGAGATGCTTCTGAAACTAATACTTGATTCATTCGTTCATTAAACAATAAAATGTACAAAAAGGTAACATTTGACAGAAGAACTGAAAAGATAAACTGATAAATGAAGAACTTCCACTTTCTACTGTAAATACTTAATACCATAAACTGCTTTGACCTTCAGCCTTCAGATGTTTGATTCAGAAACCGCATGTAATGATAAATAACTGACAAAACAATATCACATACTGACATCACAGACCTTTCTTGCCCCTTTATATCAAATGATAAAAAGATCAATACAAAATCTAGATGTACCCACAACTGTCTAAAGGACATTTTATAAAACAAAATACATACAAAACTTTCAAAAACTTGTTGAAAGTGTATAAAAAGTACACATTGCTGTTTACCATGTATGATGAACTGTATGTAGAATATGCTTGAAATTCTTCAGTTAAGGTCAGAGTACGTGTTGTTGTTAGTTGTTACATTTATTGATTATATTCCCTTTTCTGTCTTCGGTTGTCATCCTCAGGATCTTAATTAAGAAAGACAAAAACAAAACAACAATCAATCAATCTATCAATTTAGACTAAAAAAAATCTTAAAAGCTTGAAGTACCATAACACGTGACAGAGTATGATTGTCTTACTTGCTAAACTCTCTTTAGCTCCAGTTCTCAGTACCACTGTAGAGGTAAAAGAAAAACATTTAACTCAAATGACAAAGAAATTACAGATATTTACAGTTCCTTCATTTAAACAAAGATGGAGTGTAAGAAATAAACGAATCAAAGATCAAGCAGTCATGGAAAGCCATGCAATTTTACATGTATACCGGAATAATATGTGAAAGGTTGTATGATTTCAGTGAAACATTAATTGAAAGTAGCTATGAGGAACATACACAGGACTGTGTAGAACACTGATGGTGAATTCATGATGTGTGACAGAGAAAAGTAGAAAGATGGAAAGAAGGACAGCACGTGTCCTTGGTGGACGAATGCAAAGTGAGAAAAATTCAAGTTGAGATTCCAGTTGAGGAGTCGAGACATAAAGCAGAAATGATGAAGATGAACGAATTGAGAGGAGATGTATGGACATCAATGCCAAGACAGAAAGAAGGTTAATAAAAGGAGAACAGAAGAATTGTTGAAAGGTTTGGTACCTGTAAGATATGACATATGGTTGCATACCCCGTGTGTAAGTGTTTGTGTGTGTGAATTGGTGTCACCAGTCAGGCTGTCTTGGGGGGGCTGAGGCCCGAGGATACCACCTCATTGTATCATAAGATGGATAGCTGAAAAAAAATCCAGGTTAACTGAAAACTGTTTTAGTTTTAAAAGTTTAGAATAACAGTAAGCAAAATATATCTTTCAGTTATCTACAAAAAAGAATAGAAAATTGTGACAGAGATAAAGAAAAAAAAAAGTAGCATGCTATTACATTATTCACTATGAAAACCTAACTGAATTACAGAAACAGATCACAATTTAATTGAATAATTTTGGGGTAGCAAAACACCAATTTAGAAATTCATGCAGCTATCTTCATACCTTCACCAATGAAACAACAGACCTATGCTATTTGTCTGTTTAAAACTAAACGCATGAAAAATTACAACAACAACAACAAAAAACATTAAAAGAATAACCAGAGTTTTGCATGCTTAAGTGCATTCATGCTATAGAATATATCATGTACAGTATGAAACACATTTTTAAACCTAGTAAAATATATATTGATTAAAGTGCAGTCAGCTCATGTTGATATGACATGCATACTGTACATATAGATGCACATGCACACAACTGACTTCAGCTAATACTGATTTTATCATGCAGAGATGAAGAGGCGGAATAAACTCTACCTGCTCATCACGGGGTTGTTTATGCCATATAAAGACTCATTATGATAACCACTTACAACAACATCCATACTACTGTAAATAAAACAGTGAATATAAACATTAGTTAATTATAAAATGAGCATGAGATGAGATGTATGATTTACAGTAAGTAGAGTGATATCATGATTTCAGCGTGCAGTCACGTGATAAGTAAAAAAGTAAAGATGTAGATGAAAAGATGAGAAAATAAAAGTGGTTTGTTATCAGAATGTGAACAAATGGAGATTATGGAAAGTGTAAGTGGAATGCCAGGATATGAGACTTCAGATGATTCTTGAAAGAAGGAAACAAGGTTGTTTCAAAAATGTGGAGTGAATATCCTCCTTAAATCTTTCAAATGAAAAGATTTCCAGTTGCAGTTCTGAATGTGATGACTTTGAAAAAGCAGCCATATTTCACTTCACATATGATAAGTACTGCAGTCTTCTAATGATTCAGTCTAAATTCAGCAAGTACTGTATGTGTTCACTCACTCATCATAGACATCCTCAGTGTCCATCCTGCGGTAGAATTTGGCGAGTTTTACCGACATGATGATGCTGGGAATGAGTAACAAGCAGCATCCTCCCAGACCAAACCAGAATGTGTTCTAAAACACACAATAAACAGCTTATATAAATCATTTTCTTTAAATTATATAAACATATATAAACACACAAACTGTGTAAAAAGTGAGAGTGTGTGTTTGCCTTTGGAGTTCATGGTTTCAGTTCACACACAAGCATACACGCTAACTGTAATGTTGTCTTGTTCTGTTTGTGTGTTTATGCGCATGTTGGGGGACACGTTCATGATTCTATGTAGCATGTTTGGTGAGTGTGAGTTCTTGTATATTAAGTGTGAAAGCAGTTTTGTATTTCTTACCACTGAGTCAACGATGAAGCTGCAGGCTACAATCTCGAGTGAGTCTACGATGTTGCTGATGGGCTTGCACTGGGCGACCTCCATTTCCAGCTGCACATACAGAGACAGACATTAGTTTAACTGATAAAGTTGCAGTGTTACATGACTTTTTCTTGTATTAGCATACTCACAGAGTGCTTGACCCACTCCGTATATTGTGAAAAATATCCCACAATTTTCTTAATGAATTTATCAGTCTCCTGTAACAACAACAAATTGTTAAAAAACAAACATAAAAAATATTTATATCTGACCTATTAAAATATATAATATATATCATCCCCAGTGTTTGAATCATTAAAACAAGACAATTAATGAATGTTTTTTGCAGTCTATGTTTATATAGATCAAGATTAATAATCAGTAAGTTAATATTAAATAAATATATTTGTACCTGTTTGACCACATGTGAGGCATTGTTGGTGATGAGGTACTCTACTCCCTCGATGGCATTTAAGACATTTGTCACTTTAATCTAGAGGAAAAACCATGAGGAATATCGCATAATTATTCACATAATCTATTGATGACTCGATCTGAACACCTGTAACAATGTGTAAATGTCACTACATTATACAAATATTAAAAACCAAGTGCCATTTATATAGAGTTTTACATAAAGATTTGTGTATGTACTGTACTTACAGGTAGTTCTCTGGATGTTTTCTGAAGCAGTTTAATGCTTTGACTTAGAGTGCCCTACAAGACAAAAAATCTATTTAAATAAATATAAAATGCTATATAAATCACTTACAATCTGGTCAACCCTCAAAGAGTCACGGGTTTCTTTAATTGTAAGTCTTTCAAAGGGTTATTCCAACCCCAAAATTACAATTTTGTCATTAATTACTTACCCCCATGTTGTTCCAAACCCGCCTTCAGAACACAATTTAAGATATTTTAGATCAAAACCAGGAGACTGTCCCATTGACTGTCAAGGCCCAAAATATTTTGAAAGACATTGTCAAAATTGTCCATTAATGGTTCAACTATAATACAGATACTCTCCAAAATTGCACTACGTGGACATGGAGGAAACACAGAGAAAAATTGTTGAATTTAGTCATTATTTTTGTTTTCTTTGCATTCAAAAAGTATGCTCATAGCTTCTGATGGAAGATGGACTAATCAGACAATGCCTTGCATATTTTTCTGGGCCTTGATAGATGGGACAGTCACAAGCCTCACGGTTTTTATCCAAGAAGAACAAAGCTTTTATGGGTTTGGAATGACACAGGGTTTTGTCAATGACAAAATTAAAATTTGGGGGTGTAGTAACTTAAGTAATCTGTGTAGTAATCTTTTCAGTCAATCAGGTGCTCTTTTGAACCCGTTTTTAGTCATTGAATTACAGATTCTGAAAAATCACAAGCACAATGAGCCAAAAAGAGGACACTTACACAAACTTGCAAACACAAACATTTACTAAAACACAGATTTCAAAAATCATTCATTTTTGGGATATTCACATCACATTACCAACTGTTGGCTTACCCTTGCCTTCACAAATTTCTTTGGTTCCATTAAAAAAAGAATAAAGAATAAAGCTTAGAATAAAATTCCCTTTGTCCTCATAAATAAAATAGCTTGAAAACATCCTAAAAAGTTTTCTGTGGGAGTTATGTTGAGGGGTGGTGTTAAAGGATAGTAAACATGACAAACCATATAATAAAATCATATTTTGGAGACAAATTTTTACTCAGAAATGAGCTACTGTACATCTCACAATACCTCCTTTTGAGGACATCATTAATTATATATATGTATATATATATATATATATTTAAATTTAGTACATTTGAAATACTAAAGAAAGTTACAGACTGTAACTCTGTGTGTGTGTGTGTGTGTGTGTTTACCATAGCCTGTTCCATTGGCACCACTTGTTCTTTGTGGATCTGTCTTATACTACTGGCATGACCCTTAAGCGCATTCTCAAGAGCCCCTCGCGGCTAAGAAAAAGATAAAGAGAAATAATAGACATAAAAATCTTTCCAATAACAAATTCAGCAGTGGATAATGCATCACCACAGAATTAAGATCGGTCACTTTTGTATTTTTATTTTAACAGTCTAAACATTTTTACCACAACTTTAACAGTGTTGTATATTGGCATTTAAAACATTTGGGAAATACATTGTAAGATGAAATAATCTAAGGTTAATTTCAGAGCTAGAATGTTATTAACCCTAAACACACACAATTCCATTTATTTTAATTATTGCCGTTTGTAAATTGATATATAAAAATTTAATTCAATAAATTTTGAAATGTTTCATTTAATCACTCTTTGTGTAGATTGTAGATAACGATTAAAAAAAATTAAGAATGAATTATTACATTTTAAGATTTAATGGCTGGGTCTGTGTCACCCTCCTACTTTAATGAGCAAATAATACAGGTAGAATTTGACTTATTTAACTGCAATATTAACAAACAGGCTTAACGTCTCAGACCAACATTTTATGCCCAGTGCTGTAAAAGACCCTCAGTCACATTCCCATAAACACTTGCACACACTGCAGCACCCCACACATCCTGTAGCTGTGTGTTTTCCCCTCATGAAAGGAGTACTTGTGTACCTCTACACTGCAGGGGAGATCACTATAAAAATATTCCAAATGTTCCAGAGACTGGCCTCTGGGTGTTAACTGATGTAACCTAAGTTTAATACATACAGTATACCTAACCTGATGTCTTCAAATATTATACGTATTTGTATTTGACTCACCAGTTGGTCAGCTTGAGCTTCAAGTTCATTTGCGTAAGACAAAAGATCCACAACTGTCACTCCTTTATTCACCTGTCAATCAAATTATTCTCATTAAAATGTCTTGGGTCGTTGTGTCTGTAAGGGTCTGTGAGAGTGTGTTGGTTACCTCAGCAAGATAAGCTTGATAGTCGATATCTCCAATGCCTATGTTGGCAAAGTCAATAAGGTTGTCTTTGCCCTCCTGTTCCAGAAGAAACATCCCCTGGAGATCCACATTCACACTGTTAAATGTCTTGGTCAGTTCCGGGTTATACTGTTAAGAAATCACAAACAAACGGTTAAAGAATTCATGCTCAGTATGTAGATATATTAAATGCTTTTTTGTCTTATATCTGCTCACGCACCACTGTGGCATTGAGAAACTTATTGAAGTTGAAGTTGGTCTCCAGTTGTAATGCTGAATATAAACCATTATTCTCATAACAATCTCTATGAGCAAGATAAAAAGTAAAAAAAAAAAGAAGAGAGAGTGAACACATGCAGAGTAAACAGGCTTCATTGTCTAAAAAAATATTTATTAATGTAACTTAAAAACCAGGACATGAGGCTTTCATTTATCTTAATAACACAAATTAAGACATTTTGGACATACTTTATTTTAAGGTTTATTTTAACAAACCATTAAATATGGCTTTTACCTCAATAAACTCCTAATTCGCTGCTTATTAATAGTTAGTAAGGTAGTAGAGATGCAAAATATGGTCATGCAGAATTTGTGCTTCATAAGTGCAACTAAATATAAATATTATTAATGATAGGCATGCTAATAAGCAACTAGCTAATTGTGAGAATCGGTCGCTATAATACAGTGTTAACAATATTTTTAATGAAATCTAAGAGAATTCTGTCCCTCCAATCAAAGTCCATTCAACCAAAACAGAAGACTTGGATTAAACCACTCAGTTCAGATGGATTGAGAAAGTCTCAAAAGTTTGGACGAATAGATAACAGATGACTAATAGAATAGCTCTTCAAGACTAACTACTTGCGACTGATTTTTAGCATTGATCTTTGCTCACACACTTACCGGTACAAACTGCCAATAGTTAGGTCGATGTTTGGATTTTGAAACAGCAGACCAGGAAGGATGTTCTTTTGGGCAGGATGGACCATATATGGTATGTCGATGATCTGAACAGCATTGAAGAAAAAAAAATTTAAGTTTTTTGTAAAAACTATAATTCTGTCGTAATTTACATAAATTCCATTCCATGTTGCAAAAGTATGACTTTCCTTTTTTGTGCAAAGTTTCATAAAAAACATTTTTGGTAACAAAAGCCTTTTTAGACAATATGTAGAGAGGGAACAGGATAGGAAAAGACAGCCCAATCTCACAACAATTTGTACATATTTTACAAGGTGGCTAATTCATCCGACTTCACTCATACAAACTCATATGATTTTTGCTAAGTCTTAAGTATTTTCCAAGTTGCAAATTCATATGAATTTATACAAATTACCTACGCCTAACCTGCCACAGGTAAGATCTTCTAAATGTGTTTGAGGTCAGAAGTGTTTGTGTGTAAATGCTTTGCTGTGTGTATCTGAAATGAACCCCGATTTACTTAAGAATCTCCAACCCCCTTTTTAAAACTTTTGCTCAAGCGCACACACACAGCCCAAGCTTAACCACAGTTTAACATGAGTACAAGGACTCCAGTGTCGTGTGTTATTTAGAATATATCAGTCTGTTTCTCTTCCCCCTACACAGAGTTTGTTCTTACATCTGTAAAAACAAGTGTGCAAGATTTGACTCAAGACAGTTCATTTACTTTTGTCAATATACACTGCCCTCCAAAAGTTTGGAAACACCCCTGGCAAAATGTGGTTTTGGATGATATCAGCATAAATCCTTATAATTGTTTGATGAAAATACATTTAAGGTACTTGACATTATCCTTGAAGATCAGCAATAAAAATTTTCATTTTGATTACCCCAATCACCCAATCTCAACCCAATTGAGCTACTACGAAGTGTCCAACCAGTGTGAATCTAATTTGGGCAATCCTTCAGGAGGATTGGAGTAATATATCAAGTCAATGTTTGAATAGACTGAAATGCTGAGCTGTAATAGCTGCTAATGGTGGATAATTTGATGATTTGAAAATGTAAGTATTTTCTATGTATAAACTGTTTATGTAATAAAATATGTTTTCATAGTTTGTGTTGTCCCTTATGAGTGCAAAATTATCACAAATTAAAAAGGATTCATGCTCAAAACCCCACTTTTCTAGAGTGTTTCCAAACTTTTGGAGGGCAGTGTAAGCTGTTATCTATTATTAAACACCAAATCAAATTGTTCAACTGTTGTTTCTTATTATAGAGTAGAGAACCAGTACCTTAAAAATCTGTCTGTTAGCTAGCGGCTCACACACAAGCTTCTCTATGTTTCCGCCAACAACAAACGTGGTGACGACAACTCCCATGAGCAACCAGGAGAAGATGAAGCTAAAGCCAACAGAGCTGACCATCAAGAAAACAAAAAAAGTAAAACAATGTTAATATCTAACCTTAACTATCATCAAATATATATATTTTATTAGCACTTTAGTGGCAAGATATTGTGTTATTGTATACAGTGTATGTTGTTTTGGTGTTGGTGTAACTCACGCCATCAGTAGGTTTCCTCCAGTGTTTGACAGACAGCCACGTGTTGTAGGTGTTGCATTTTTATCATAGCCACATGATCCACACAGCAGACCCAGGAAATTAAAGGCCAGAACCAACACAACCATACAGCAAATCACCACACACCCTATCCATCTAAAGACACAAACACAGAGATAAAGACATGAGCGAAAGCCGCATTGCTCTACAAATATTTAGGTTGTTTTCATTTAGAAAGGATGCGTTAAATGTATCAAAAATGGCATGACAGACATTTATAATGTTACAAAAGACTACTAGAATTTTCTAGCAACATAAGGTTGTCACTCTCACACATAACAGCCCCGGAAATAGAGTTTACAGAAGTACCTGTAGAAGTCCAGCTGGTCAATCTGTGGATAGTACGATTCAATGTCCTTTTGTCTCTCCGTCAGGAACTTTATGAAGTTCTCAATTGCTGGTTCTACCGGGACCATCTTTGTGAAAGCAATAATCTCTCCACCAGACTTATCCAGCAGCCCTTTCACTTCTTCAATAGACAAAGAAATACAAAGTTAAAATGCGTTTGTGAATTTGGAGGGATATTCCCATCTGGCACTAAACCTCTGTAAGGATTAATGTTGTAAATAGTTGAGGAAAACTTACTGGGTAGAGCTTCATTTTTAAAAATAGACAGTTCCCGCATGCACAAGGACAGAAATGAGAACAACAGCAGAATAATATTCAGTGTTTTACTGTGTTTTCTTTAGTTACAGAGAACAAATTAGGTTAGCATGGAAAAAGAGAACATAGAAAGCTCTAGGCAGCACCAACAGATGCTCTGTTGCAGTGGGTTTATGAAGGCAGCGCATTAAGGCATCATAAGCAATATTCCCTTTGTAGGCATCGAAGCAGCACAACAGATTTTGGGACAGAGCTAAAGAAATGAATAAAGAGAACTCACCCGTTACAATTCCTTTTGTCTGTTCACTGACCAACCTTGGGGTGTCATTAAAAGAAGAGTAGCCCTAAAGAGATAAACAAAAAGAAAAGGTGAAAAAACTGTCACAGTGCATTACAGGAGACTTAAAGCTGGTGCATGATAAAGATAGATCCATCTGACCTTCTGTACAATATTGCTGAGGTCTGTTTTAAGCACAGCATCCAGATTGGCCAAAGGTGCCTCAACATCAGGCAACTATTGGATGACACATAGAAGTTACAATTAAACCACACAGATTTTGTCCAATCAAATGCTCTCTAAAATGACAGTGCACCTTCCATTAGTACTGCCTGCAAATGTCTAGCAAGTCAGCCTATCATTGATCAACAATGTAAAGTAATTAAAGAAATTCAATTTGGCATTAACCAGAAATGAACTTTTCTTCCCTGTCAAAAGATCAGGGAATACTGCTGGAATTAACCTAATATTAGTAAATGCTTTATAAGTATTTTTCCAAAATCCTCCTACTGTAAGACGTTTTTGTTGTGTCTGCACATAAAACTGAGACAGAATAACAAGAAACATTTCGCCCTAATATACACACACATATACAGTACATATGGGCTGTGTGTGTGTTACCCCATGAAAGTTTGCGCTGAGAGCGAGCTGGCTGAGTGTTCCACGGATGGTGTTGCAGGTGTGTGTTACATCTCCATTAGAGCACGCCGGGTCGTTGAGTGTGTTTGAGAGAGATGCACGTTCAGACTGAAGGGAGTTCTGGAGTCTACCTGTCCCTTCCTGCAGGATCTCCAGTGATGTGGTTACACTCTCTAATGCCTCTTTGGTCTCCCGCATGGCTGCAGTACACACAGAGAACACCTTCATTACAACGCATGCTCACATGCAAATCATAAAATAACCATTGGGAGGGATTACATTATTTTTTTACACAACTGGGAGGGATTATACAACATTTTTATGTATATGTCATTTTCTATATAAATCTGTGTTTATCTTTTTATTCAGATTTTTCTTTAGCTACAAGGTTCTCATTTCATCATCAAACAAAACACGATGAAATGCAAATGCAATGCATAAAGATATACAACAATATTTAAAACAACAACAGGATGCACAACAAACACAATTTCTACATTCACAAAACATTCACATGTGTCAGTGAAACCACTGACTTTTACCTTTAATAGCACCCTCCACTTTAACTTTTATCCAAAATCACAAGCAATAGAAACAGAAAAGGACAAATTAACAGAAATAATATCACTGTGTGTGTGGTTTGTGGTGTCCTTGTAACGCAAACAGTAGAGTATGGCAGCAGCAACATCAAGGTCATGGGTTCAATGAGTATTTTAATAAGTTTTCTATTTAAGTATTCTCTCTGTATTATATCATTTATATTAGGTTTTTTTGGATTGGTTTTGTGCACACAAGTGAGCAGGATAGTGAAAAACTGTAAAGTGCAGTTTGATTTTAGTTTACTAGATTAAACAGTTTGATTTTAGTTTATTAGATTAACCTATAGCGCTTCAGTCAAGAATAATTAATTAACTAGTAATTAACTTCAAATTGCTCCTTAAATAAGTTTAAATAAAGCTAAATCCAATCCAGTCTCAACATTTCAAAATGTGAAATGAAAGTATTATTATTCAGGATTGCACTGAAATGCCACATGTTAAAAAGCAAGAACAGTGTGGGTATTTGATTGGTTTTGCACCTGCTGTCATGCGAAGAGCATTGTCTAAAGCAGGCACCACTTCTCTCTCCAGCTGATTATGAATCTGTCCTCCCAGAAGAGTCCCAATATCTGATAGACCACAAAGATAACGAATTAACATATTAGTAAACACAGCTCCAACAAGTACACTGATGCCCAAAAGTTTGTGGTCAGTAAGATTTTGTTTTTATGTTATTATTCAAAGAACTTAATAGTTTCGTTCATATTAAAATTCTCATTTTCATGTCAATGAATTCAATTACTTAAAATATACTATTTAAATTGTTATTTTGAAGTGGGGTTAAATTATACAATATTGTTTCACTGTATTTCAAAAACACTGCAGAACTCCTACAACCCCAAACGTTTGAATATAAGTGAATGTGCACATTGATACATACTGTAACAGAGGAAGAAATACTTACTGTCTAAGTCTGATAATACTTTGTTCTTGGCTGTTGTGTACTGTGCAACGAGGTAGTCTACTTGCTATAAAATAAAAGAACAAAGACAAACAGTTTTAGCTTTAGTGTGTGGAAATGTGTAGGCTATGTGTGTGTGTATTATGATTAGGCCCACACACAATAAAAAAAAACTTTTTTTTTTTTGAATTTTTAGTCAATAGGGTGACAATACGTGGCAGTATGTGGATATAGAAATCCTGGCCAAGACGCGTCCTGGAAAAATGGCACGCATAGTCACCGTATTCTTAGCTAATGTGATTAGCCTTTCAGCTAGCAATGACAATCAATGTAATCAGTGCTTGGTGTACACATTTTACCACTTTTACTACAGCATTTGAACCTTTTTACGGCTTACCGCTGATGTGTAGTTGGCAAAAGATTTCAGGTCTCTTATATTAGTGCTGACAATGCGTCTCGTGCTCTTGATCTGATTTGTTATGTTCTGGTTTGCTGTGTAGGCAACCGTCACTCCCACTCTGTAAACAACGCAATACACAAACACGAATTGTGTGAAATAATGTGGTTACAAATAGTGTTATGTTCTTTTTTTAAGAAATTGTAGATTTTGAAATTATAGTAAAGAAGACAGTCTTATCTATCACCAATATCTTAGTTCATCAATTACATTCAATGTAAACACTACGCACTCAGTGAGGGAGTTTGTGATTTCAGTATATTCATAATGCAGATATGCCGTCTTTGCTGTCAGCTACATGCAGTAATAACAGATGGCCACAGGGTGGTACTATTGTGCTAAGCCTAATTGTGTAATGTGATTCAAGGGCTAATGTTAAGGGTACAGTTAGCTGTAGCAACAAATAGCAAGTATTTATTTTGTTTTTGTTTTTTTTACAGCTATTTCCTAATCAGCATTACTATTGAAAATCACCTCCAGCTCTGATGGCTTTGTAGACCCTATGACCCTATGGGAATCCTATTAATTTGGCACATGACATTTTGCATACTTTGTATCTACAAAGTACACATATTTGACGAGGCAGTTATTCTTGTGATATTTACAGCTCAGGTGACTGGTTCAACAAAGCGTGGAACAAAGATGTCAAATACATACAACTTTAGATGCAAGGTTCTGCAATATCCAAAAGAGCGGGAGTGTTAACAAAGCCTTCTCTGAGTATTATAGACCTCCCTGGCAACAGAGTAGCAGAGCAAGGTACTGTACCCAGATTTTTAAAAATCAATATTACCATGGACCACAAAAACAGTCATATGGGTACATTTTTGAAATCGAGATTGATGTTTGAGAACTATTTGAAAATCTGAAATCTGGGGGTGCAAAAAAATCTAAATATTGAGAAAATAACCTTTAAAGTTGTCCAAATGAAGGTCTTAGCAATGCATATTACTAATCAAAAATTATGTTTAGATATTTTTACAGAAAGAAATTTACATCACAAAATCTAAATAACACATATGGTCTGTTAGCTCCATATATAACTTATGTCTTGGGGTCTTTCAAAAACATGAAAACTATTTATCAACCTTAAACCATTTAACATATAAAATTGATTAATTATATGTAATTATGCATTAAATAATGGTCAGATAAATGAATCTTAAATTGTCACATTTAACTCAAAGTTACCATACTGTGTACAAACTGTAAATGTGTACACACACACATACAGTGGTGTTCACATAGCCACAAACTAGAGATAACACTTTACTAATTGAATGGTGCAGATACATATTAAATTGTGGCGTCTGATTACAGATTATTGCCAGACAAACCACCTTCCCCATTCCTCACTCTCTTGTTTCCTCTAAAACTGTCTGTCACTCCTTCTTTCTCTCTCTCTCTCTTTCTCTCTCTCTAGATTTAATAAAGGGGAAATGTGATTCAACAAAGGATGCCATAGAGAGAGAGAAAAAGAAAAGAGTGAAGAAAGAAACAGAGCAGATTTGCACAGTCATGTTCTTTGCTCCCAGGCCTTGTCCTGCACAATTACTGCAAACCTCTCAGTAAGTCATTGAAAGTCCATCAAGACACACACACACACAGTACAGTATCACAAACGCTCATTGTGACCCAAGCAACTGCTGTCAGCACTGTCACAGAAAGAAAAAGAGAGGCAAAAAGAAAGAGGGGGATGGGGTACAGAAATAAAGAGGGGGCTGGCTTTCTCTCTGGACAGACTCAGGGCTATCAATGTCACATGTGTGAATGTGTCTGTGTGTCATTCTAGACCGCTGCAGGTGTGCTCATTACACTCTCAAGCAATGGTGCACACAACCGATTGACTATGTGCACAAAATGTCTCTTATTTATTCTAATCATTATCTCTTACGTCCTATTAATTATCAAAATGTGACCGAACACAGAAAACACAGTTGCACAACCACACACACACAGACCCAGTAACTAGCCTGGACTAGGCTGGATTAGTGTGGAGCAGCACATGTGTTTATCACATGAGAGAGAGAGAGAGAGAGAGTGGTGCTTCAGTGTATCTGACCTCTATTCTATTCTAGACCTACATAAGTCTAATGTACTTTAACTAGAATCACTGTTGTTCACATTTGCACGCAAACCGGTCTACACACAACGACAAGTTTATTTACTAATATGCATATTTTCTGCAATATTTTTAAGTGTGCTTTACAATTCATAATATGTATTTGATCAATGATCACTTTGTTAGATAATATGTGTTGCTTAAAAAGTATTGCAATAATACAGTTTGAATCAGAAATGTAACAAAAATAAACAATGAAATACCATTTTAATTTAGATGTAAAATATAACAACAAAAATATGATAAAATGTGTTTCCAAATTGTTCAAGCTTGTCTAGCTGATGCACATGTATGTTCTATCTAGAGTAAACAAGCAGGTGAGTGCTGTACGGTTCAGCTGACTATATATATAAAAATTATTAGTGCTGTCAAGTGATTAATCACGGTTAATCATTACATTATATCATTACATAATATATATATATATATATATATATATGTGTGTGTACTGTGTATATTTACACACACATATATATATATATATATATGTGTGTGTGTGTGTGTGTGTATAATATATTTTTATATAATATAAATCATCTAAATATAAATATATATGTAAATCCATGCAAATACTTTCACAACAGATATTCTCTGTGTGTATATTTGTAAATACATAATAAATAAGAACTGTACACAATATATATTTATATATTATATTAATTATATATATTTTATAAGTTACTGTAGTTCGAGCAACATGTCAATTGACACGCTTATGCACAGATTATTGGATGGTGCCAATATTCTCCACCAGTAGTCTCATTACTACACAATTGGCTATATGAACAAATTCAAAATTAATTACTGACTTTCATAACAGTTGACTTTTACAAGCCTGTGGAATGTATAAACTGGAATACTCACGCGAGGAAGACAGAGGTAGCGATGAGTGTGGCCATGTAGAAGCCTCGAAGGCAGTCTCCGTTCTTCTTCTGTCTCTGATGCATCTCACCCCCACAGTTCTCACAGCAGCGGCACACACAGAAACACAGGCCCACTATCGGCATGAACAGCACAAATATCACCCCAAGTACCGCCAGGACTATGAAGCCGAGCTCATAGTAGATAGCCTGGAGAAGAGCGGAGAACATTTCAGCACTATTAATCTCACATATTAAGATTTATAAAAAAAAATTGTAAGAAAAATTGCCAAATGAAGATAGCAAAGATTGATTAGCGGCAAATGTTATAGCATGGAATTTATATATGGGTCAAATACAAATGACATTATGTTTAGTTATGAATATCAGTAACTTTGATAACTATAGTATCAGAGATTGTTTCCAGCAAAAGAAAAGAAAAAATAGAACTTGTGACTACTTTTATTTTTTCACAATTCACATATATTTTTTTACATTTATATTCTGTAGTATTGTAAACTCACTATTCTAAGAAAAGACTCTTTACTTTTACCAGTAACACTTTGCAATATCAGTACATGAATTATCATGTACTAATACATGAATGAACAATTTCTTGAATATAAACTAATAATGAGTAAAGACATCTATTAATCAAGAACTAATTTAACTACGACATGACTCACATGAATTACTGCATGAATAACGCCACCTTAATTATATGTTAGTTACTGCATGTTAGTTAATGTATTAATTAACCATGGTAAACTAAATTAAACATGCTTTAATGGCACAAAATTGTTGATAGATCTGCCAACTGCAACTGTCACAAACATCAGTGAATGACAGAGAATTTCTTGCAGTATTTACAAACAATAATGCATTCATAATTAAAAACAAGTTCATCTCATCCTGTTTTAAATGATTCCACTGCTGCCGTTCTACAATAACGTTTTCATTATAATTAAGCTGACAGAGAAGATGATTATCGCTTTGGTTATGTTATAGATTGGTTTATAATAATAATGCACTGAAGTCAGATGTTTCTCTTGTGTTCTTGCTCTTCTTTTGGGCCACTATTGCCTCTTCAAAATGTCAACTTTCCTCCTACAGTTCAGTTCCTTCTCCATCCAAATGCAGCCACAGGACCTCTGCTCTTCCACTTCTTTACAAACCTCCGAAAAGCACCAAATATCTGATTTAGGTGAGCTGAATATGTATAAGAAATGTGTAATTGATAACTTTTTAAGGATGTTAACAAGTCATGAATTCAGAGTGAGTAATAATGGGCCACATTATTACTCACTCTGAATTCATGACTTGTTAACAACCCCTCCAACCCCTCCAAGTAAAGTCATGACATAATGATACATTACCAATTTATGAATTCATGATGTGGCAGTTGCAGGTGGCAAATTTATAAAAAAATGTTGTGCCATTAAAGCATGTTTGAGTTTACTACAAATTGTAAATTAATACATTAACTAACATGCAGTAACTAACATGTAATTAATGTGGGGTTATTCATGCAGTAATTCATGAGTCATGTCATAGTTAAGTTAGTTCTTGATTAATAAATGTCTTTACTAATCATTAGTTTATAGCAGGGGTCACCAAGTTCGGTCCTGGTTGGCCGGTGTCCCAGTTGAGTTTACCTACAACCCTAATCAAACACACCTGAAGCAGCTAATCAAGGTCTTACTAGGTATACTCGAATCTTTCAGGAAGGTGTGTTGAGGCAAGTTGGAGCAAAACTCTGCAGGACACTGGCCATCCAGGATCAAGTTTGATGACCCCTGGTTTATAGTCAAGAAATTGTTAATTCATGTTTTAGTACATGATAATTCATGTACTGTTATTGTAAAGTGTTACCCTTTTAACCATATTACTTTGAATGTTAGATTAAATACATAAAAAAGGA
The DNA here is from genome assembly GCA_032357445.1 of Enteromius radiatus. NCBI lineage: Eukaryota > Metazoa > Chordata > Actinopteri > Cypriniformes > Cyprinidae > Enteromius > Enteromius radiatus. The sequence continues at coordinate 10,636,230 of JAUCMS010000001.1, forward strand.
AATCGGTAATGAAAACAAGTGACCATGTAATATGCATAAACCATAAGTCTCATTTTAGCTGTCATGTTTAAACAGTACCTGTAGCAATGATACAACATTCTCTGGCTGTGTTGGCGTAGAGTTGAAGAGACATCATTAGTGTGCATGCCAAAGATAAAGAGATAAAAACTGTGATTGGAGCATGTGATTCTATATAATACAATCATATTGTAGCACAACCAAATACACACACACCTTTTTGTAATCTTCTTTTTTGATTCCTCCCATGTTCTGCTGGACCATTTTAACAATGAGATCTGTAACAGAACAATTTACCAGATTAGCTCACAAAACTATTTCTGTTAGGCTGTATGATGGCCATTAATGTTTGAATGCAGTATACTGTGCTCTTAGATTCGTATATACCACTAATGGGTCATGCACCATTATGCTAAAACAACACATTCAAGTTAATCACAGACCTACGTGAAGCACATGAAAAAGCCCTTGAAGACATGAAAAAGCCCTTTGCTTAATAAAATGCTATGACACACGCAATATATGCATGCATGTGTATATATATATATATATATGTGTGTGTGTGTGTGTGTGTATACATGCATACATTTATTCCATCTGAACTGAAGACTAATCTGAACTTTGAAAGCTACAGGATACTTACACTAATACCCTGTGGCACAGTCTCACCCATCACGTTTTACCTCATCTGAACTAAACATAGCTTTAATGCATTTAAACACCTCACCTCTAAGTGTTACTGATGGCAATGGAAACATTTTTATAGGTTTAAGACATTACTGGGTATTTTAATCAAACAATAGAATAAAATATTTGTAATTATATTAAATAAAATACCTATGAAAGTGTTTGAGACTAAACAATATTCTTAATGAAAAGAATCAAACATTTTCTTACAATAAATGAGGTTTAGAGTTTAACAAACATTATGTCCTCTGTACAATTTCATGATTTCGCCTCTTTATTTCATATTTGCACGTATATGCACATGCATACTATAGAGAACACACGTTCATGCATGTAGAGATATTATGACTGAATATAAATTGTTACAGTGTCCTCTGTGAAAGGTCTCCTCTCCTAGTGGCCGGTCTTTGTACTGCAGAAGTGAACTGAGAACTGTAACGCTCACACACCTGAACATAAACAAACACTTAACCCTAAAACACCTTTACATAAAAGGATAAGCTTCTTTAGGGTTGTACTAAATTTAGCAGGTATTTTTTTCTGGCATGACACCGTGCAAGGAGATCAACAGAACATGATCCAAAATATAACGAAGTGGCCAAGACACTAACTATAGCATTGACTACAGGTACTAAATATAACAATGGGGTCAGTATAATTTTTTTAAAGAAAAAAAACTTTTATGCAACAAAGATGTAATAAATGTATAAAACGTGATCATTATGTGATGATATTAAACATTGTTATCATGAAAATATATAAATGCAATATGTCTAAATGTGTGTGAGATATGTGGCAACTCTCAAATTGGGCATTTGTGTAAGAGAAAGACAGAGAACAAGAACAATCCTATGTGAACAGGAAAGGGTATCATTGGTTATAATGGCATATGGTTAATCCTCTTACACTGGTCTTGCTGTTGGGCAGTTAAGTGGTCCCTCTCCCTTAATGCTTTCTTTCCTCTTTTTCTCCGTTCTTCTACCAACCCCATTCCTCTTTTATTTAATCCTTACCCCCCATTCACACACTCTCACTTCCTTCCCTCCTTTTCACACAGAAACAACAAGCCACTCAAATACACTGAACAGCTGAAGTCTTCGTAGCAGTATAGTGTGATATTATATAACGTTAACAAATAAAGACACATTGTCTAAACAGAGAGAACAGCACTTCACACACAGACAATACCAGGATAACTGGGTCATATCTGGGTGTTGATCCTGTCCTTCAGTTACAGTGCAGGCTTTTTCTTTTTCTTTTTCTTTTTAATCCAGTGATCAGTGATATTAAGCTTTATCTGGGCTGAGACGAAGGGAGTTCCCGGATTAAAGCCCAGGCCTTAGACAGAACGAATGTAGTGATATTAAGCTGTATTATGTCTATAATGCATAAATCTATCTATTCCTTCACGCTCAAGCTGTGTTCAAACCTGTGAGCTGTGACCAGTCTGGAAAAAGAGTTGCAGACAGACAGCATACTGAAATATAGCTTTATATGGGCCTTTAAACTGGACCATGTGTATATTACTGCAGTTTAATCCAGTAATCCAGCCTCATCTCCACATCAGAAGTACCTGTCTATAAGTTCAGGAGTTACAAATCTGCAAAGATTGATTTAGCAGTACTAAAGAGATTGCAGAGGGAATAATATCTGTTTGTGGCTTGTGTCTGATGTGTGTCTGTCTGTAAATCCACACCCACATATTTACAGATTCAAAATGGCATCTCCTTTCTTATATTGTGATATTTTTCATTAAAAGTGGTGGGTTAAAGTCAGAAATATTGCATAACAGTAGTTTTTTTGGTCGTATGATTTGTTAGGAGCATTGCATTGCGTGTACCTTTGGAGCATATGGTACTCAGATTATCAGCTTACCTGATTGGGCAGGTGACTCATACAGCAGATCGGCTAATTGGTTAGGCAGCAGGGACTTAACCATGCAATCCTATTCTACTCTGAAAACACACTTACACACACACACACACAAGTGCTCCTCTATGCTCAACATGCTGACCTCACAAAGAAATCCACCTGCCAACAGTCTGACCTTAAACAGACGGGTGCATTTTTGACATTTTTATTTCTTCATTTAGGGACATACCATGAAGTTTAAAAAAATATAGACAAATTATTAATTAATTATTTAAAATATAAATATGCTCACCATCATTGCCATTGTAGGACATATTGTCACATATACACAGAAATAAATTCACAATTAATAACAAACTTCAGAAAAAAATTAACAAAGACATTTCACTGCATTATTACTGAAATATTATTTTCTTGTAAAATGTATATTAAATAAATAAATGCCAAAAATAAATAATTAAAAGTATTATTGATGATATTTACAAAAGTATTAACATGAGACAAATTGCACCAATAGTTTTGTGTAAAAGCTGGTCTCACGTATACACTGTAATGTAAGACTTATACTATGCTGCAGTATATTGCGCATGATTCCAGTCTCCATGTACTCATCATGACCTCACTGAATAAACTGAACATCACTTTTTGAATTACACCTGGAAATCTGTACATTAATGAACTTTCCAGAACTCTGTTACTGTACTCTTTTGTCAAAACCAGGTCCAGTACTATAACAAAACCAATGCAGTCTTATCTAGTGTAGTAGTATCATTTAAATTCCAACATATTCAGACTTTCTGCAGGTTCAGAAAGCAAATGGTGAATAAATCATTAGTGGATTCTTAAGTGCATACCTAACAATACATCACACCACATTATTTCAATTATTTTATTTATGGCAAGCCATTTTAACATTTACTCCTTAAATCTAACTAACATTACTTTATGTTAGTGGTGCAGATTGTTTAACAATACACATGTTTAAATCAGATGTGTGTGCTTCACTGTTATTGCATATCCATCATTTATTGTGATTATTGTCCTGTTACAAAATTACAAAAATGCCAAAATCAAAAAATATGGCATTATGTTTTCTCACTGCACACTTCTCTGCTCTTCCAGCAAATTACTGCAATTACATTGTAACAAATTTACAAAATTAAACCTTGAAATGCATGACCCAAACATCTGTTCAATTTGAAACACATTTGCAGCTTCTTGAAGGTAAAAAATTAGATGTATACTAGTGTCTCATATCTGCTTTTTTACAAATTCGTTAATATCAAATAAAGAGTAAAAGTACTGTAAGCTAATACTAGCCATTAGTAAGTTAATACTAGTTATAAACTTCTTTTTATTCCTACTCAACTAATGATTATTAGCAAATAAAACAAAGATTACTGGAGTAGGCCTATGTTTTACAAAAATACAAAGTTACACTTTATTTTAAGGGGTCCTTGTTACAGTGTAAATATACAATTAAGTACTGAGTAATATTAATTTACTAGCCTACATGTTCTCACTATGGTTAGGGTTGTATTAGGGTTTAGCTTAGGGTTACTTGTATGTAATTATGCATAAAATAATTGGTATTATAATAATAAGTATGTGTAACATGGGTAACAAGGACACCTTAAAATAAAGTGTTACCAAATATTGGTTCATTCTTTCTATTTCAAAAGGTAATGTTTAAAACAATGTTTTTTTTCTTTTGTTCCTTCACAAATAATCGTGATATTTACTAGCTATTTATTAGCTATTTCTGACCAAAAATTGTTTCTACACTAGTTATTTTTGGTGTAGGGCCTACAGCAAATACATGTTGTTAAAACATATTACTCAGTACATGTGTAGTACCTCTGTAACAGGGACACCTTACCGTTAAACATAACTAGTGCTGGGCAATGATTAATCGCGATTAATCGCATCCAAAATAAAAGTTTTTCTTTACATAATATATGCGT
>JAUCMS010000001.1:10649100-10659301 GCA_032357445.1 Enteromius radiatus
TAGCATGTTTCTAGCCAGATTAACAAGTTACTAGCATGTTTAAAGCATGATTAACATGTTACTAGCATGTTGCCAGCATGTTTCTAGCATGATTAGCATGGTGCTAGCATGTTTCTAGCATGATTAGCATGTTACTAGCATCTTGCTTAATAAAACAGAATGTGAGTCTACACTACTATTACATTTTTTTGTTTTTGGAAAAAAGTCTTTAATGTTTAATAAAGCCGTGAATTTATTTGAAAATACAGTTAAAACAGTAATATTGTCAAATATTGGTATAGTTCAAAATTAATTATTTCTGTGACGACAAAGCTGATTCTTCATTGTTATGTGTTAATTTGGTGCTTAGGAACCATTTCTCATTATTTATTTATTTATTTTTTAAAACATCTCCATTCTAGCATAATCTCAGTTTCCTTGAGATGAGGGAACAATATTGGGTATTGGTTTTACTCAACATTGCGTCAGTAGCTGACACTATGGGGATTGTGCAAAAGTGCTATGCTACTGCAAAGGTCACACTCAACATTCAGCAAATGCAGGGAAAGACATTCCAGGTACATAATACTCGTTCTTCATTTGAAATACATATTGCACAAGCATCAGTAACACCACACATCTACAAGCAAAGAGGAGTGACAGCAGCCCTACTGGTGTTGTAGTATATATGATAATGATATCTATGAGACCTGGTTTAATTAGCATAGGCTGTAACATGCTCTCACACACTATTTTTTATTGATTTTTTTTTACATTTTGGGAGGAGTACAATTTCCATATGTGGGTTTAACAACCAGATGCAGTCACACTTGTCCAGTTTTGTCTGGAATGCATTCCAGACCACCTCCTGAAGTGGTTTGGGTAATCAAATTTAAAAGTATTTCAGAGAGCATTTACACTTGGTCTTTTCACAATCAGATTTAATCAGAGAAAAGGCAAAGGCTCTAAGAGTAAAGCAAATGTGTGAAAGAACAGCTTTAGACATAACCTCGGCCGCCAAAGAAAAGCTAGTTCTTCTGTACTGACAGTAGTCCAGATGATGGCAGAGAAATACCCAGATTGTAAAATCTGGCTAAAGTATTCAGCACAACCACTGGCCCATGCCCAAGAGGAAGCCATACCTTGTGTGGAGTGGGCTTAAACCCCTACAGGACATTTAGAGCTTTGAGAGTTGTAAGATGCAGTGAGATAGTCTCAGCTTTAAAACAGGCTGGCCTTTAGTGTGCATGCCAAAGCACACAAAAAGCTGCTCTAAAGGGTCTTGAGTGCTTAAAATAAACAAGCAATGCGCATACAAGACATAATAACTGCAAAAATAGCATTTCCTGTGGCTGGCTCTTTTTGGAGAGAGAACCAACAGTTATAACCTGTGCTCTAAATAACATTATTTAACTTTGCAGTCACCTGGGCCGAACTGCATGCAGGATTTATAAACCGATAAAGTGTCCCCAACTGTCTTAAGGGAGAGCTCGTCTAAGGTAGCTGACTGAAGTGGCTCCAATGGAGGGCCTAGAGCTAGATCCCAAGTTGGTACTGTGGAAGGGTAGGCAGGATTCAGCTTATAATATAGAGCTATAGAGCTGTGGTCTTCTAGGGAGCTATAGCATCTAGGCATTCACATGTCACAAAATACACAATAGACCCATGTACCAAGGATGAAGGAGAATCTGACACAGATTTTTATCAATCAGCCTGAGCTGTGGAACAGCTTAGATACAAACACCTTTTTTACTCATCACCAGCAAAAATGTCATGCAGCATCTTCCTCTTCCTCACATTTATTATCAGAAAGTTCAACAGAACATTGTTTATTTCAAATAGAATTCTTTTGCTAAATTTCAAATGTCACTATTGATTAATTTCAAATCCTGGTTCTGAATTTAAAGGGGTGGTTCACTGTTTTTTTAAGGCTTGAATGTGTTCATGAGGTGCAGTCTACCATGTTAATCACTGTAAAAAAAACTGTTAAAATGCTACAGTAAAAACCTGTTAAATGGTTAATGGAATACATTTTACAGGGAAAAAACGTGAACTGACATTCCCAGAATTCCCTGCATTGCATTTCAAATGTAGTTTGAATTTAATGTTTTGTCTTTGTAGTAACTATGTTTCTTCTTAGTTTTTCTTATCAGTTATGTTTTTAGGGTTGTTTGTTACATCTAATGTTGTTAAATTAATGTTTATAACATATTTCAGTTTAAAACGATAAAACCAAAAACGTTGTTACTGTATTTTTTACGGTACAATTCTGGCAACCACAGCTGCCAGTTTTTTGCCATAAATTTTACAGTGTGCATTTATTAAAAAACGTAAAAGCTTTTTTTTGGTTTGTTTTTTTAAACATAATTTACCTTGATTCTACACCGCCATGTCCCTTCTCCTATGTACACTCTGATAATTTACTAGTTTCATGAATCCCTTCCCTCAGAAATATGCAATGGACTCAGATTGGTTAGCTGGCTCAGTGTGTTGTGATTTGCTAAACGAACGCCATTGTTTTTGTATTAAAAACAATGGCGTCCTCAATATTGCTTACCAATTTAAGCCCAAATGAGACATGGAGAATATTAGTGAAGAGGATCATGCAGAACCTGTGCAAGCATGGCTCTTACAGGACATTTCAGAATAGCATGTTTATTTTGTTCTGTTGATGTCTCATACTTTTATACGCTGTTATTTGTAAAGGCTACTGCTTCTAATATACCGTTCTGTCCCGATTAAAGCTTTAATACAGAAGAATACATGATTGCACTGGAGCATTTTTTGTTTAATTTAAAACGGTAAGAATTATTTGCCAGCAAGTATATGCCAGCAGGAATTGCTTGCTACCATGGCAACAGCGTGCATGTCCATGTTTACACTTCTCATAGCTGTGAAAAGTAACTATCTGTCTATACACAAAGTGTATTATTGAAACACAGTTTATCGATGGAGCTAATGATCTGATGATCTGAATGACAGAGATGCAGAGCAAAGTGTGTGCAGAGCAGGGAACGCAAGGAACATTGATTTTGAATCTTGTAAAACCATCAGAATCATTAGAAGACAGATTTTTTTTGTGTACCCCTACTTTGTTGCATGGCAACAACTCTTCCTCGCCTCTAAAGCAGCACAACATGATCTCGCCCCCTTTGTTGCATGTTCTTAGGGGCGGGGTTTATGTAAATTGTAGGGAACCTCATTGTAGGCCCTCACAAACTGTATTTGTATGCATATGCACTGCCATCATTTCAAAATACAATATCTCAGTTTTCACTGAACATTCAGCGTCATAACTTTGCCGATATTGTTTATGCTCAAACAGCAGTATTACACACTAATGTTAATGTTATCAACCACCCCTTTAAAGAATTACTTAATTTTATTAACATTAAGATGCATATTTCAAACTGTAAAATTGCTGGAAATGATCAAAAACAATTGCTAGCATACATCTCTAGGAAAGATAGTGTTCGAGAGAGAGAAATGCAGGCATGTGTGTGCTGTGACACTAATCTTCCTGCCTAAACTAAGCAGATCTGTCTCTAATCCCTGCCAGTAACTACACTCCTCTTTCTGTCATGACATATCTCTCCACCCATCCAGTGTATTTTGCCTGCTCTGCCCATATTTTTATCATCGTTTCCCTCTCTTTGAACCACATTTAAGTTTTGTTTGTAGTGTTATTATCTTTCTTCTTATGATTATGTCAACAGTAGAGGTGCCCTGCACTGGATAGAATTTGTGAAACCATCTCCACTGCTGGCTCTGCGTGTGCTGATAGATCTGGGTCAGTGGATCTGCCAGGGTTATCCAAGACACTGAGAGCTGTGCTGATTTTCAGACACACTCCCAAAGGAAACCTGTCTCTCTTTGTAAAGACATCCTCTTGACTAGGACATTTTTTTTCTTTTTTAGACAAGAAAGAACAGTACAGAATGGAGAAGCCCTTTGGTTTAAATAGGTCATGTCACAGTTTTCAAGCTGTTTTTCTTTCGTTTATTTTAGAGAAAGATATATTAGTGTCTTGTCATTTCAATAGCATAAAGTATACCTTACAAACCTTTCCTTTTTTGAGTTTATGCACTGGTTCATATAAGTTTTCTCAATATCTTTAGCAGAAAATGTATAGCTCAGATAGAAAGTAGTGTGTATTTTAGTTTTTTTTTTTTACTTTTAGGTTTTGTGATTTAACTGTAGATTATTATATATTGTTTTTGCGTTATTTAATTGCATTTAATGTTACAACCTAAAATCGAAACATAAATATAAAAAAGTTATTTTAAACTTTAATAATATTTCACAATAGTAAAGTTTTTACTATGTTTTTGATCAGTAGTGTATATTACGCAACTAAAAAAATTCTACATTTTAGTTCAGCTAATCATACTGGTACAATACATATTATTGTAGGTACTCAAATATTGTATCTACAATATTATCTTTTGAAGAAAACAACAATAATTTCAACTCACATCTGCTGTAATGTCATTAAACTTTGTGATGAAGGCATGTTTGACAACATCCACTGCTATCTCTGAGGCAATCACCATACAAACATCAGGAAACAATACCCATAGATGATCTATAACCAATAAACAATGATTAATACACACATCAATGTCATGTATATGCACAAACTCAGAGTCAGTTGTTAACTGGATACCTGGATTCCAGGAGAACTGCTCCATGTTTCTGAGACAGACGATTAGTAAGAGTGTGTAATTTGTAAATCTTTCTTTAATGTCTATAGTGAGAAAGACAGAAAGGTGAGACAATTCATCAGTGACAATTTGAGATAGATATGTTTCCATGAACTCGCTCTCTCTCTGTATACATATGTGGACCTACCACTGTTGGACATTTGGAAGAGGTTGTTTTTCTCAAATTTCTTGAATACACTTCCTTTGATCTCAACAAACTATAGAAAAAAAAAACATATGAGTGTGAAAGTAATTTGTAGTGCACTTAATTTAATTTAACCAAATAAACAATGTTACCGTCAAGGTAGATTGCTTATACTCACATTATTAGACATCATAATGGTGAGCAGTGACTTGTTGTGTGAATTGAAAGCCACGTTCAGAGTGGTGGCCTGAACCATAATCAGAATGGCATGTAGAACTGAATTATTCATTTAAGGAAAGTTATCAAATCAAATGAGACACAAAATGTAAATTAAATATATAACAAATATAAAATACAACTGAGCAGTTTTAGTGTAGTTAAATAGATTGAAACTTGAAACTGTACTGTTTAATTTGCTAAATCTTTTGTATCAATTTTACTCACACTTCATATTAAATATATGCAAACAAATTATTGTAATTGTATTTATTTAAATTATTAGTATGAATTTTTAATTATTCAAAAATTATTGTTACTTGTATCCAAATATTTGAAACAAAGCAAGTGTGAAGGATACAGACATAGAGAACTGCCATGAAAAAATGTGGGATGACTCCTATATGAGCTCTTTTTCTCTCTTTAGGTTCAGTGGCAGTCCAGTACAAAGCATCCAGAATATCCTGACCGAAAGATGAAAACAAGCGATCTGCCACCTAGAGGAGAAACAGAGAGTGTTCATTCTACTACTGCTAATTCAATAGCAACCAACGTGAGTGTTGTGATACTTTACCTCCAGCATGTTGTAGATGATGTAGAGTTTTATGACAGACTGACCCCGGATCAGGTGGTACATCATGGAGTAATCCACATAATGCATCATGAAATAACACAGAACCATGATGAAACCCTTCAGAACATCACACACCTGGGCAGGCTGCAAGATACGAGATCCACTGCACACACACACGCACACACACACACACACACACACAGAGAAACACACATAAATGAGAAAAAAACATGTTCAAGGTTAAATTGGCTCCATAGACATTACACATTGGAAGAGTAACTGATTATAATCACAAAACAATTCTATTAGTTAGATCTTCTTTTCCACACAGCCACTGGGTTAGTGATCTTGCGTCACACACTCAGTGGTACATGCATCATGCTAAACACATGATTTGTGCTGGGGGAAGATCAGGAGTGTAAATGTACCCAAAGACATACATAGCTTTAAAATATTTAGTATTTTTTAAGTGAAACGTTTAATTTATTCTAAACTGTTAAGTAATTTTAAATATTTAAAAAGTGTAATTATTTTCTCTAGCACCAATTCCAAGTAATATGAAACAATTAATGATTAAAATGATATTAGTTTGTAATTTAGCATTCTGTTTTTAATGTTTTTTTTTTTTTTGTTTTTTTAATGAAATAGTAAGAGTACCTTTTCGGAAACAACAAAAATCTTATCAACGCCAAACATTTGTATAACAGTATTTTAATATACCACTATTAAGTGCTTGTTACTAAACAAAATGCACTCAGTGTTAGTATTTACACTGCGGTGCTAACAGTACGTACAACTAGTTACTCTAACTGTAAATAAAATCTACATTCCTTGTACAAGAAATGCTATATAATTCATTAGGTTTAGGTTGAAATGCATGCACTGAATGCAATTTACTGAAGTTTCATTATCAGACGCTATTTATGATATACTGCATTATAATATTGCATTAATATTGTTTCTCCTCCTATCACAGCATTCACTTGTTGAATATGACCACACTGCCATCCTGTGACCGATCATGCAAGTACACCCTAAACACTGAAAGAAAAACAGGAGAATTCTGGGAATGATCTCAGATGATTTTAGTAGTCCAGGGTGAAATTAAAAGCACGACAGTGCAATATTAGACAGCTATGGCAACTGAAGCCTAGCGTGTGTGCGTGTATGAATGTGTGTTTGTACACAGCCGCTGCAATCATACCACAGCACGGGGGTGTGTGCTTAAAAAGCAGCTGCAGTCATTTTTTTCTGCATACCTGCTCTTTTTGCAGTAGGGGCATATACTAGCCCTGCAGGCAGAAGAATATATAGTGAACAGCAGCTACTATATGCACAATCATTTTGGACTTACTTGTGTGTAAGTGTTCAGTGTTTCTATGTAATAACACTGAAAGAAAAAGTTTGACAGCTCAGACGTTTCGACCTGTTAAGATTTTCAGAATATTATGAAAGTACTACTTTTAGGAATATTCCTCCACGTATCCCGAGTACAGCATGTGTATTACCTGAGGCCGCAGCAGGGCAGTGTCAGCAGTCTGATCAGAGCCAGGAGAACTCTGAGGGGCAGCAGAGTGAACACGTACAGAAACACATCCAGGCACAGGAAAAACCCAAACATCATCAGCTACAGAGAGAAAAAGAGAGATCAGTGATGTCTTGGATGTGGTATGTGGTACATCTTACTTCAAAGGCTCCAAAATTACAAAAAAAAAAAAAAAAAAAAACCCGCTAAGTTTAATAAAAGTAGTAGATCAAACTTTTTTATTCCATATAATGCAAGTCAATGGCCAACATTCTTTAAAATATCTTATTTAATGTTTCACAGAAGAAAGAAATTTATAAGTCTTAGATAACCGTTTTTAATTTTTGGATGAACTATCCATTTAAGAACATTATTTATGCATTTATGTTTGGTGGCAGATAAATCAGGTTTAATGCACAGCGGTTTTATGCAAATAAAGGATACTGTACAGAAGACTAATGCATTTGTGTTTGGTACCTTCTCCAGTTCTTTTGGAATTCGCAGGCAGGTATAGACCCTCTCTCTCCGCTCAGTGTATTTGGCCTCATTGTGTTCCAGAAAATATCCTCTAGTCAACTCAGCACTAATAAACCTTACAAGAGAGAGATCTGCACACAAATAAACACACACATGAATGTGCTGTCCAACACAATGAAACCATTTTACTGATGATTTAGCATTATCCTGTCAACACAGACATGTAAAGGGTAGAAGCTCCAAACTTGGGTGTGAAAAAAAGGTTGAATAAACGAGTGTACCTGCTGTTCATCTCTTTCATATGCACACAACAAATAAACATATACTATTATAAAATAAATAGATTCACAGTGGTAAACTAAAGTGGGTTTCAGAAGCCACTTGTAAAAATACTTATTTAAGATACTTAAATTTGAGATAATTTGCTAAATAAAGCAAGCAAATTAGCTAAATATTTTGAACAGTGCTTTGAATGCTCATGATGCTTTTATTGTACCAGCAAAATAATTAATTTGTGACATTTGTCACAAAACAGGTGTTCATTTAAATAATTAATCATTCTTTTTTTAAACTTTGTTTAAAGATAAAATTTAAATTCCAGATTTTTTTTTATAATTTATCATTATATAAACCTAAGAACTAATTTAAGCAATCTTCTCACAAAGGCCCAATAAGCAAATTTGTCTTTGCATTATGTTTATAATATTAAAGGAGCAAAAGCTTTGACTAGGAATATAGCTGATGCACTTGATTTACAGAAGAGCAGATCCATCTATTTAAGCAGAACAGAAAGTACTGGGCTGTTTTAAGGGCATGTTTATGTTGACCTAAGGCCAAATGTGCTGTGATGAGGGCATGACAGATGAACAGCTCACATTGTGAATGAGTTTTGTGGCCAACACACACATTAGGTTCTATTTTTAACAGTAATAGAGAAGGATAAACTGGATGATGAACACACTAAATTGGAAAACAAACAGAGTAAGAGAGCTAAAGAGATAACAGCTTGTTATCTGTGTGTGTATAAATGTCTTATAACTGAGTTGTATCACGAAGTGACTAAATGTATCATCAAATGAACATGACAACCTCTAAAAGCTTGTGACAAGAAGACCTCAGCAAAAGTAAGAAAACTCGTTTTCATGTATTATAGATATTTAAAATGAGGTAGCTTGGATAAATTGAAAGCCAAAAATAAAATAAATAAATAGAAATAAATAAATAATACACTACTTAAATCTCCCTTGAGATATTAATATTTAAATAATTTAACATATTTGCATGTTCACAATTCTTGGGTGTTGATTTACATGACATCCAGGTAAACAACTAAAATGCATTAGCCTAGATTTCTTTTTTTTTCTATTAAAAATTACTTTTTTTACATTATATGATTATAAGCTTTTCATTTATTCACAACGCCCTGTCCTGCAGTTCCCTCATGAATCCCAGGGGTTTGCAAACCCCAGCTTAATTATATCTATAATTATGCTGTTGACTCCTAACCTAACTATACCATAAAACCTGAAAACGATACGTACACAGCACCTTATATATTTTATTTTATTTATTTGCATTACAAAAGATAATAAAGATCAAAAGACACCTAATATGAAGTGTAACCCACTTTTTTTCCTGCAGGAACCCTGCTTTATACGAAATTGCATTAATAAGCAATTACCTGTTATTATTGGATTACACAAAGTTACGGTTCCTAAGCAACTTCGTGCAAACATGTGAGAAGCTGAAGTTGCTCTGGTCTTTATTTACATCTTCCCACCTGATCAGCTGTCTTGATCCTCACGCTTCCAAAGTTAGTCTCATTATACAAGAGGCTAAACGTGTCACATGAGCCACACTGGTATTTTCGTACCTTAAATAAACCGAAAGATGCTGAACTATCTGATCTTGTTAAAGATAAATAAGCTCTAGTGACTAATGATGCTTCAGACAGTATTGATGTATTGAGGTCTATGTGTGTCTGTAGTAAACGAGCCTAGTAGCGAGCTGCCCACCTTACTAGACGGTATTTTAGCGTGTTCTAACGTTTATATCAAAGACTGTTTACCAAGACCATCTTAATGTGTTTGTTATGAAGCCCATACATGCTGTCTAGACAGCTTACTGGGTTAAAAACTGTGTTTACAGTGCACAGAGCCGCTGTCACTCTTACCTGACACATTGCTCTTTCTCTCCTTGCATTTCGCCTTCCTCTCGTAAAACCCCAGAGTTTCTGTAAGGTCTGACGCAGCGGCTTGTTTCTCTGTCTTTTTGACGCCGCTGAAGAGTCGTTTCTCCCTCTCCTTATCCTCATTTTCAGTCTCGTTTTCGTCCGCAAGACCAGCCGCTACTGAGTCCGCCATCTTCCCCGCAGACACAACATTCAAGCGTCACAGCATACGTCATTAAACATGACTACAATTCCCATAATGCAGCTGGTAAATATCATACACATGCACACAGACTAATGGATTTATTAGGGGTTCGAGCGCGTAGCGCTGAAACCCTATTGTAATTGTAAGAATTTTTATTATTATTATTATTATTATTATTTATTATTATGATTCTGCCCTAAAACTGAT
>JAUCMS010000001.1:10664476-10681024 GCA_032357445.1 Enteromius radiatus
ATAATGCTTATGGGAAGTCACTATTAAAAACATGGAAACCCAACGTGTGTGTGTGTGTGTGTGAGTGAGACCTGGTGGTGTTGTCATCCTCTGCCACTGGTGAAAGAGGCAGGTCTTCAGGCAGTCTCTGGGACTCAGTCCATATGTCTTATGCCTAGACATGAGCTCCTGCATCGGCTCTAAAATCACACACAACTACACACAAACAAAAGAATCTTTTCACTCAGTTGTTTAGCTCATTAAAAATCCTACCATCTGTATGAGAGTGGTTGTGTTTGTATGTGTAACATACTCTGAGGTAGTTCAGCGTGAGGTTGGTAAGTCCCACTCGACTGATGTTTTTGGACAGTTGTTCCAGAGCTCCAGGGTCTTGTGCCTGACAAAGACACACATACACACATGGACACACAAGTCCATTTATTCCCTCTCTTATTTTGTGCTCCATCCAGATAGAGCTCTAATTCATTACAGGATATGTTTCCATAGCAACATCCTGACAGCTTAGCTAAAAGGTTTGGATGCTTTCACCTTGATTGATAAAAAAGGGCTGAAATGCATTTTGTTGTACCATAACCAACTAAATGTGAATGTAACTGAAAATACCTGAGTTTGCCTGTGTGCCAAACAAAATGGTGAACATAACCCACATAACATAGAAAATAGCAAATATAAAATGATTATCATATAAAGCTTAAAATAGTATTGTAAATGTTAACACGCAGCTAAAAACTTCACTCCGACACAGCAATACTGCTCTCATTTAAACAGTTCATGGCTCATGTGAGGTGAAACAGACTTGTACGCATAATATTACCACACACAGTATCAGAAAAAGTAAGGACAGTGTTTTACTTATGTTAATTATTGAATCACATGAAAGTGTACTGACGCAAAGGGAAGGAAACCTAATTTACACACAAAGTATTTGACATTTTAAGCAATGTAACTTACATTGCACTCAAGACACAATATTATTAATTAACCTACACCCTGGCAATCAATTCCATGGCCTTGGTATTGCTAGCAAATAATTTAGATTCAAATCCAATTTTCAATAAATTCCTAATTTGCTGTTTATTAATATTCATTAAGGTTGTTGTCAAGTTTAGGTATTAGGAATGTAGGACATAGATGGTCATGCAGAATATGTGCTTTATATACAGTAAGCACTAATAAACAGCCAATATGTGAACGTGGACCACAAAAGCAGTCATAAGTAGCAGAGTTATATTTGAGGCAATAGCCATCAATGCATTGTATGGGTCAAAAATATAGATTTTTCTTATACGCCAAATATCTATATTAAATAAAAATCATCTTCCATTAGGATATTTTGTACATTTCCAACCGTACATATATAAAAACTTAATTTCTGATTAGTAATATGCATTACTTAGAACTTCATTTGGACAAATTGTTCAGTTCTGACTGGTTTTGTTAACAACAACCTTTAATATATATATATATATATATTAAAATAGAAAATAAATATAGCCTTGATGAACATAAGATTCTTCCTTTAAAAACTATTTAAGATTCAGAGTGGTGTACAGTTTATCACCTCGAAAATGGTGAGTTTTTAGTCCAATTTGGTGAAAAAAAAAATTGTTTTTGGACTGTTGGCAGTCTATTTACAGTGGGGCAAAAAAGTATTTAGTCCACCACAAACTGTGCAAGTTCTCCCACTTAAAAAGATGAGAGAGGCCTGTCATTTTCATCATAGGTATACCTCAACTATGAGAGACAAAAAAACAAACAAACTGAAAATCCCATTTTTTATGAATTAATTGATAAATTCCTCTGTAAAATAAGTATTTGGTCACCTACAAACAAGCAAGATTTCTCGCTCTCACAGACCTGTAACTTCCTCTTTAAGAGGTTCCTCTATCCTCCACTCGTTACCTGTATTAATGGCATCTGTTTGAACTCATCAGTATAAAAGACACCAGACACAAAATTGTAAACCTGCACCAGGCTGGGAAGACTGAATCTGCAATAGTTAAGCACCTTGGTGTGACGAAATCAACTGTGGGAGCAATTATTAGAAAATGGAAGACATACAAGACCAGTCCCCTCGATCTGGGGCTCCACATAAGATCTCACCCTGTGTGAATTGTGAGCAAAAATCCCAGAACCACACGGGGGAACCTAGTGAATGATCTGCAGAGAGCTGGGACCAAAGTAACAAAGGCTACCATCAGTAACGTGCTGTGCCGCAAGGGACTCAAATCCTGCAGTGCCAGACGTGTCCCCTTGCTTAAGCAAGTATATGTCCAGGCCCGTCTGAAGTTTGCTAGAAAGCATCTGGATGATCCAGCAGAGGATTGGGAGAATGTCATGGTTAGATGAAACCAAAATAGAACTTTTTGGTAAACACTCAACTTGTCGTGTTTGGAGGAGAAAGAATGCTGAGTTGCATCCAAAGAACACCATACCTACGGTGAAGCATGGCTAAGGAAACATCATGCTTTGTGGCTGTTTTTCTCCAAAGGGACCAGGACGACTGATCCGTGTAAACAAAAAATTGAATGGGGCCATGTATCTTGAGATTTTTGAGTGAAAACCTCCTTCCATCAGCAAGGGCATTGAAGATGAAACATGACTGGGTCTTTCAGCATGACAACAATCCCAAACACACAAAAAGTATTGAGATGAAACTTTGTTATTTTACAAATACTTTTTTTCCACCATAATTTACAAATAAATTATTTAAAAATTCTACAATATGATTACTTTTTGTTGTTTGTTTGTTTTTTTATCACTTTGTGCAAGTTGGAGAACTAAATACTTTTTTGCCCCACTGTATATTTTAAAGTATTTATTTTCATTTTAAAAATCAAGAACTTTTAAAACGTTTGCTGATATCACTTCTGGTTTACTTCCAGCAATTGAAATAAATGGTCAAATCTAGCATATTGTATTATACAGCATTCAAAACAGTGTGTTCTGTGTAAGCTGCAAATTCTGGTCAATGTAAGTCATCCAGGTTGCATATCATTTTGTGTGAGAAAAACATTTTTTAGGATTTTAGGAGGAGGATACTAGGAGGATTTTCTTGATTCACATAAAAGTAACTCACATTTACAGCCAAGACACTGCGAGGAATGAGTTCACTGTAGTGTGTGATAGTGAAGTGCCATGTTTTGATTCTCATGAGGTCATCAAAGGTGAACACAAGAATTAGACGACCTTCTGTACACACCTGTAAAAAAAGGAAGAGAGTCAGTTCGGTTTGTCATACAGTTTTTATTTTTTACTTACCGAAAAAAAAAATAAGACAGACATCACACAAAGACAATTCATTATCTTGTATCTTCTGAAATCATAACAACTACTTGACCAGTGCACAACATGTGAGAGAATTACTTCAAACTATTTTTAGTTTTTCTTTAATTTAAAACAAATTAAATTATACGGTTCTCTCATTAAAGCAGTATTTTCAGCACAAGCAAGATTCTGTGTGGAACTCTGAACCCCAACATTCTGTTGCCGGGGGAACGGAGGGTAGCTGCGAGGTTGGCATAGCAACGGGAGGGATGTAATCCCAGCAGACACGCTCTGATCAATGCCTCCAGTACACACACACACACACACACACACTTGGGAACTGTATCTGTATAACTTAGCTAGAACATACAGTCTTCCGAATCAATATTTAATTCACAAATGTTAATTTACTAAAAAGCAAACATTATGTTGGTCTTTGGGAACAAAGTATTAATGTCATATGATATAAATTATATAAGCAAGAGCTTTCTCTGCACAGTATTGTAACACACTTGCTCAAAGACAGTATTAGCGGACTTTTCATCAAGATCATGCTATAGTTTTAGCGCATAAAGCTATAGGATAGAAAAAAAGAGAAGCATTTTTTGTGGATGAGCGAGGGAGTGAGGGAGGGTGAGAGAGAGAGAGAGAGAGAGAGAGAGAGAGAGTGAGGAAGAAGCCGAGAAAGAGCAGGAGGGAGAGGGAGAGAGTGGGGGTTATATTTTCCTTTTTTGTTTTGTGCAGTTCCAGCCCAGAATTCACAATGAGGAATACATTAGTGCTCAAAATGAGGAAGCAAAGACTCACTGAGCCAGACTTGTGTGTGTGTGTGTGTGTGTGCAGTACCTTAGTGAATGTAGGTTTGCCGTGTTGTGTTGTCATAGTACAGTGATGAGAGTCGACAGTGATAGTTGAGTTGTTGAACGACTCCTTTGTTTGTTTCAGCTCAAAAAACAACTCATAGACTCCTCCTTCGAACAGAGAACTGAAGTAACGAGGGATCAGGGTGCGCCCGATGGCTGGGGAAGAAGCAAGGAGAGTGAGAGAAACATACGTGGAGAAGAAAATTTCATTTTAAGGACATCAGTTGCGGTCGCTGATTAACAAACATTAGGCAGAGAATGGTATAGACTGCAGAGGTGTTTATTTATTAATGGCCATGTGATGAAAGAGACTCAAAGTTGGGCGACACACTGGCCGAACACCTTAACTGGCAACCGTAAATGTGTGTGTTTGTGTGAGTCTCTGTGTGTGGTCCCCTAAGAGTTGGAAACAAACAGGCTACTGAATGCCGCAGGCATTAAGTCCAGCAGGCTGTGTGTGCGCTCAGAACAGTTAGTGCTCTGGAGCTGTCAATCACTGCAGTAGAGGTGTGTGAAGTCTGCAGGCCCATATTTATTTGAACACCCCAGACTTGTCAATCAAATCTCACCACATACACAGTGAATAAGGAATGAATGAGAATGAGTGAAATCCAGCACAACTATGTTCCTGTCTAACTCTAAACAGACTGAAATAAATCTAAATTCAAACTCTACCTTAGAAAGAGAAAGCAGATTTTATTACGGTTTTACATATCTTAAAGTGTATATATGCTCACAGATCGTATTCTCGTTCTCAAGTAATCATTTTAGCATATTTTGATGTTTACAAAATCCACCTAAAAACAACTCAAGAAGTCCTTAAAAATCTTACTCACTGTATTCATGATGGTTTTATATTTTTAATTTATCTGAATCATTATTTTCAAAATAGCTTAAATGTAAAAAGCATTTTTATTAAAATATGAATTGAGAATTCTTATGACATTTTATAGCCTGAACTAACCTTGCACGTCATAAAAATATTA
Organism: Enteromius radiatus; assembly: GCA_032357445.1. Lineage (NCBI taxonomy): Eukaryota > Metazoa > Chordata > Actinopteri > Cypriniformes > Cyprinidae > Enteromius > Enteromius radiatus. The sequence continues at coordinate 10,669,593 of JAUCMS010000001.1, forward strand.
AAATTGCTATTATTTAAAATTATTTACAGACATTGACACAAAGTCATGAGGATCAACAGATTATAATTTTCTCTTTTGTTTTGTTTTGTCTTGTCTTTTTTTGGCAATATTATAAAAAAAATGATAAAATTAATTTCCAACCAAAAAAATAACATGAAAAGATTATGCTAAAGAATGTAATCCTTATTTCTTTACTATGATTTGGACAGTTGAAACCATTTAAGTCAGAAATTGCATTGTCATTGTGTGTATGAATGGGATTTTAATGTACAGTATTTTTAATTAAATAAAATTTTTAAAGTGTTTCACGTCACAGACCTAAACAAATTTGAAATATACTGTATAGAGGGACCAAAAGAAAAAGTTAAAGAATCTAAACCATTACCCACCACCTTTCAAACATCTGCGCACACATGATGGATATGGCTCTGCACACACTTACTGTACGTCTTTGGTCCCTCCTCCAGGCAGAAAGAAAGAGTCAGTGTGGCATCTTCTTCAAAGAACTCAGTGCAGAATGCATCCCACCACAGAATATCACAGTCCTGTGGGATCACACATTAACATGCATTTAACACTGAGTGAGACAGAAGAGAAGCACAGAAGTACTTGGCCTCTGAATGACCCAAAATGACCATAATTAGGCCTGGCACAGTGATTATCATTTCAAAGCTTTCTGTTTATTATAAACACACACCCATGTTGACTCGCCCCATTAAGGGCAGCAATTTACACCACAAATCCAGCCAACTACTGCCGGCCTGCTATTGAGATTCACTTGATTGTATTGGACATTATTATACCAGCTCATGTACCACAATGCACTGTATTTTGACAGCTCTTGCACTTCAGTCTTTGTGCGTTATAAATGTGTAAGAGAGTTATTAGATTGTGAGAAAGGGGTGTTTCTATAGGTCATCGTTCCAATAGTTCAGTCTCTCTTAGCGGTATCTGTCAAATTATTATGACTCCAGGTGTGCTGAACAGCATTTCATACCTCTGCTGATACGTTTTATTTTCCTAGTTTATTCACATAGCTTTCTCTGAGAGTAGGCAATTTTTTAAAAGTACTATTTATTGTGGATTATTTTTGCACACACACTGACGGCATCAGAAAAAGCAAATATTAACACAGCTTGTGCTGCATTTCAAATCGGGACCTATTGAGGGAGAATATATATATATATATATATATATATATATATAGATGTGTGTGTGTGTGTGTGTGTGTGTGTGTAGTCACATTGCACTGTTTGTTCGGTTTGTGTCTTACGGAGAGTACTACAATAAATCATGCTACCACATAGACATTATAGAACATCACCTTGCTGTCTGTGTTCCTGAAAGCCGCCATATAATCAATAGGGTGTTTGGTATTGTACCATACCAAGGACTAATGTGTTGTGTGCTCAGTCAAATCCTATTTAGTGATAGTCCTTGAATAAGTTCTGTTTGTAAGTGAACATTGAGGTCACACTGTGGTGATGCGAGAGGAATAAATGAATACGTTAAAGTGATTTGTCCACTTTTAGCTTTTAATGTATAAAATCAGATAGCACATAACTTGCACATCATTTCATGATGTAAAAATATCAAAATTGATTAAAATTCTGATCTTCTAACTGCTGTTATGGTATCCTGGCATAGATGCGCAATTGTGTTCTTATTTCCATCATTACCAACTATTTCTATTTTGTAGCCTATAAGAAAAATATTTTTAAAAGGCTATTTTTTCTCTAAAATGCTTATACAGAAATATCAGCTTTTTTGGAGCAGAACTGAGATATTATACACATAAATACATAGGCTACAATGAATTCACAATCCAGGTCTTTTTTCCTCTTTTTATTAATTTATTTTTTTTTTGGAAAAGTGCAAAAAACAGCTAATTTCCGTTTTTAACACTTTTTGTCATGAAGCAGGCTAATTATTGAAAGATCTTTTTTCTTTCAAATCAGCTTAATTGACAGAAAAGTTCTCTTTATAGATTACATGATGACTCTTTTGATCTCTTGTCTAAAATTAATGTTTGCTTCATGTAGTTTTTTAAAAAACGTACATAAAATATGAAACTGAAATCTTTATCACCTAGCTTTTGTTTTATTTTTGGTAATCACTCACCTCAGGCCGGGACTGGAGCCGTTTGTTGAGCTCGTGCATCCGGTACTCCGGCTGCACCGGGTAGGGCGCGTGTCTCCGGTAAAACGGACCGAAAGGAGAAGAGTAGAAGGGGTCGCGCGGCGCGCCGGTCATGGTTTCTGTTACCGACAGCGCGCGAGGAGCGCATCCACACGCAGCACGTGGAGCACGACGATTGTAAACATACACACACACGCGCGCTCCCGGACACAAGGAGAGATGCGACTGTCAAATCACACGCGCGCTCTGCTGTGAGAGGAGAGGAGAGCAGAGGAGAGGAGAGGAGAGGAGAGGAGAGTACAGCAGAGGGGGAGGGAGGACTTCACGAGGGGAAGGGGGAGAGACGAGGGAGGGGGTGGAGGGAAGGAGAGAGGCTCCTGTAAATTGGTGGGTCTTTCCTTACAGTACAGTGTGACAAGTTGGCCAATTAGAGCAAAATTCAGTGGAATGCAATCACTGTTTGCTTTTTTAATATGTCGGATAAAATCCCCAATACCTTTAGTAACTACTGCAGTGTGTGGCATAATATAGTTTGCTAATGTGCAAACGAATTACATACAGCATTGCACATATTCAATGCAGAGCTGAAGCAACAGTGTGTGTGTGTGTGTGCTCTTCTCTACTTGTATTTTTCCATCTCTCTTTCTTTATGACTCACACAAGAGACTTGCTCTCCCACATACATACAGACACACACACACACACACACACACACACATTCTCTCTCTATTGCTCCCTCTGCCTCTCACTCTCTCCCATTGTTTGGAGACATGTACACATTTTTTTTCTTTTTAAATTTAATTGAATCTTTCCATACATTTCCCTTTCATTTTCTGCTCCAAAGCTCTCTTATGTGACGAGATAGGACAGACATGTCGAGAGAGAAAGAGAGAGAGAGAGACCATATGGATTCTATTACTCTCTTGTTTTGGGGGAAAGCAGGGCCCCAAAAGTTCACCTCCTTTACTTCACTTTCTTTTTTCCTCTTAGTCTCTCTTTCTCATGGGCAAAATCAAGACACTCCCTCTTTTTACAAAATAGTGTAAAGAGTAGCACACACGCACGTATATACACAGAGCCTGTTGCTTCATTTTGTGTGTGATTGATAGTTCAATGCTCATGTGGCTTCACAATGCAAACTGTAGGTATACTAGTAAAGAGGATCAGAGATGCACACACACACACACACACACACACACGCTCACGCACCCCTCCCCCCTCGGGTCAGTTAATAAGAGTGGTTGCTGGGCTCTTTGTGTGCGTTGTGTCTCATGGGGAAAGGCAAGGGGGGAGAGGGGGGTCTAAAGGAATGGAATTTACCCACTCCACTGCTATATAAATGGAGAGAGAGAGAGAGAGAGTAGGATAATGAGAGAGCTCTCTATCCATGTCTTTGTGTTTATCAATTTTCCTCCCGGTCTCTATGGTGACTTGATCAAAGATGACCACAAGATGTCACTCTCTGATTTCCTTTTAGTTAATAGCAAATGGCAAGAGGATTGAGAATAGCTAAACAGTAAAAAAAAACAAGAAGAGTCTATTCTATTCTATACTATTTCAGTTTTTTAACAATATAAATAAACAGGAATATTATAAATAAATAAACAAATAAATAGACTGAATTACTGATGTACTGTAGGCTAAAAGATGTTAAAAGTTGTTGCACAATATAAAACATACAATAAAAAGCAAAGAATAATCCATATACAGCGTAGAGAGAGGCAGAAACCACATATAAGCTTATTAAAAACTTAAACAAGTAGCAAACAAAAAACATATTTTTGCAAATTACTGCATCAAATTATTAAGAGCATAATGTACACCAGAAACAAACACTATAAGGAACATGAAATACATAACATGATTTTATAAAGCAGCGATGAAATGCCTTTTAAGCAACTTTTATAACATATTAATGATTTTTTATATTTTTTTTATTTGCCAGATGGGACAAATCATTCCACAGTTTGATACCCTAAATCTTATTGAGTATTAACCTCTACAAATGAGACATTTAGTACAATTCTAAAATCATGTTAGACAACATGATTTTAATATCAAGAGTTTTGAACACAAACAGGACTGCTTGTTTGCTGCTTGCATTCAACAAAAGGACATACGGAGTAAAAAAAATCCATTTCATTCAACTTTTCTACTCAGCGTTTCACAAAAAAACGTATTATGATAACATAATGTGTACTAAAAAGTGTTGAAGAACAAAGCATCAAACACAAATGTTTGAAATGAAATTTGTGAGGGCCCCATCAAGGACAAAAACGTGAAAACGAAACATGTAGGTTAATTTAAGTAACCCTAAAGTACAGTGAGATGAAGGTTACAATGAATGTCAAAGCATGTTCATCATTTAGAGCCAACATCGCCCTCTCTGACCCTGCAGTAGCAATTCCACTAAGTAGCATGTATGACTGTGTTTTTTGTGCAAATCCCCAAACACACACATATGCATCTATATTGTATGGATCATCAAAAAAAAAAAAAAAAGAAAAATGGAGAGAGAGGGAGTCAGAAAGAGAGAGAGCTCCACATGGATTTTATTGTTGAATCCTTTGATTAAATATTAATGCAACCTCAGATTCTCTAAAAATAATCCTCAGATGTTACAATATATAGGTGTGTATACACACATATATGCAAAATTGAATAAAGAAAGTAATTCTCATCACAGATCCTAATGTTTTTCAGCATCTTACTGTAGCTACAGATCACAAAGACATTCCACATTCTTAAGTCTCACATACAAAAGCACAGATGTTAGATATCTGTTTGGCTGTGCATTTGATCACTGTGCTATGTCCAAACTCACTGCACTACATTTTATGTGTAATATTTTTTTTCCAGCCATGGCAAAAGCTTCATTCTGTGATCAGTGACTAAGTCTTGTGTTTATTTTGATGTTTGTTTCGGATTGTTGTCCCAGTGGAAGACCCAACCACGGCCCATTATAAGATTTCTAACAGTCAGTGAAATATTGATTTTTATCTGTTGGTATTTGATAGAATCCATGATGCCATGTGTCTAAACAAGATGCCCAGGACCTCCAGCTGAAATACAGACCGACAACATCAAAAACACAGCAGTATACTTCATTGTAGGGGTACTTTTTATCCCTGTCAACAAACCCATCTTGAGTGATTGCTGCTAAAAAACATTTTTTTAGTTTCATCTGATCATAGATGCCAGTCCCATTTGTAGTTCCAGTCCTGTCTGACAACTGAACATGCTGGAGATTATTTTCAGATGAGCGAGGAGAATTTCTCTTAACCCTTCTGAACAACATGCGCTGATGTAGGGGCTGTTTGACTTTTTAGCAACTCAAACCCTACTCCTCTCCGTGTATTAGGAGGATAGAGACACACGTCCTCTTCCAGGCAGTTTCATTGTATGTTGATTGGAAATTCTTCATTATTTTCCTGATGGTGATGGTAAATGCTCTAGCTCTTTTCTTAAAGCCTCTTCACTAATTGGTGAAGCTCAATTATTTTTTGCAGCATATAAGGAACATATTATTTGTTTTTTTTTCTCATTGTGTTGATGATTAAGGGATTTTGGGCTTTGTTTTCCCTTCTATATATATTTCTGTCAAACAGGAAGCCAGGGCTGGATATTTTCATGTTCATAATTACACTGGAGTGCTCAAAATTGTGAATATGAATGGGAATATACTTCAGAGATATTTTAGTCATAAAAATTCTAGGGGTGCCAATAATTGTGGCCAACAAGTATTGGAGAAAAACATTTATTTCATCATGAGATTTTCTCCCCATTTCAATTGTTTTACTTCAATGATAGGTTAGAATTTTGTAAATTTTTTGAATGAAAAATCAAAGGGATAAACAATGCAGATTTATTTTCACAGCAACCTTTGCTCAGATTTACCAAGCGTGCCAATATTAGTATCACTATTATATATACACACACACACACACACTTAATATATAAAATTCTTAATATATGCATGCATGTGTTTGTATTATATATATTTAATATATATATATATATATATATATATGAACACTGAATATCAATTTCATTCTTTGTAAAACTGGAAAAATTATAATAAAAAAATGAAAATGTGCACTTTTCATTTGCAAGACTCTTTTTAGGTTCTGTATGATTGTCAGCCAACATCATCTCAAAATATTGCCTGATTTATATATGAATAAACCATTATAAAAAAAATGTATAGCATTTCCAAAAAATGCATTTCTAATTAATTATATTTTGTTGATGGACAAAATATTTAGTTGTCAACACGAAGTAACACCCATTGTACTTGCAGTATAACAATGCTTACTTACAAGCATACAGAAGAATTATCATCAAGAGTTATTGACAACCAGTTAGCAGTCAAGTATGTTTAACAGTGGCAATAAAGGAATAATAGCAGCACACATTCATCTACTCAGAAATAACCCAAACAGAACTTCAGCTTCGCTTGCTGTATGCTCCAACCATTCACTGTTCTTTAGATGTGACGTTGCCATGGCAACCTCAACTCAGTGACCTCGTTCTTTCAGCTCTGAAATTATGGGCTGCCCAGTCTGATAACAGGCAAAGAAAAAACAGAGATAGAGAAAGAATATTTTTTCCCCTAGTTTCTCTTGCTGTTGCTGCAATACAATGACATACTATAATTTCTGAAATTATGAAGTAATCTTTTCATTATAAATCAACCACAAAATTCATGAATGAATTCATGACAGTTAATGAATTAATACAAAGTGACTTATTTAAAAAGCAGAATAGGAGGCCACATAGCTTCCTTTACTGACCTTTGACTAAAATACAGGGGAAATATGATTGTACATTTATTATTGACCTTGTGTCTATTATTTCAAAAAATATTTCAAAATACTATTACTATTATTTAAATACTCAGCTTAGGTCATATTGATTCCTACACTCTCAGAAATAAAGGTACTAAAGCTGTCACTGTGGCGGTACCTTTTCAAAAGGTACGTTTGTACCTAAATGGTCCGTTTTGGTGCCTTAAAGGTACATATTTAAACCTAATGGGCCGGTTTCCCGAACAGGGTTTAAGACTAGTCCTAGATTAAAATAAATGTTAAGATCTGTCTAAACTGGAAAAAGCTTGCTCTGAGATATCTTAAAATACATCATTGCCATTGTTTGGTCTTAAAATGCTCACAAATTAGCAAAGGTCTTGTCCTGGCTTAATCTAATTCCTGTTCGGGAAACCGGCCCAATAAGTACAAAAGGTACTGCACCAGGGACGGCTTTTGTATCTTTATTTCTGAAAGTGTATAAGAGTTTTTTTTCATGTCATGCCTGATAACAGGTACTCCAGCAATCACAATGCACAGCATGAACAATTTATAAATATTTTATTCATAATTCTTTAAAGCAAGCTGTTGTATTCTCACCTTCCAACATATGCAGATACCAATGTGTCTTCAAAATTAACTAATTAATGGTGTCTTATAGACAAACACAGATGATTATGGTGATTAAAATTAACCGAAAAGAAAACAAAATATTAGCTCAAAGTAAAACAACAAAACTCTTTCTAATATGATGCTGAGTTATACAAGCCATCTGCGGCATAAATAAATAAAAATTAAGTGATTAATGAATTAATACAACTGACACACCAAAATGATGTGATTTAAGCCTGGAAGAAATGCATCTGCTGTTATGTGCAGATAGCAGGATCAAAACAGGCTGATCAAGGGTTTCAACTCAGCCTTGTGGTAAATGTTTTCTTGGCACTCAATCGACCCCTTAATACCATCTAGAGCATCATTTGAATACTGTTTCTGATTGTGTGCAGCCATTTATGGCCAGAGTCTGCTTGCTTTCAGATGCACACATCCAGCAGATCCTCAAGCAAACATCATCTGACATTAACTCCAGTGCACAGTGTCTTCAGATCTTAATCTAGAAGGACTGAATGAGGTAGAAAGGGAGGTTTTGCGCAGGCCTACAGAAGGTGCACAAAATCCAGCAACAAACAAAACCTGCTCATGAATGTTGCGAAAGGGCTCTTAGTTGTTGCATCATGTGGAATCTCATTATATTAATAAACCTTGAAAAAGCTCACTGCTGCACTCGTGTAACAGTTTTATATTGTTTCATAACGCAGTAAATAATCGTTAGTTTATTCATATCTTTAGTGAAAATGAAAAACTGATTAACGTACGCTTGTGCACATGTTGTTCGGAATTCTGCAACACATTAGACTTTTTTTAGAATTTGCCCACACAATGACAGCCTCATCAGGCTCCAAAAACAAACATAATTTATTAAAGGCCACTCTGTATCTCTGTATGTACACTCTGTCTATTGACCTTATTGACTTCAATGACATCAAATGTCATAGTTGAATTTTCATCAAATGAAAACAAGTCTGTGAGGGATAGACTAGTGTTTACAGCGGTGTAACTCACAACTGCTTTATGGAGTGTTTGTCTACTGAACGTTTTTCAGAAAGGCATTTCATCAGCTAAACAATTGCTAGCTAATTAAACTACAGTACAATCCATTGAACATTCTATCTCTCGTAGCCTAGTTTTCTTTCCTATCAAATATTAAACACCTGCTTACTTAAGTTTCCTCTATTTTTTGTCAGGCTACAATAAATAAATTTTATTTGTATGTTTAAATTTGATTATTTTTGAAATTATGCTCATGCTATATACTATAAAAAGTCGGTTTCTGACACTGAATAAAAAATAAAAAGAGGTTATTCTGGCAATTCTGACTTTTTTTTTTTTTTTTAGAATTGTAAGATATGTACTCACAGTTGTGAGATATAAAGTCCAATTTTGAGTGGGAAATGTTCTCAGAATCGCAATTGTGACTTTATAACTCAAAATTCCAACACAGTCTCATGAAGAACGACGTACACATTCATACGAGGTGCTAAATTCATGCTAATTCGTACAAATTTGCATGACCTCACTCGTATGATTTATATCTCGCAATTCTGAGAAAAAAATCTGAGTTGTGATATGAAAAGTCGCAATAACCTTTTTTGTTTTGTTTTTTGTATTCAGAGGCGGAAACCGGCTTCCGTAATATACAAATGATAATTTATCATTTTCAAAATGCGTTTCAAGCCGTTTCATGTTGATGTTAACATGAAATATTAGCATATTGTCTGCCCACTTGTTGCAAGTGCAAATCTGGGTAAACTTGATTTTACTGTTGGCTTGAATAAAAATGCACATTCATTGTTTACCACTAGGTGCTTACAAACTCTGCTTTAAATGAAATAGACCAATCACTGGCAGGCTTTGAACAAATTAATCATTGAACAAATTGTCTAAGAGTCATTGAACAAGTTTTTTGACCTTGCAAGCATGTCAAAAGCATGTTTATACTTTTAATTTATGCATACATTTTTTTGCATTTGTGGTTTTTGTCCTTTTTGAAGCTTAGACTATAATCCATAGATTATCATTCACGTTTAACAGAAAAGAGCAACATGAACATTTCATTTCATTTAATCTCTGTTTTGTGCTCTGGGCTTTATAGTGATTTGGGTTTGAAACAACATGACAGTGTGTGAATAATAGACTTTCCCATTTTTGTACACCAATTATCTTAACTTTCCAGGCAGCAAACAGCACTTCTCAACACTCATCTGGCTGTTTAGAACAGATTCACAGAGAAAGGTGGACCCTAAATGCAAAGAAATAAATGATTTCTTAAAATATCATTCTCAAGTGACATAATACATTATGCAAGTAACAAGTCATCTCTCCAAATCTCATTTGTGTCAAGGTTTCTCCCTAGACAACATGTGGTTTTGTCTCAATCCCAATTATTAGATAAGAGAGAATGTGATAAGTTTTGAAAATGTCAAAATTTCAAACAGTTTTTACCAATTATTACAGTTTCTATGTTTGCCACGTTTTTTTACATCAAGTGCATTTCTTTTGTAATAGCTCAGGAACCCATTATCATTTTTCCATTTCATCTAAATTACACAAAATTAAATACTCGTTTCATGAACCATTTATTCTAGTACTTTGTTACAATAAAAGCCAGTTTCTAAAGAGAAAAGAGGCAATACTTTAGTACCTCTAAATAAATACCACAAAACAAGAGAAGAAAATAAACTGCATTAATTAGTAAAAGCACTTTTTCAATGCTGACTCACTATTCTAGTCTGATTATAACATAATTACTTTTTTTTGACTGTGGACCCAAGAGAGAACCTGTTATTAAATTAACCATCAGCGCCCCCCTATGGTGCAGACTGCGACTGTAACAAGGATATTTGACTGAGGGAAAAAGAAGCTAAATGAATCAGAACAAGTTTCATTGCTTTTTTTGTCATCACACTTATAAACACATTATCTATAACGTTATTTATGCAAACAGGTGTACTAAGATTTTATCCTACCCATCATATTTTCCTACCAGAGCTTACTGCGCACGCCAATATTGCATTCTTTTTTCTCACCCGAACAACAATATTTAATGTGTCTTCATTACTGTAGGTGGTAGGTGTAGACATTAGTAAAATACAAATAATTGGTAAAAAAACAAATATATATATATATATATATATTGTTGGTTTCCAGTAGCTGTGTATACTGTATATATATATATATATATATATATATATAACTCATAATTAATATATTTGCATTACCGTAAGGGTAGGTTTAGGGTTGACAGATAGCATTTTTCATTGTTAAATTGTACTATCTACTTTTTATTGGGAGGTAGGAAAATCTCACAGGGTAGGATAAAATTTTAGAACACCGGCTCGCTTGCCCCATCTGCGTGTCCTGTAATGTTTGATCAGCACCGCTGCTCCACTAACTATAATGTTCAGCAAAACGTCTGAAATCTGGTGAAAGTGTTTTTTATTTTATTCTTCTTTGTGTTTTTGTTGTCTCTGTGTACTGGAAGCTGTGACACCAAAACAAATTCCTTGTATGTGCAAACATACTTGGCAATGAAGCTCTTTCTGATTCTGATACATGTAAACAAAGGCAATAGGATACAAATTACTAATGCAGAGGCAGTAGTGGATTATTGGCTTGGCTTAAAGGAATTTGATTACCATCCATCATCTTAATCATAACACCGGTGTAGCCTCCGTTTTTCCATCTGCAGTAAGCAGCTGCATCAGGGTACCTGAAGGAGGTCTACTATCTCTCGTTGTCCACTTATAGAACAGCCTAGAATGTAGAAAACACATCATGGTTTTGTTCATCCACCCACACCTCCCCACACACACACACACACACACACACACATATATATATATATATATATATATATATATATAGACA
>JAUCMS010000001.1:10696446-10729913 GCA_032357445.1 Enteromius radiatus
CCATCAATCAATAGATTAACTCTCGCATTGAGTTCGTCAATGAGGTTAACATTAATATCAATTTCACACCAGTTCAGCTTGAATCTGGAGGTTTGAACTTGGGGTGCCTTGAGCTACAGGATTCCTTCTGTGGTCTTTGCTGCAGAAAGGGGTGTCCTGAGGTTGCTGATTGGCCGGACGTCAGTTGTCGTTGTAGTCTTGGGAGGCTGATGATTAGGCCGTGGCTGAAGGAGAAGCGAGTCGCGGACCGTTTGAAGTTTGATGCGGTGCAGTCTGAGACTTGGAGAGACGGCAGGCAAAACTTAAATTACACAAACTCTCACAGAAAGAAAAGAGAGTAAAGAAATAAAGGAACGAGACTAGATTGGTTTTCTTCTCATCGTGGCTAGGCAGCAGCAGGCGTGCACGCTGGAGCACATGGAACAGCTCTTAAAAGAACGCAAAAGGTGGCAAAGAGCATAGTTTTAGCGGAGGCTAAAAGCTGTAGCTAAGAGCATAGGCTAAGAGTGTAATTTGAATGGTGTCTTGAGCTTTTAAACTCATCTTTGGACACATCCCAGAATTGTGTTTTTAACCAATAGAAATCATTTTAGCTTGGTGTGTTGTGAGATTTCTCTTTTCTCAAATCATAAATCCAATCCATTTCTATGACATCAATATGATACATTTGACTAAAAAGTGGTGGGAAGAAACATTTCAAGCAAGAAGATTGAAGCAAAACCATACTAAACACAGATATTAAACTATAAGCCATTCAATAGTTATTCAAAATGCATATACAATGATTAATACATGATAGTTTAAGTGGGATGGGATACATATAATATGCAGTTATGCATATCAGTGATTTAAGTCTGGTTTAGTGTATTTTACGCCTGGATAGAATGAAAAGCAGTTTTGTGAAGACCAGGGTTAAAGTTGGGAGATGGAGATCCATCCAACAAAATCTTTTATTATTTTACCCATGTAATGATAATGATGTCCTGTGTCTTTGACCATTATCTTGGTTATTTGCCCAATATTGACAATCTCCTTCCTGAGTTGGGATACTTAATAAGTGTTCTTTTGTGTTAATGTCTGTTGGATCTGCTTGCGAGAGGTAGGCAACAGGGTATCATGGGCCGATTTATGACTTCCTGTTGTCTTGAGGCCTCTTTGTGGAATTTGGCTCCTCATGTTTCAATGTTCCGATCAAACCTTAAGTGTCTGATTCCCTCTGATGCACTACATCCCTAACAACAGTTTCTCCAGCTGACCTGAATAAACACTGCAAATTTTGCACTGTGACTAATGTGCATTGTCAGACTCGTGTTATTTATTTATTTTTGTCAGTCTTGGCAGTTCCCCAAAGTGAAGTGATGTACGCTCTCTAACATGACAGTAATTAAAGGCTGTCAGGCTGTAATCCACAGATGTAGCTGTGACGCATTAAAACTCTTTTTACATCTCATCTCTTTGTGTTTCTCTCTGTCTTTTCCAGACCAGGCACCAGAGAGGTGATACTCATCATCTGTCTCTGGAGGAAATTCTGGACGAGACTAAGCTGCTGGACATTGGCATGAAGCAGAAACAGTGGCTTATGAGCGAGGTGTGTGTGTGTGTGTGTGTGGGCATGAGAGAAAGACATTTGGTTTCATTCATTAATAGTTGCTTGGATTTTTTTGTATTTATAGGCACATGAGAACATCTAACGAAAAAACAAATATTCTGCCTAATTCACAACAGTCAAGTAAAACTAAAATGCATTTCCTCTGAACACTGTGTCAGGTTTATTTTAGAAGAAAAAGATGAGTTCTAGTTTTCTAGAATTCTAGATGAGTATTAAACACGTTTTTGTAGGAAATCAGCTGAATGACAATATTCAGTTAGAAGTTTTAAACAACATTAGGAATGTTAAATCAGTTTAATCAGATTTTAGAGATTAAAATGGTTGTGATGTGCTAATGATATGAAACCATGATCAGCACTCAAGAAAACATGTTCCATTTCCATTTTATTAGACCTTTGTCACCTAAAGGGAAAAAGGCCTCTGTGTTAAACAACTCAATCCCTCCACCTACTTTTTAAATTAATTCTGTTGACATCATCATTCACTAACCAGTGTTCAACACACGTTACCATTTAAATACAGAATATTTTCCTTGTATATACAACATTGGTCAAGGGTGCCCAATCGTGCTCCTGGTGATCGACTGTCCTGCAAAGTTCAGCTCCAACTCTAATCAAACACACCTGCCTTTCATTTTCAAGCGACTCTGAAAACCTTAATTGTTTCATGTGTGTTTGATTAGAGTTGGAGCTGAACTTTCGATTGCCAGGACCAGGATTGGGCAACCCTGACATAGAACATCACATCCACAATGCACTACATAATATACCCCTTAACTCAAACATGAATTACACAGGGTTCCCTGGTTCCACCATTGAACACTACTGTTGATATGCTAATTAATCACATTTTAATTTTAATTTAATTTTTTTTTTTTTAACTGAGAAAAGGCAGCAAATAAAGATACTTCATTGACATAACTTTTACAGATAAGTGAAGTATTAAATGGACATGTTCATTGATATGGCAATAAAACAATTTATTGACATAAGTATCGCATATTGCACCACTGTCCTGAAGACCACAGATATCTGTAAGACTGGAAAGCTTTCAATGTGTCTTATCTAAAATAAAAAATATAATAAAATACAGGCTGAAAACATCCTATGTGAATGGCCCCTAAATTAGTGTGATATCTGCATTTAGTTTTGTTATTAATGTTTTTGTTTTATTCTTTGGTTTTGGTTTTTTTTATAGAAAAAAACATATGTCTTGTGCATCCTTGGAGCGGTATGGTAATGCATGTTGTCTGTAGTAGCAGCAGGACTTCCAGTGATTGCAGAATTTTGGAAATATGCTCTGCATGTAGGTGGTACTTGAATTGCTTGGGTGGTAGGGGCAATTCTTATTTGATTTACATGTGATTTAACCACAGATTGAGCAATTAAAATCATGTTCCTTGGAGCCATGTAGTAACACTATATTACTTTTCAAGGGCAAGAGACGCATTCAAAAAAGGAAATCTAAATCTTTCTCCCCTCCCTCCCTCCCTCCCTCCCTCCCTCCCTCCAGGCATTAGCAAGTAATCCTAAGATTGATGTGCGGGAAGGGAAATATGCCTTTAAACCCAAGTATCATCTGAAGGATAAGAAAGCTCTGCTAAGACTACTGGACAAACACGATCAGCTGGGACTAGGAGGAGTGTTACTAGATGATGTTGAAGAGGGTCTACCAAACTCAGCCAAGGCTATTAAGGTAAACATGCTAGCATATTATTTATTTATTTTCATCTCAAAACACAGATGGAACATTTTCTAGACAGTACATTTAAAGTATCAGGTACACAGAAACTTCAGATTGTTTTGAAGGCATCATTAAACAGATGTACTGCTATTTTAGTTTTATTTTTGTAAGGTTTTCATATAGTCTTTTTAGCACCTAATTGGCATATAATATTTATTCGGAAGTCATTCGTCTGCCAGCTGATTTTCTGTATTTAATGTGTAGTTCTCAGTAATTAAATTTGGTTTTGTGTATTTTGTTCAGGCACTTGGAGATCAGATTATATTTGTGACCAGGCCAGATAAGAAGAAGGTTCTTTTCTACAATGACAAACACTGCCAGTTTGTTGTTGATGAAGGTGTGTGATGATCATTTTATTGAAGAGTGATTAATATTGGTTACTCTCTGTAATGGAAGAAGCATTCTGGTCATTTAGGTGGAGCTTCTCTGTCATAATGTCAGTGTCATTCATTCTCTAGAGTTCCAGAAGCTGTGGCGCAGCGTTCCTGTTGATTCCATAGATGAGGAAAAGATCGAAGAGTACCTGAAGAAACAGGGCATATCGTCCATGCAGGAGACGGGACCAAAGAAAATTGTGCGTTCTGTTTCTCACACACATGCAGATATATATACACATAATACTCAGTCCGGATTGGCTGCTTCATGCATATTTGTTTGGGAGTAAACGGTTGCCGTGAGGTTGACGTGTTTTGTGATTGGATGTTGCAGGCGCCCATTCAGAAGAGGAAGAAACCTGGAACACAGAAAAAGAGACGGTTTAAGACTCATAATGATCATCTGAATGGAGTTCTGGAGGACTACTCTGAGGGAGTTCCCTCCAAGAAGTGACACACAGCTTTAAAGGCTCAAAGTGACAAGACTGATGTCTGTGTGATGTTTGTATATCTGATCTAATGTCTTATTGCCAAAACCATAAAGACATGCAGACACACACACTTTAAAACTGTACTGAGTGACACGAATGTGAACGGATTGTAAATATTTCCTTTGCATTATGTTTTACTTTTTGCTAGTGCTTTAAAAAAATAAGTTGCTCTTTTTTTAGATTTAAAGATTAAACAAGAGCAATCAAACCACATACACTGTTTCCTTTCAAAGTTATTTATGTATTGATATGTTTATGTTTGGGATCAAGGTGCTTGTGTTTATCAAAGTTGCATTTATTTGATCAAAAATACAGAAAAAATTGTTATATTGTGAAATATTACTACAATTTAAAATAATGGCAAATATACTACAAATATATATATATTGTATCATTAATGATACTTCAGTGTCACTGTTCCTTCAGAAATCATGATATGTTGATTTATTATCAATGTTGGAAACAGTTGTGCTACTCAAAGTATTTCTTTTTTGAATTTGGGATACTTTTTTCAAGATTTTTTTTTTTTTTTTGTGAATAAAAAGTAAAAAAGAACAGCATTTTTTTTTTTAACAGTTTAAGCCTTTACCACCTTTTTATTGTTTTAAATAAGGTATTAATTCATGATGCTTAAATAATATAAAGTAAAAAAAAAAAAGTCTCATAAATATTACTGTTTTTGCTAACCAAAAGTATTATTTCCTTAAAATACAAAGCTTACTGACCCCTATAGACCTTTATATTTTTCAAAAAATTCTGAATTATAGATTGATTTCACAAAATATTAAGCGGCACAACTGTGCAATAACAGTGTTTCTTGAGAACCGAATAATATTTTAGAACTTAGTGTTTTTATTGTATTTGACAAAATGTATGCAGCCATGGTGAGAATATTTCTTCAACAATGTTAGAACCTTTGAACAATAGTGTATATGTTCATAGATAGATTTTAAACAACATTTCAAAAATACTGTAAGTATTATAACGATGGATAATATAACAACAGAAGAAAGTACAAGGAAGACAAACTGGACTAGTTTAAAACTAAGAAAACAGTTCAGGTGATACTTTTGTAAAAGGTTGAAATATTGCATAATATATTGTAATATTCCGATTTTGGTTGTGACACGGTTCTCATAAGTCCTTATGAGCACTTCTAAGCTGTTTTGGAGCTATTTTAGCATTAACATGCATTAAAATTAGATTAAAAATGTAAAGGTTAGAGTGACATGCCCCCAATTGAGTAAGTGTTTTCAAGTGGCCCCTGGTCCATACAGATAAAGTACTGTCACAGCTCCTGCCAATTTAGACAGAAAGAGCATTCTAAAATAATCATTATTTTTTCCAAACAGCATTAACAGCAATAATCCACACTACTTCAGTCCACCCTGTAAGGCTGTGTTTGTCATAAACAAATTCATCAAGACTCTTGCTTCTGGCAAAAATAGAATTGAAAATAATGGTAAAGCAATATTATGAATAAAACTCCTTTATTCAGGACAGAAATATTCACATGTAAGTTCCGTTTACAAGCAAAAACAATTCTAAATGTGTTGTTGGCTTTTTGAAATGAGACGACAACTGGAGATTGAGTTTTTCAATTGGAGGACGCATTATGGATTATGGACTGTGTTTTGGATTATGGATTATGGCAAATGTATTTTGGCCAGAAGCAATGGTTTCAAGTTAAAATACCTTGGTGATGGATTTGTTTCTTAAGTACATTAAGTTTTTTGGAGACATTGCAGTGCTTTGCTTTTATCGGCTGTCTGAAATCTCATTCTGCTTTCATTCACAGCATTTTAATGCAAAATATTTCTGTTCTGACAAAGATACAAACACTTGGATGGCCTGTAGGTTGAGTATGTTTTTTATTTTTAGGATATTTAAAATGATAAGTAATCATGAAATTGTGATCATAATTTAAGATCACTAATACCTTTAGTTGTAATGTCTGTTTTCTGTTTGGGATCTTATAGAGAATTAACTATGCTATTTTTGAGTAAATCAAATTGCAAAGCAAAATTCCATTTCTGAAGGAACCTTGTCTATAAAAAGCAAATGATCTTACACAAAATCAGTTCTGGCACTAGACAAAAAAAAAAAAAAAAAACTAAATAGGATTTTCAAAATAAATAGATGCACTTGATCAGAACACCTCTTGTTGCTAGGCACCTTCTGTCATGTGAGTGTGCTACGATTCATGTCTTCAACAGAAGGTTTTGATGGCACGTGATTGCTCTGCAAGGGTTCTGCTTTGTGTCAAATTGAAATTGTGCATGTAGGCTGAAAGGTTTCATATAATACAGAGTCTTCATTTTCAAGGCCCAGACGCAATAGAAAAAAAAGCATAATTGCTTTGCAGTTGTTTTGTCCTAACATTAGCCTAGAAGAAATAAATAAATAAATAAATGCTTTTAAAGATAATATATTAAAGCCTGCATATTCATGTGGTCATTCAAAATAGTGCTTACAACAATATAGCAGTTTTACCTCCTTAAAATTATGGAAATTAGTCTCCAGTTTATTACATGTGATTTAATCAATAAAAGTGAAATTACGGCGAGTTCTTGCGTTCACTGAATATGTCCTGCAAGGGGAACATTAATATGACTAAAAATGACTTTACCTTGGTGCTTGCTGATCCCTACTGGATTTTGGAGCCTTGTTTATGGATCTAGTCTTGAAAATGAATAAATCAGTAGGAGTTATGTTTCTCCATCTGTTAGAGCCTGGAGACCTTCCTCGGTTGTGTTTAAGGATTTCTTAGTGTTTTGTATTTATAGGAGGATTTGTAATGTAAAGTGTATTGGTATGTATGAGGTGGTCCGTGTCACACAAACAGGGTAGAGGATAGAGGTGTGAGTATTCATGATTTACTTGCTTCAGTCGCTAAATGCTTCTATTTCTAATTCAAAATGGGTAAATAATCTTTAGTTATTCATAATCTCGTCTTGGACCATGCTCACAAGGTTTATGTCCCTGGATGTTGTTTCTGTCTGTTCTGATTATTTTAGAATAGATTTTGTTGTTGAACTATCCCAATAGTGTGAAATTAATCTTATTTCCATTTGTTTTTGAAAGGAATTCTTTGCTCCCCACAGTCAGTCCTCATTAATGTGATGGCCAGAAAGCAGAAAAGGCTTTGTTTTTTTTTAGTAAAAAGGGTAATGGCTACATAACTCCTTTTCCACTCATTAAAGGTGTCAGGTTTTACCTCCCTTAGTTCACAAAAGGAGTGTCACAAGCTTTAATGTTATGAACTATAAAAAAATAACACATTTTACTGTACATTATAATGTCACACAGTGTAAAGTTTTAAACTGATGATACCTTTATATGGACATATCGAACATGTACAACAAAAGCGAAATTCAACTTTTTTTTTATATGATAGGTGCAACATGCAAGTGGTGAAAGTCTGAGGAAGGCGAAAGAGGTGTCAGTGAGAGACGTTACTGTTGCACCTACAGTAACCAGATTTAAACTGGAACAAAGCATACAATTCACTTTCCTTCCTTTTCATTCATCAAGCACCATCACATCCTTAGTTTGCCTCTGGTGGACATTGGTCCTTTGGGAGAATTGGACTTTGTTATAACGGTTGTTGAATCCACTGTCATTTTCATGGCTCATATGAAAGCATCAGATGGTATTTTCACTTGTATTTCACTTTCTCTCACTAGTTTTTTTTTTTTCTTCTGATTTTGAGATCACTGAGTGAAATGGAAACTTTATTTCCTGTTTGTTGTCAGTGGTCTGTCATTTCACAGAGGTCACTTTCCACTACATCAGCCCTTCCATTACACACCTTCAGTTGATGACATTCCTCGTGTTTTTAAGCTTGAAAACAAATAATAATAAAAATCAATAAATGAGATAATATAGGTTTTTATATAAGGCTGGTATTTGTAGCCTTTTATCTCACTAATTTAGCACCTTGTGCCTTTAGATTTTCTATTTTCATTGTTTTCAAATGCAATGACGCAACAAATACATATTTAAAATCAGTACAAAAAAATATAAAAAATATTGTCAGTGCTGGCTTTCATCCTCATTAGTCACCATGCCAACAATCTCACAGCTGATTAACCCAAAACACTGGGGCACAAAGCACCGGTAATCACCACAGCAACGTTACCAGCATAGCAATGCAGCCACACACTCCTGCACATGTTCACACACACACACACACACACACTAGTAGGTGTCTTCATCATATAAAAGAAAAAAACTCCTCTTTAAGAGTATGTCAGTAATGACAATGACCTAATCAACTTAACTGTTGAATCATTTACGGTGGGAGGTTTTTTAAAGGTGATCTCGCATATACATAGTTTTGGAAAGCAACAGTGACACTTTGATTAATGGATTATATTTGACAGTGCTTCCGTGAAGATTGTTTTGGAACTAATCGCTCTCGCTATTATTGTCGTTTGTATGCACAGTTCGGTGAAAATATTTTTCAGATGTATTCGCTAAAAATATTAGGCTACTACTGGCCAAATAATATTTATGTAAAAATAAATAAATAAAACAAAACAACAACATAAAATAGATAAACAACGCACAGATTACTATAAGTGCTGTCACATTACAAGATTTCGAATTTTGGACATGTCAAACCGTAAATTTTTCGCGCTGCCAAGTTGAGGAACTTGAGCACTCATCTTTTTTTATTATTGAGATAATTCTATTTCGCGCTTTAACTCGCCTAAATAAGCACGATGGGTCTTTCGGAATATGGAGCAGAACAATTTTAACAAAACAGCTTTAACAAATTCGTTTTTAACTATGTTAAATACCTGCATGGTTTTGCAAAGAGAAGAAAAATATATAATTTACATATAATGGGCGCTCTTGACACCGTGTGTTTCCTCCTGAACCTTTCACACACATAACTTGACCTCTTTAAACGCAGAGATCTCTATTCTCTCTGCTGATAAGCTTCGTGTGTGTGTGTGTGTGTGTGTGTGTTCCTTCCTGCTTTTAAAATAGGCTGTTAGTCATAATGAACTAAGAATTCATTCAATTATAGGAAATGGTGGAAATGTTTTATGAGCTATGCTATCCGGGTGATTGTGACCTGCCCTTAACTTATACAATACAAGGATTAAACTGCCAGATACAATCTAAAACTGTGATTGAGATACAAACGATCACACAAGAGTCTTCTTAGCCATGTAAAAATATAATGTCACGTTTAAAAAACGGTTGTTGATATTTCATTTTAAGTCTGACCGATGTCGCGCATCTCGTGTCCACTTGGTGGCAGTGTTGCTGTTTTGCTGTTAAGAAGTTCGCGTTTGGTACATATGCGTGCCTACACTGAGCAGTCAATAGTAACTCATCAAAACGGGATCAATTTGTAGGGGGTTAAATGGTTATTGAACTAGTTTCTGTCTACTATTCTTATCGGTTCCATGGGAACCTGTGTGTGCGTGTTACTTTTGTGAGTAGGGTGTTTTTATGAGCTGATATAAACATTGGAATTCATATGCATTTGTTGGATTTCCTTCATATGCTTCCAATGGATTAAGTAAGAATTAAAGGTAATTAAAATTAAACACAACAACAAAAAGATGTTATAAGAAAAATAATATACAGACACAAAGTATAGGCCTATTTTTCATACACTGAATTGTTGTTTTTCAACAAACCCAGAAGTAAACCCATTTCTTCAGATCAAAAGAACTTTTAAGATCATGAAACATTCACAAAACTTTTGACTAGGTGTCTTATAGATAGAAAGAAATATAAAGAAAATCATACAATCGGGAGTGTTTGATGTACAAATGCTAGTAAATGACAACAGCTGTGGTTGGAAATGTATTTATAAATATTAAATAATATATGATGCATAAATATTTTATTCCTGTTAAACCCGGGTTTCATCATGCCAGTGAAAGAAACAGTAGCATAAAAGAGAATACATGTGCTTTCTTCTCAGTGTATCATGAAAAAAAAGAATAATAATAAAAATAAAATAAACATTAATGTGAGAAACTAATATTTTTAAGTTCTGTGAAATCTCAAGTGTTTGTGGGATCCCTTGACCCTGTTTAATCCAAATTCATTATGAATATCTCTTAGCAGCAGGAAGCCCACCCGGACACATGTGACCTTTCTAAAAAAAAATGCCATGAGAGGCAAATCCTCTGACCTACGGCTGCCCTGCTGTGTTTATCTTATAGCTTTCATTTTATAACATACGCTTTTAGGCATACATAGGAGTGAGTCTGAATGTAATACGTCCTTACATATATTCAAAAAGTGCATTATACTTCTCTTGTCTCTTTTTCTCTATCAAACTGCAGCAGAACAGATGCTGTGAGAATGCTACAGGGTCTGTAACACACACACACAAACACTGGTGCAGATGTTGCTTATTGTTTTCCTTTATATGGTATTTTCTGTCATACTGCACCTCTCATTCCTTTTTGGACCTATTGTGCGGGTGACAAACTCAATATACTTGACCTGACAGCAGGACACACAAGAACTGTTTTGCTGAGGCAATAGCCACTCAAAGCTATTTTCAATGAAAATCAGGAAACAGGTGTTTGTGAAGGCTTAGGAAATGTTTTAAAAATAGTCTTTAGTCTATACGGCCACCTTTATGTTGCAACATAAATTCCACCTATTAAATGTACTTAAAGTCACCATGAAATCAGTTCAAATTGTTCATGCAATGATGCAGCATTTCAATGCTCAAATCATTGTCATTATTATTAATTTTTAATTATGTACCCTCGTAATCTTTAATCAACAGCACAAACTTCCCCTCCCCCTCGCAACGACATCTACTCTCTGCTGACGTGCACTGGCGCGAGGACTGGGAAATAATTTCTCCCCTCCAGCAACCTGTCACTCTCATGAAATTGTGGCAATTAACAAACAACAACGATCCAATCAATTCCCAACAGACAACATCAAGTCCCGCCCTGCATCTTCTTTCCTTGCTCAAGAAGGAAGCTGTTTCACTCTATATGCACAATTCTCAATTTTTGCAGCAACAACGCTACAGGACATAATCTATCATTCGTTCAGCTGTGTTTCAAATCACTCACTGTACATTATACACTCATACTATGTGCTGTGCACTCAGCAGTCTAGTCTTTGGTGGTATTTCACAAACATCAGAGTTCTTAAGCAAAGCTGCAACAGTTAAGTGTCCAACATTTCAGTTTTTTGGGGGGGATGAAACAAACTGGGATGGATTTTTCTGTGAGAGTTGCAGCAGATCTCTGCTTTCAGTTTCATGGTTGAGCATTGGATAAAGCGATTTTGTACATGTTGATATAATACCAAATGTCTAATAATCATAAACTCCTTGTCACAGAGCATATTTTCTGCAATAATCCATTCCTAAAGCCAATGGAAAAATCCTATTGACGTTTTGTTGAAGAACCCTTTAAATTTCAATATAAAAATCTTGCAACATCATTGCTTCAGAAGAATCTAGTTCATGTTGCTCAATATATTCAATCTATAAAAACTTAAGTAACCCAAACTTGATTGTTCTGAGGCAATATGCTTGCAAGATGTTTTGCAATGTTAACAAATTGAAATTTACAGTGTGATAGCAGATGTTTTGCAAGCTAACAGCATACTTGCTTAGCATATTTTAGCATAGCATATGCTAGCTTAGACTATAGCCTACCCTTCACTTATCCTACATGTAACCACATCCTTACAGCTTTTGATCTGGCATTTCAAACGGCATCTCCCATAAGGTCCTAGTCAGAGTTGACTCCGTAAGTGTGGACCGAAATATTCACAATACCTATTTATTTTGCAAATCAACAGGGATATGATGCAGCAATGAGAGTTAGCTAGAAACCAACAGCATAGCGACTCAGCGACCTCCAGAGATTAAATCACTGTCAGTGTGAACACAGCTTTATTCATCGGTGCATGTTACCCCCCCCCCCCAAAAAGTAGAAACTTTTCAGCTGATGTCACCAATATTATTCGACCCCCGTATCCAGCCATCTGGCTCTATCTTGGTATATAACGACCACTATTTACAATCCAATTGATCAGTCCCACTCAATGTTTTTCTCATTGTGTTCTGTACCACGTTTTACTCTGAAGTACATCAGATTACAGAAATGAAATGGGCCTGAACAGTGTTTCATGAAAAATCAAAGCAATCTTTCCATCTTGTTTCAATCAAACATACCAAAGATTATTTAGTGGATATTTTTCTTCCAAAGCAACATAAAGGACATTAATGACAGGGCCAGTTGGCCGGGAGCACTGTGAGGTTAAGTGCCTCACTCAAGGGGCGCAATAGAGATAAAGATCCTTTAGTAATGCTCTAATTCACATGTCCTGCTATCTGCTATCAAACCTGTGACATTTGAATTACTGTCCCAGAGCCTAAACCAATAAGCTACGAGCACCAGCTGACCTGCCCACTGAACCACTCCATCCCAGCCTTCACTCATTTCCAGAGATATCACCATCCTCTGCGGTTTTCGCTGAACAAAGGGTTAACGGAATAAAAATGTTTGTGAGGTGACATGTACGAGATGCTTGAAGACATCGAGTTTGATGAGCTGAAAAAAGAAAATCTGCTTTACACAAGCTGCCAACTGCAGAAACAGAACACACACTCATACACACACGGGTTGCCAACTGTGATATGGAGACAAAATCGTCTCTCACACTGAGTTGTTTTTGCCTGTAGGCACATCAATACTTAAACACAACATGTTTATATCTCAATCTTTATACAAATAGACACTTTAAAAAACCATTAGCAAAAAACATTATTTTATGGGCATGCATGGCACACGCGCATCACTGCGGCACTTCAAGGCTTCGTGCTTTATTCTGGAACATTGGCTCAGGAGGTCACCTCTGACCTCTTGAAAGCTCTTCTGTCAAACAGAAACCACGACAACAGGTGAATGAATAATCACCATGGAAACCAGAAGCATATGAAACACTCAGCTTTGAAGGAACTTAATTCTTTATTTTCAGAAACTCTTTCAAGTCACGCTAAAAAAATATTTGTGTGTATGAGTGCCAGATGACTGCACATGGGTCCTATACTGTGTGGGACTCAAAGGGATAATAAATGGCACTTATGATTATTTTGTGAAGAAGGTAGACAAGTAATTTGTTTATTTTTCTAAATATTTGCACAAATTTATCACGTCACACATATAATTTAGGAACTCTAAGTGGATAAACACCTAAACATTAACTTATCTAGATTTCTTAATTAGCCTATTTCATTTATATATATATATATATATATATATATAGATATAATGTATTTAATTTGATGTTTTACAGTATATTTTCTAGGAAACAAAAAAAATGTAAACAGCTCATTTTAGTATTAGGTTAAACTATGCGCATCTCTTATTCTGAAGCTTCCCGTGATATTATTTTTACTCTATTTATGGAAAACATCAAATGTTTTGATGCTCAAGTGTTTTGTTCCTCTGTGGCAGACTGATGTGTGTTAGTGTGTGTTTGTGTACGAACAGTGAACATTAAAAATTAACGTGAACTTATTTTTAAAAAAATTTTTCCATTTATTTACAAGTTACTGCTAATGTTTTGTGTTTCAAATCCAAGTGTTTTACCTCCTGTACTGAATAATTTGTTTCTTACGACGATACACATTACATGAAACTTTCTCTCAGCAAAGGACCCGCTGTGATGATTTATGATTTATATGAAATGATTTATAATGCCAACCTTTAACTATAAAACATTTTTTCTTTCATGGTTGTTATCCTTTTTTAAGGAATTGTGCTTGTTCATATACAAATTAATCATTTTCTGTGACATTTATCATTTAGACTTATATACAGTATAAACTTCATAGTTAACTTTTTATGGTTAGCCATGATCAAATCACTTCATACACTGACCCAGCTGAATAAAAAGACAAAGGACACATTTATAATTCAAATCAATCATTTGCTTTCAGAGGAAAACAGTACAATTATATAGATCTAAACGGAGGAAAAAATCTAATGTTTCAGATTCAAGTTTCATTTAGTTAAATCACATTACAGATTTCCCATAATTTGGTCATAAATAATTCCGCTGACAAATTTAATTCTTGCAAAACGGGTCTCTAATTACTATTAACTTAAATGTAAAAAAGATTGAATGCCTTCCTGATCCACATGAAGCTGACTCATTAGTCACCATATATCAAAGATAAATGTTCATTCTTCAAAACATGAGAAATGATTTCATCTAAAATGAGACCATAATACAAGAACGCTTTCAAAGGTTAAATCACATCCGAATGCTAATTCCCTTATACATACATATATATAGCACATATAGCAAACAATAACAAGAAAAAATTATTCATGTATAATTTTACAGTGCTATTGCCCTTAAATGATATTAAATGACTTCTATTGCTCTTTTTATTTTCTTAGTAAAGAATTTGAATTGCCAGGGTGTATGAAATATGCTATATAAATACATTTGTCTTGTCTTGCCTGTCCGCTTCGCCTCCATTCCAACTTATGATGATGACTGATGGTGAAAACAGATAAAACGAATTGTTTGCACTGATAGCTGAGAGCAGCAGATGAGAGAGATGAAGAGCTGCCTCCACACTGTCATTTTGCATACAGCTTAATGCTTTGCAGATCTTCTTAGGCTATTTAAAACATTCAAAACGTTATAAATGGACCGTAAACTCGAGCGTTACTGATATCCATCACTTTTGTAAGACACTTCGCTCTAGGTCTCTAAAGGGGTATTGCGATGACATCCGCTGACATGCCTTGATCCCAATCTCTCCTGGTCATTTCCTGTTCGCTGACACTGTCAATAAACAAGAAATGAAACAGATCTCCCATGTAGAAGTTATTTACTCCAGCGCTTCATTTGGATGCATTACTGCGGATGTTTCTCTGCAAGCGTTATTATATGAATGCAGTAGTAGATATTTTCTGCGCAGTAATTTTTTTGTGTGTGTGTGGACATGAGCACAGGAATGTTAGAGTGCAGAAGTGATGCTAAGAACTCTGTTATCTCAGTAAGACTCCTGTTCTTTTCTTTGTTGTTCCTTTACCCAGAATGCCAGCTCTCTCACACACGACTCTTAACTCTGCTGGCTGCAAGAGCTCTAGCAGCACTGTTATGATTCTGCCTCTGATAGCCTGCTGTTGCCGTTTCCATGGTTACTCTGCATTTCCCAAATCCTAAAGAGAATGAAAAATGGAAGTTAGATAAAGTTTAATAAGCGAGAGATAGCATAGGGAGAGAGTTAGGTATAGCTCACCCCCATCAGCATTTACAATGAAGCCTGTTGACCCTTTGTGCTCACAGAACACTCCCCGCCTGCCTCTGCACCTGTTCAGAAAGACCGGAGGCTGGTTTAAGGCTTCAAATATGCAAAACGTATTGAGGAAAAGACTTAAAAATGATTGCTTCAGAGGTACTTTGGCTCCACTCGGGTTAATGCCGGTTGATAACTGTAATATGAGGTATTTGAGAACTTGCACATTTACATTCATTGGACCGACCTGAACAAAAAAGGCTTGAGCTAAAAAATAAAAAATAAAAAAACAACTGTCTATGATACTGTTTTTTACAATTTAACTGCTACTTACTGCAATATATTGCTATGGACAAAAATATTACGAATTATAATAAATGCGAATTAGTTAATTAATTAAAATGTAAATGTAGAATGGCTAACATTTTGGCTAACATAATAGTAGTCTCAAGTTTAGGACCAAATCTAGGTTAATATAATGTATTTGTTTCCTCAACATAAATAAAAAATAGAATTTATGAGTGAATATGCTGTAGAAAAACTAACAGACCATAAGAAAGCTTTTGTCCTTGTAATAGTGTTGTTTAGTAAAAGAAATAATGAATACTGATTACAAAGA
Organism: Enteromius radiatus; assembly: GCA_032357445.1. NCBI lineage: Eukaryota > Metazoa > Chordata > Actinopteri > Cypriniformes > Cyprinidae > Enteromius > Enteromius radiatus. The sequence continues at coordinate 10,712,555 of JAUCMS010000001.1, forward strand.
TTTTACTTAGTAACATAATCCATTACGTTTTAGTATATGATCATGTATGTAGGGTATATAATCAGATTGATTTGAATTCACTTTTGACCTTTGATCTCATTTTTGTTCTGATGATTTAAATAGGACTTGTATATATCTTGCACCATAGTGCTATAACAAATGTAGGAATTACTCATGGATAAGGTTACATTTAGGTGTAGAGATATGGTCAAAACTTAAGTTTCAGATTAAAATGTCCTAAATCAATAAATTATGTTGACCTACATAGCAAAATCTGGATGTGCATCAGCTTCCTCCATATATCGTCAGTTTCAAGACACCTCAGCATTCGGATTCTAAACTTTCTTACATCTAAACTTTGTCCAAACTTTGTCTGAACTTCCATTTATACTAAACTATTCTTAAATCCTCCATTACTGCATGTTTTGGGTTATAATCTTGTTGGAAGGTCCATTTCAGCTTTTATTTATTTATTTATTTTAAATATGGTCTTACATTCTCCTCATGCACTCTTTGTTATAATGTGGAATTCATAGTTGACATTATAATGGCAAGTTTGTCTGGGCCTGAAGCACCAAAACACCCCTAAACTATAACACTACCATCATGCTTCACAGTTGGCATGAGTTTCTTATTCTCAAATGCAGTGTTTCGTTTTCAAGAAACACACTGTAACGTTTGGAACTGTGGCCAAACATTTCCACCTTTGACTCTATGTCCAGAGTACATGTAGGTGTTGGATTACATTGGATTTTTTGGGAGCAGTGGCTTCTTCCTTCCTGGCCAAGTTTGCACAATCTCTTTCTAATGCCTGACATATTGACTGTTTCCAGAGTTGCCTGCAAAACATTATAGCCCTGATATATTATTTGCATTTATTTAATCTCTTTAACTCCAATTGTCATGGCAAGTTTAACATATTTTTAAAAAATGAAACTTAAATTGTATTGCCTATTTGTTGAGTTGAAACAAAGCTTATTGTCAAGTTGAATTCTCTCTCATTTAGTTGAGTTTGCTCACATTTATAAGGCAGCAGGTGAACTTTAATTTCTATGTTTGTTGAACATGTTTAATAGTGATGATGCAGGGCAAACCTTTGACACTTTCTGGAAGCATCATGAAGTTTGTTCTTGGGGTGAGTTTGATTGGTTGGCTGGCTGGCTTGAAAAGAGGGTATGTAAAAGCTTCTCCATTTGCAGATTAGTTTATGCACAGTGGAATGGTGGATTTTAAATATCTTGAAAATGGCTTTAAATCCCTTTTCAGACTTTAAGCGTTAACCTTCTTTCTGAAGGGCTCAGTCTGCCTTTTTGATGCTGCCATGTATTTCATTTCTTATGACCAAACCAGGGCTGTTTATTAAAGTTTATGTATGACCTTTCTCTTGATGTTCTACTAATTTGCATCTAACGGCTGAACATCTAGCACTTGATTTAGTGATAGGTGTAACTTTTCTAAACAGAAAATGGCATACTAATGATTTATGCCTATAACTAACTTGTCCAGTATGTTAAATTTAAGTCAGTTTTCATGGGGTGTTTTTGTATGTTACTGAAATGTAGGCTTCATGTTATAGTGAATTTATAATTATTTATTTAAGATATTTTAAGGATTTATTATTTATTTTTTTAATAAATGACATGGAAAAACAGTTAAGAAACTGCAAGAATGAGGTTAAAATAAAAAAGGTTATTAAAAATTAAAAATGTTGATAATCAACTTAAATGAGCCTTTTTATTTATATTATAAGAGGTTTGTATACAAACTGTATAGTTTAAAACCCTGCAAAAAATATGTTTTATATTAAAAAACATAAAATTATATTTAAAATATGGTCAAAATCATGTTCATGTTCTATATATATATATATATATATATATATATATAATTTTTTAATTTATTTATTTTTATTGTTTTGCAATTTTTTTTAATATATAATGCTCTGGTTGTGCACATAATGTAGAATACAGCTATGCTTCGGTCATTAAAAATGCTTTAATTACAATACATTTTTTAATCAATTAATTTCAGATCATTTCAGCAGATTATGTCCGAATTACAATATTATTGCACGATTACTTGTTGGCCTCTGAACCTCTGAGCTGGGACAGGCCAAAATCTGTAATTGAGAGTGGGAGATTAATGCTATCCTATTAAAATAAGTCTCATCCAGCATCTACATTCACAGTGTGTGCAGATTTCATTTGTGATGATGCGACCATAGCATACTGAGGGTATTTATATTTCACATTCATGTCTGGTGGATTGAGACAAGAATGGGCATGTGTGGTTAAAACACTTTTGATGTTAGAGTGGGCAGCCTGGGTAAAAATGTCACAGGCAGCACTAAGTGATCACAGAGCCCATGCTGTGATTCGGCCCACATCTTCTCCAGTCTCATTTAATTAACCTGAGACAAAGGCGAGAGAGAAGTATGCAATGAAGAGGGCTGCAGCCTCTCTGCCATCTGCCTACATCAGTAGTTTGCAGCCAGGGGGCCGGGCCCATGGGGGGCCTCAGCAAACCTTTCAAGAAGGCCACAGGATGACTTAAAGTAAAGTATTTGACTTGACTACTTAAAGACAAAAAAAAACCTTGATAAAATGATAAAAATTGTAAATATTTTTAAACACTTTATTAAAAATTGTTTGTATTTTTAGCTTTTAAACTGAGTTGTTCTTGATATAATTAAATATTTGTAAAAACTAAAATTAATGTAATTAAAAATAAACAACACAATTACATAACATTTTAAAATAATTGTAAAATATAATAAAGTCCTAAATTTAGTTGTTTTATACATACATTCATGCATACATAACCTACATATATATATATATATATATATATATCCCCATAATAACAGCAGAAACACCACTTGTCTAGATCATTTCCCTCCTCACTTTTTGCACTGTAAGAAATGAAGTGTAATTTTTAATTGTAAAATTCAGTAAAAATGTTAAAAAAGTAAAGTAAAAAAGTAAAAATCAATGTTTAATTTACCTGCATTTCAAAGTACTTTGTTGAAATAATCATGTTTCTCAGTTTTTGTAATCAGTTATGTACATGTGGGTTTTATGCTACATCTTCAGGTGTTTAAAGTTGTGTGTAACCATGATTGTGTTTTGCAATTAATATATAATTCAGCTTGTGGAAAAGATAGTTTGGTGATCTTTGATTCTTCATGTGGCTTTCTCTTTTACCACCTTCATTATTGGTTGTCATTATATGTTAAAGGCTTCCATAATACAAATTTCCTGATAATTCCAAAATGTCCATGTCATTCTTTATTCAATCAAAAAGAATGATTTTTCTCTCTATAGTGGACTTCAGTGGGAGCCAACTGGTTTAAGGCCCCAATTGCAGTTTCAAAGCAGCTTCAAATGGCTCTTTATGATCCCAGCTGAGGAATGGTCTGATCTAGTGAATCTTCACACATTACATAATCACGTTGGAAAGGTCACACATACTTAGTTCTTCATCTGTGTATTTTAGTTCAAAAAGGCATAGGGTTGCATGGGTGAAAACTCATTTTCTCATCCAACATCACTCTTTTACATTTCTTTGTTAAGGGTATTTGACTTTCTTTGCCAATCCTCTTTGTAAATACTTCTGCCTACTTCACATGTGACCTTTCCTACATAATTAGGTAATGTGTGAGTGCAGTTCTGTAAATAAATCCTTATGGAAACCACAGCTTCCAAAATAATTTAGTAAAAAATTAAAAAGCTGTTTTTTATACAATGTGGTTTTCTTTTCTTTTTTTACAGTGTAGTTTTCTTAGTTGCATGGTACGTACGGCTGTAGGTTGGTTTCTATCTTCAAACAGCAACTTTTCAATTTCATTGGTTGCCTACAAAACTAACACACACACCATACTTATGTCAAATGCACGACAGGGCTCTAGAGTATGGGGCTATATAGTCTGCTTGGAGGGGAAAGCTGCATCCTTCCTTCCTTTCAAAATGCTCAAGTGCCTGTCAAAACGGTCTATAAATATTCATGAAAGTGGTAACATTTGGCAGAGCGAACTCTCACAGACACACTCACACGCGCAGGCCGTCTGACATTTGGGCGTGTTTGCAGACGGACGTGTGTCTGTTTGCATGGAAAGACATGAAAATCAATAGGTCGTAATTACACTGTTTGTGCTGGCGCTCTTCTCAGAGGTGCATAATTAATTGGTACCGTGCTCGTTTGATTGGTGCCTGTACCAAAACTGGGTCAGTATAGAACGACTGACTGTTAAAGTCTTTCGGCTGGTTTCCCAGACAGAGATTAAGTCTAGTCCAAAAGGATTTTCAACAGAGAATCACAATCCACAGTACAATTTACTCCATGACAATCCTTCCCAGAAAACTGCCCAGAGGAGTCATGACCATTCCTCGTCCTATTTGAAAGTGTCGCTCTATAATTAAAAAATTCAATTAAAAAGCAAAAAAAAAAAGACACAGAAACTCACACCTCTCCCTTGTGAAATATTGTAAATATTAATTCAGTCATTTTATTTGTTGGCAAACAACTTTCACTGTTACAACAAATATTAGTTATGAGTTCATTCAGTTTAGAATGCATATGAAAAGAATAAATAATAATTTCATTGATATTGTAATAATAATAATATTGATGATAATAACAATAAAAAAAGTCTCAGTGCCGATCCGATTCTTTTCCCGACGCTCTCTAGGATCCTACATTTCTGATCTGTTGAAAAAATAAAAAATAAAAAAACAAGACTGAATCACAGGAATAAATATGCAGTCAATTTTCTCAGGGTGGGTTAACAAGGGATAGATGTGCAAGCTACAGGGATTCTCAGTTTGAGAACAAGTAAACAGTAGTTTCAGAAACCGACCTTTACAAGGTTGTTTCCATCTTCCAAACCACTCCATTAAAGTCCTATCCTTCTAGTCTGCTCTTTTACATGGTTATTGTATGTTTACACATGCTGCACACGTGATTCGTATTTCCGCACTTCACACTTTTATTGGACCCGTTCCAATTCACATCCCGCTAGCCTTTCTTACTCTTCTTGAACACAAAACACAACTCGATATGTGAAATAGTCACAATAATAGACCATCTTTTAGCCTGAGAACAATTTTAGCTGTGTCAACACGTGTGACTGGAATTTCAATAAGCTGGAATTCTTCAACCTGCATCCAAAGTACTATTTCTGCTCTTACACATAAAAAAATGGTGCGCTGAAGGTTAAACGTTCTAGAATTCATGACATAACAGCATTCCAGCATCCTTGGGATCCCATCTGCAATGGCTGTCAGTCACGCAACAGTCATTTCCCCAGAGTCTCTTGGTTATCATCGACACAGTGAGAATTAGAATGAAAAAGTGTTGCATTTGGAAAAGAAAAGGAAGAGGCCACGGTCATCCTTCCAAATGAGAGTGTGTATGTAGATAGGTGAGCATGTGTTTGTGCTGTGCGTTATCAGGAATAGTATTTTAGAGGACCTGCACAGCATTGCGGGATTGGTCTAGTCTACAAAAACACATACAAGGGGCAAAATATGTCAAAAAACATGAAACGCATACGATCATATGCAGTATAGGGAATCTGTACATTTTACATGGAAAACAGTTCCATTTCTTTGTAATTAGTGAAGATTACCTTTCCCATAACTGAGATTATTACTGAAAAATAAATGTAAGAAAACAAGATGCGTTCTCAGTCTTCAAGAATAGATGCGCCTTTTGTGATTTCACTCTCAGAAACGGTGCTAAACGAGAAGGAATGTGTGCAGCAGAGAATCATAGAGAAGTCTTCTAGAGAGTTGTGGGTAATGCAGTTCAGTACGACAGAAGAGTTCAAAGTCTCATTATCATACACGGTCATCTAAAATGGCAGCTAGTTTTCCACAGTCTTAGTTTTCCACGATCTGTGGTTAGTTTTGAGGAGAATCAGACAGCCATCGGATGAAGGAGATCTATGCAAATGATCCAGGGAGCAAAAGTTTGTCCACATCTCCGAATTGACGATCTGCAAGAGTTTTACTCGGCTTCCAAGGAGATCGAGGAGAAAAAAAAATCCACAAGACCTGCCTACACGTGGTAGTCCTTGTTCTAGCATAGGAATGGGTTACTAGTTTCTGGTTACTGGTTCTAACTGGAGCAGTATTTTGGTGACAGGATACTCGTATGTACTGGAATTGGGGGGCTATCTGGAATCAGTCTCTCTATCAGTGCAGTAGGTAGTGTATCCCATGCCTTGTGCATTGTGTCTCACTCACACTCACACACATACACACACACTCTGTGTGTGTGTGTGTGTGTGTGCGTTGGTATCTATAGGCTGGTGACTAGCTGTGAGGGGTCTGGTGGCTGTTCTTCCGGCGACGAGTCTTCTTTCTCAGGTGGGGCGATGAACCCGTCACTGCCTCCGCGTCCCATCTGGTAATAGCTTTCTAGTTCCTGTATGTGGTTCCTGGAACCCAGGTTCGGCATGCTTTTGTAGTATACGTCATCTGCCTCCATTACGACTCCTTTGCCGTTGGCCAGATGAAGTTCGCTGCCTTCTTCCTCCTCGCCATCGCCATCATCATCTTCATCATCTTCGTCGTCATGCAGACCGTTGATGAGGTCGTCAGTGCCATGCGGGAGGTCGGTGAGCGTGGGCATGCTGGTATAGAGCGAGTCTCTGAGGGGGGAGTGTGTGTGCGCGCGGGGAGTGTGTGTGTGTGAGGAGTGTGTGTGCGTGTCGTTGGGGAGCAGCGGGAAGAAGCTCTCGCTGTTCTCCTGCGGCAGGCGTCGGTGGGCTGAAAACGTGTGCAACGGGGCGTGGTTTTCAGGAGGGGGCGGTCTCGGTGGGAGGAGCGGTGCTTGTGACTCCTCCCTAATGAGCTCCAGACTTAGCCCGCCCCCGTCGTCGTGCCGGTGAAAGGCTCCGGGGTTGTCAAGCACCATGACATCATCTTTGGCGATAGACGATGACCCCGCGACCCCTCCGTTGGCCAGGTGGTTGTTGAGTTTATTGGTCAAGGTGCCCTGGTGGGCTTTTCCCTGTCGCTCCTGGGTGTTGAGGTATGATGGAGCGTAGTTTGCTGTCAGCTCTTTTAGGATCTTCTTCTCAAGCGTAGTGGGCGGCTCGCTGCCACGAGAACTGTAGGTAAGGTAATCGCCTGCTGCCACACCATAGCTGTTGCCATGATTACCGTTAAGTGGCAGCGTATCCATAACACTGGAGTCTCGTGCGTTGTTAAGAATGCCTTCTGAAACAGAAGAAATGACAACAGAACCTTATGCACAACATTTTGGTACATGACACACACACACAAACTGTAGCATTTTAATATAGGGTCCAATTCTCACTATTAACTAGTTGCTTATGATATATTGGCTGTTTATTAGTACTTACAAAACACTTATGACCATATTCTACATCCCTAATTCTACCAAACACTTAAATAACTATTAAAGGGCTAGTTCACTCAAAAATGAAAAACTGAAGTTTAGCTTCTAATGTCACAGGGACTGTTTTATCGATGTATTTACTAATGTTACGTTTCTGAACCTGGGAACATTTCATTTGCGCTGTGATTTCATCAAAAATATCTTAGTTTGTGTTGCGAAGATTAAAGAAGGTCTTGCGGGTTTGGAACAAGGGTGATTAATTAAGGAATTTCATTTTGGCATGAACTAATCCAAGCAAATAGGAGTATTTTGAGGCAAAAGATGTAGTTATAGGTTTGTTTATAGCGAGAATTGGACCTTAAAATAAAGTGTGACCAAAAATCTTTTATAAACGGTATTTATGATGGATGGTAATATGAATAGGTTCATGTATGCTTCATGAAAGATGATATCAAATAGGATATTAACTTTTATCAAATAAGAAACAGATGAATATAGGAGGATGCGGATTTAACAGGGGGAGGGAGAAGAGGAGGGAACAGGAGGAATGAGGAAGAGGAGAAGATTAAAGAGAGAAGCAGAGGAGAATATATTATAAATGTGGAGCTGTTGTGAAAGTAAATGAATCATACTTGAATCTCTGTAGGAGGCTGCAGACCCGCATGAAAAGAGAGAACGAGAGAGAGAAAGAGAGAGAGAGAGAGAGAGAGAATGATTACATACATAAATGCTTATGGAACATGTCTACAAACAGAGAGAGAAAGAAGCATTATATTCAGCTCAGACTGTGACAGGCATTAGCGACTGAATGCTAACCTGCTGAGTTTAGGACAGATGCTAGGCTGAAGTGTTCTTAGACCACCAAATTATTAAACAGAACAGATGGACATAGAAACAACATAAACAAGCTCATTAAACAGACACAGGAAGTATGTATGTAGGATATCAATGCTAACTCTGGATCATCTTGTGTGTGTATGACTACCATTAGGAATATTAATGCATTTTACATTTCCCAAGGTAAATGAACAGGATTCAGAATATTCTTTCAAATTTGAATTTAAGGAAATTGAATTAAAATAGAATGGATACTGCCATGTAGTATTTTAAACTACTTGTCCAATATAAATGACCTATTATGATGTACTCTAATATACTCAACATACGGAGTATTTCAAGAAACATGAGATAATGTAATAATTAAAGTTTAAAATATACATATATAATTACTATATGAAATATAGTATATATGTACTATATTTTTTTAGTATTTTAGTTTTTCTTTTTTAAATGTGTCTTTTTGTAAATCTGTGTTAAACAAAATTCAAAATTGTATTATTTGGGTCCCTTTTAAATTAATTAAGCAGAGTTAAAAAAATAAATAAACTGGGACTTTATTTGGAAATGTGCTGATTTGCAATATATAGTCCAATATATAGTCCAGCTATATATAATCATTATAATCTTTAAATAAATTGATAAATTAGTTCTATTTATTGACTAAGATCTAAAATACAAAAAGAGATTTTTATTTTTTTAAAGAGATTTTTATCAAGAGGGATTTTTTTTTTGTTATATTTTTGTTAATTATTTTTATTTTCTTATACAGTGAAATTACCAAAACCACCATTATATTGTTTTCTGACAGATTTATAAATCAATACGGATTAAATTAAACTTTGGGACAAATAAGACAATTATAGCTAATTCAATATTTTTGAAAATAAAAGTATTAAATCTTTTATACATTCAAACTAAAGATACATTGAGTACTCTAATTTACGTTATCTAGAAATACACAAGTTTGTGTGTAAGATATTTAATTAAATATACATTTAAATAAAATATAAAATCTATACAAATTCATATAAATCTAAGTGATTGATGTACAAATAAAAACAATACTAAAAACTTTCAGCAGTCATATAAACAAAATTTTAGCTTGACCTTGTCTGTGCTGATTCACTTTCATTGTACGGAAATACAGCGTGAATGCAGTGTGAATATTTTGCCTTACATCTCCTTGTCATGTAAATTTCACAGTACCATCCAGTACAACGTGCTGAAGTTTGTGAATGTGCATGTGAAAGGCAAACCTTGCGTGTTGAACATGTTGGCAGTAGGGTTATTGTAAACAGCAGACTCTCCCAGCAGTGTGTTATAAGGATTAGTGCCATGAGGACGTAACAAAGCATTGGAGATGAGATGGTTAGCCATGGTACCTACAACACCCACAAACAGAGACAGAAAGAGAGAAAGGAAGAGAGACAGATGTGGAGGCAGGACGTTGAGAGAAGACAGAAAGAAGGAGCAACAAAGAGACAGAAAAAAGATGTACAATAAACAGTTAGAATGATGCAGACAAGGAGTCAGTAAACTTGTGTTTAAACAGCTTTAAACAAGTTAGTTCGGGTGGACAGGAATGCTAAACCTCCCCATGTGGAGAGTAACATCAGTGCAGAACTCAGCATAGATGTTTATGTTGGACAGCTGTTGATGTTTGACATTTTGTCCTGCCAGTGTGACTTGATTGGGAGCGTTTTTCCAAGGCTTCAGCTCCGATGTCGCTGGAAGATGTTTAAAATCTCACATTCTTGTTTACACAGGACGGAGAAGACAAAGGAGCTCGGAGGAGCAAATCATATTAGCGTTTGGACATAACAGAGGCAGGCAGTATTTGAAATGAGCAGAACATGAGCACATACACAGATGGCTGATCCATTTGGACTCCAGGGTCAGAAAGTTGGAGGGCTTTCCTGTTGCGTTCCAGATTTTTCAGCAGTTTCTTTCATTAAACAAACACACTCAATTCAAATTCTTTATCTATAAGCACTTTTGGACTTGGAACACTGTTAAAACACGTACTAATTTGTCATTTGTCTACTAACAATAACTAACAAACAGCATTCTTTGGTGTAACTTTTTTGGAAAAAAGTTGTTTCTTTTGATATATCCTAAACACACATGCAACATTTTAAGGATTTTTTTTCTCAAAACAACTAAATTACAGTTTAATTGGAAATGACACGCACTAGAAGTATTCTATTGTACTATTCTACCAAATTTTGCCATAAGTTAAATATATTAAGTTTCTACAATATATAATCATATTATAGAAACTTAATATCGTGTAAAGCTGCTTTGTACGGTGGCCCAGTAGTGCACAACCCAACCCAATTTAAAAAGCAAACGTAAGCTCACAACACAACAAAATTAAAATTTTGTTGGAAGGACAAACAAAATGGGCAATACATTTAATGTCAGTGTTAAAATGACCAAAACAGTACCGACTGCCTACCAATACTCGTGACATGCGCACAATAACCGTTTCTGCAGACCAACTGCCCCCTAGTGGTCGGGAGCATTTCCGTTGTGTTGTGAGTTTATGTTTGCTTTTTTAATTTTGTTGTGTTGTGTACTACTGGGCCACCGTAACTTTGCAATGATTTGTACTGTAAAAAGTGCTATATAATTAAACTTAAACTTAATCATCTTTGTTTTCTTCATGTCACATTCAAGCATCCTCTTCGCTGACAATTTTGCATCCTTGGTAAACTAGAGCACTTTTACTAAGTTTATTAGCAGTAAAAATATTTGTTAAAGAAACAGCTGTCACATAAAATGAATATTGAAATAGTTTGTTTTCAATTGTTGAAGAAACATAATCTCTAATTACATATTTCTTTTCTTCATCATGGCTAATCTCACTGGTCAGAATTAATCTATAGGTGTCAAATGACTACTGGTGTGTACCTGTTTCAGTGTGTGTGTACAGTTTCTGTCAATATGTATGTGTACGTATACCGTGTACATGTGTACACATGGGTGTATGTGTTTGTGTATGTGTGTTTTGTTTTACCTCTGTTGAGAGTCGCTGAGCTGTTCATATCAGCGGTGATGAAAGATGACTCTGACTGCTTCCTGACAGTGTCATTCCACATCCTCCGAATACGACTCTGACAACAGAGAAAGAGAGGGGGTCGATGTTCAGTTTCTAACCGTTAGGAAAGCATTGTACAATTAAAGCAAACAAAGAAATTGTGTTTTGCGTCAATGGCAGTGTAATGCAGATAAATTATTTTATATCTAACATCACACATTATAGAGTCCTTCGATCATTGAGGTTAGTTTTGTTTTCCTTTTTGGTCTACAGTTATTGGCACTGTACTACGGCTAATGGCTAATTGGAATACAGCATTGAAAACCGTTCTGATTATATTCACGAATAGTGAGGTGAGCGGAATGCTGAGTGCACCATTTAAAATAAGGCTGAATGGGAAATTGGGTCATGTGGGACTGTATTCATCCATGAATAAAAAACGGCAGAGCTAAAGTGCTTTCTGTGCAAGGAAATAACAAGCTGATGACTGCACTGACCACTGACAGCTTCACCAGTCACTGGCCTAGAAAAATCACTTGAGATGGTTTTGGAGGATCCCCTGCAGGTGTGTGTGTGTGTGTTACCTGTGAGTTGGTGGAGTAGCGTCCAGGTGTGCGAGCTGTACTGGTCTTTGTTGAAGTGGAGATGGTTGACTCCACACTCTTTCCGCTGCAGCAGTGTGTGCGGAGACATCTGCCATATTCCTTACGCACCTGCAAAGACACGTATGCACATACAGTTTCGTAAACCAAGGCTGTTGTGGGGTTTTTTTTGGCTTATGATCAACAAGGGGCAACTTCACAAAACAGACAGACAATCGTGGATCATCCAAAAAACGACACACAAATATGGAGGTCATTTTTATAAATTCAGCTATTATTGTGTCTTGTGGAGAATATCTGTTATGTAAAATAGCCAATTCAGGACAGTATTAAATAAAACTATTAAAAGAACTCATCATTCCTCTTATTTTTTTTTCATGAACATTTTGCATATTCTGCAAGGGGCATGTAAATTTATGAGCACAGCTTTATATTCTGTGTGTATAAACATTCACATTAAACTGCTTTTATTTGCAGCCCATTCTTTGTCTAAATATTTTTATGCTAAATATTTTTATTAAACATTTGAGACATAAAATGAACTCATCTGAAATCTATTAATTTACCCATTCATATAATGACATCTCTTCTATGATAAGCATGTTTTTTTAATTTCTGAAATCAAATTGCCATTAAAATTTTTTTTTCGTGGTAAAATGTATTTAAAAATTATTTAGTAGTTTTTAGTACTAAAAACAATGATTGATATGAGCACACTAACATGTAGCTATAAGGAAAAAGTTATTTTCTACTTGATAGTTAGATTAAGCCTTAATTTAGGAGATTTCCATAGCAAATATTGAAGTATGTGATTAATTGTGATTTGATTAATTAGTTAGCATTTCATGTAATTAGATTACAGTTTTTAATCGATTGGCCATTCCTTGTGTCCTTGTGCTGAAGAGTTTACTGGGTTCGTATTAGTTCCTGCAGGTTACAGTGTGCCTGTGCAAGCGCATCTGTGTGTAATGTGTGTGTGTGTGTGTGCATGGCAGGAACCCTCATATCATTTACATGACTTCAATAGTTAGCATTCTGGATGACCTTCCTAACGCTGTCATCCTAATCAGGAAAAACACACATACATTCAACATCACGACCTTCACCTCAATTCTCAAACAACAAGGACCGAAACTTATATTGCTCCATCCAAAAATCTAGACATAATAACAATAATGACCAATATCAGTACAAAATTCCCCGTTGTATCAGCAATAATACAGCTATAATTGCTTTTTAATGTTGTTAACATGGACGCTATATTATTGTTTGTGCAGCTGTTGAAAGAAAACTCTCGAAGATCGGCCAAATAAAATCCAATGGTTTTATTCCTCCATCTCTATGGATGACTGCACACCCAACTCCTCAAAGACCTCAACAAAACAGGATTTACAGCTTTTGATTTAAAACACTGCTGTCTCCACAAAACCCAAATAAGCCTAGATCAGTCCCTCGTCTTGTAACAACAGCTTCTTTTGGGTCTTTGAGAGATTATATATATATATATCTTGTGTTCAGATCCATTAGGTAGATGAGTATATTAGCCAAAAATCATCCACTTTTGGCTTAGAATGTTGCTTGCATGCGCATCTATTTAATATGAAAGACTAGCAAAATACGTAATCAAATTCCACAACAGTCTAATCTTTCTGTCCGTCAGTACATAGAAATATTCACACATACGCGTATTATTTTTCTTGAATCAATATCTGTTTCCCTCCACGGCTAAAATACACCAGTGTAATGTGGATATGAGCATTTTCATGCTAAATGACTCTGGAAGCATTCCACCGGTCGGCCATCAGATAATTAAAAGGTTTAAAATCTATCATGAGCTAAATAAATCTGATGAGCTGAGGGTCTCTAATTGAGCATGCATGTGACAGAATGGTTGATTAATGAGATCATTACTAATGAGAGGCCAGTAAACCCTTAGTAAAATGCCCAGGAAAGAGGTCAATTGAGCCTCAGTATGTGTATGTGCACGTGATTGCAATACTGCAGATGTTTGCCTAACATACATGGATGATTCTTCAAATAAGGGGACTTTTTCTGTCAGCTAGGATGATTTTAAAAACAATCATTCTACTTTTAGAGGACAGATGCAAATGTATTTGATTTTCAGCATGGCTCTAATTTGACCAGATTTGTAAGATTAAATTATTTTATTTATATATTTATAAAGGCAATGAGGGAATTCTACATGCACTTTTGAATAAGAATATTTCATACATACTACTTTTATTTTTTATATTTAATGATCAAGATTTATTTGATTAAAAATATAGTAAAAAAATAATATTGTGTCATATTGTGTTTTCTATTTGAATATATTTAAAAATGTAATTTATTCCTGTTATGACAAAGATGTCAGTGTTACATGACGTCACTGACGTCACTTCTGCTGACGTCACTTCTGCTGACGTTTCACGTAACTTCTGCTGACGTTTCACGTAAATACAAAACAAAACAGAGCAAGCTCCCCCCTCCCCCCAGTGTTTCTGTAACTGCTGTGAACGCGCAAAGTGCATTGATATGAATGGTGGCGCTAACCCAAGAGAGACAGCGACAGAGCTAACATCAAGCTAACATGTCTAAGGAAACTCCAACTGTTCAGTGAGTACATTTATATGATAAATTTTATACAATATTTTTTTATTAGTTACAGCTGATATATTGAAACCTTTGGATTTCTCTTCTTATATTCCTCAGAGCGTCTTTTCTTCGCCTCAGCCATTTTCCAAAAATAATATAAAGTATTCAGCTAACCCACTCTCAGATTCACGCTGTACAATCAACTCTGTCTATTATGTGCATGCGCATTAACCCCCACCTCTTGGTTTGATCATATTGGTTGGCTGTAGTTTGTTTTTGCTTTGGTGCACATCCTGTGCCCATAGTGTTTGTTTTGTTATTGCAGCCTCTGTGTTGTCTTTCGAGACCGTTTTTTTCCCAATGTATTCAGAGAGCAGACAGCAAGACGATCAAGGGGTGATGCATACGGTTTGAGATAAAAATGAAATCGAGCTAAAATCCTGCAACATCTCATAGAGCACCTTTAAGAAACAATCATTTTAATTTAAACTCAATCACCGCTAGCAAACTAGTTTTTCTCTAAAAACTGAAATACTATAATATAAAAACCCACTCGATCAATCCAAGCTTAATCAAGGCCACGATCTAATGCGATAAACAAATACCAAACAGCTTTAAAATGCTCTCAAGTAGTAAAAAGTGCCACTATTTCAAGAAGAACACTGTGTTTATATGTCACCTTCTTCTGCAGGATGCAGTGAAATATGAAGATGAACATTCCCTGCAGAGAGTTAAAGATGGTGAAGAGGTAGGCCATGATGACTGTACTCTCGTTGATATACATCAGCCCAAACGCCCAGGTCAACCCCAGCAAACACAGCAGAGCTATTGCACCTATAACCCAGGACCTAAGAGAGAGAGAGAGAGAGAGAGAGAGAGAGAGAGAGAGAGCGAGAGTGAGAGATAAAGATAAATTAAACAAATCAAGTGCATAACTCACACACACTCGACACATATATGACCTCAGCTAGTTTATATGATCTACTGTAAGTATATTAACATGTTATGTTATTTTATTGGACTGCATCGGTTTCCTCAATTTGACAATGGTATAGAATCAGATTATAAACTGTCTCAGAGAAAGGCTTTATTCTACAGCAGTCAAATGTCAAGCTGGCTCCAGCCATAATGTCTACTAGTCTGTACTTAGCACTGAGCCTCACACTCATTTAGTGATGTCATTTAGTCTTTGGGGTCATTCACACACACACACACACACGCACACTTAGACTCACACATAATAAGCTTGCAAACCATTTATACTGTGAAGTGCGCTAATGTGACAGGCTAATGTTTGGCACTGAAACAAGATCATTAGAAAGTATGAGACAGAGAAATAGAGAGACAGACGTACAGACAGACAGGGAGAAACTTCTGAGACGATATGCAGAGAGACAGTAAATATGAATTATTGTTTCCATCAGAGACAATAATAATAAATAAATAATGGCGGATCAAGATGGTAAGACAGACAGACAGAAATATTGATTTTGAACCAACTCGGGACTGATGCAGAAAGAGAACACGCACCCATGAAGAATTATAATTACATTGTTCGTTTCAAAGAGCCACATTGAAGAATTGATGAATCGCTTAAATCATTTTAACATTCAGAGAATCAATCAAACAGCGGAGGTACTACACAAGCTAAACACTCCAATCAGAATGTGTGTTTCACAGAACTGGCACTCTGATTGGCCGGAGACCCTTACCAGTGACTATCCATAACAAGCCATGCCTCAACAGAATGCTGAAATGTAAAACAGAAAAAAGGATGGAAAAGGAAACAACAAAGAAAAAAGACAGATGAGGCTGATGAATGATTCATAAACATCATAAATAAAACAAAACAAACTCAAGAGATAAAAAAACACAGATGAATAAAATGAAAACTTCTACTTATGATGATGATGGGGATGGTGAAATATTGTTGAATTTTCTCAGCCGTAAATGTAAATGTACATATTGGGGGATGGAACGTGATGGTATAAGACGGAAAAACAACAACAGCCAGACTGCCAGTACATTTAGGAGCCCTTGCATCTTATGACAAATTGAGAGCTGCGAAGGGGGGTGGGGTTAAGCTCTCAGTAGCCAATAGCCTTGCAGGAGCAGGGATCATTTATTCTATGCACAGCAGCTTCAGAACTTTGGATGAAATTTTGTGCTGAGGCCACATTTTTGACTGAGCAAGACTTTTTAACTTTAACTTTTACTTTATTAAATCGGCCATCTTGTATCCTGTACTAGGAGAGATGTTTCTCTCAGCTAATTAAAAAGTCTCTTTTTCTGTTACTGATTTGGTGACAAAGAGACTAATAGCACTAAGGTTAAGGTTAGATAATGGCAATAGGGCTATACTGTGTACTGTGTACTGTGTACTAAGAAGAAAAGCTCTTCTGTTAGGCATATTAGAGAGCGCACAGTTGCCATAGACACAAAAAACTTGAGTTTATTCCACTGTGTGGAAATAATATACAAATACATATAAAGAGAAATACACACACACCACCATTCAAACTTTGAGGTCAATAAGATTGAAGTTATTACCTGAAAGGAATGTGTACTTTTATCTAGCAAGGACAAATTAAATTGCTCAAAAATGTCAGTAGGGACATTTACACTGGTACAAAATATTTCTATTTCAAATCAATTTAGTTCTTTTGAAAATTTTTATTCATCAAAATCACAGCATCACAGAAATGAACTTGGATTCTAAAATGTAATAACATTTGACAATATATGGTTTTCTCGGTTTTCGATCAATTATAACAAGCCTTGGTGAGCCTTCTTACTTTCTTGATGAGGCTTCATTAAAAAAACTTACTGACCTTTGTAAGAAAAAATGATGGACGTTGAAGATCTTGAAGAAGTTGTTTATTGCAGTATAGCAGTGACAAAGTACATGTGGTACCTT
>JAUCMS010000001.1:10730013-10763470 GCA_032357445.1 Enteromius radiatus
CTTCTTGGTGGATGAGCATGATCAAACACATATTGTGGAGTGGAATCTGGGTCGAGGCAGACTATAGTTTCTTACACCTTACTGAGCTTTTGAATGGAAATACATAGTTACATATTAAGAGTTCAGATTCAAAAGCCTCTAAATACGTTTTTAAATTGGCATTTCTCCTATGTACAGTATAGGTTTCTATGTAAGTACTGGTACTTCTGAATTGGTTGAGGTACTTGATAAACATATACAACGTGTGGAGAGCGTTCTTTCAGTATCATTATCTCATTTTTACCAAGATGGCTTTTAGAGGCTTTTCCATCTGAAATCTTCATATTAACATGTGTTTAAAGGTGTTTAAATGACATTGCCAAAGAACAGGTTTTTAATATCCAATGTACTGACATTCGTAAGTTTTTAAATTTGCCTAAAAGATCGAAATACTTTTGGTGTTGTTACTAAAATAAAATAATAAACTAGAATTACCAAATAAAAATCAAAGCCGATGCAAAATAAATAGTTTTTAAAAATACAATGCAGTACAATAATAGTATATGAATAATACTAAAATATAACACTCTTAGCTTTTTAATTTGATTGAGTGAATGATTCAATGACTCACTCAAAATGAATCAGTGCTTAGAACCATTAAAATAGTGAATCAATGTAACCTGAAAATCACTAATGTACAAATAGACAGTTTGGAAAGCCCCACTGTTGTTGTACTACATATAAATGTTTCTGAAATGCCACTTGTCCAATCAAACAAGAGTACTGTAACAGTTGTATAACATGAATATTTGTGCAGAATTTCAGCATTTGGGTCACAGTTTTAAACAGTGACTCCTCTGCCTGTGTTCTGAACATCAAAAAGAATAATCAATTACTGAAATATGCTAACTAACCTAGATTCAGTATGTACTGTCTGCCAGTGGGCTGTAGTCTATAGATGAAACATGCTACACACTGTGCATCACACACTTCCCGATCCCCCACATTACTGGCTGTGTATCAACACACCCTTATATGCCAGCCCCAAGTGTCCTAGCTCTTAAAGATAATGCTGACTTAATTTAACTAAATAGCGCAGGGAATGTGATTTATGTGATTTTTTTTTTTAATCATTACTGATTCTATCCCATGAGAACTTAAACATCAAGGCGAAAATGACAGATAAAAGACACTTTAAACTTCATCGAACTTTAGATAGGCAGAAGAACATTCTTCTCATTTAAACACCTCTAAGGAACGGTCCAGAATTAAGGGACAATTGCATGTTTAGTGAAAATAAAGACAGTCGCCATGTAAGCGAGAAAAGCAATAAAGTACACACACATTGAAACACAGAATAAATGCCTTACTTGATGTTGTCCAGGCAACCAGAGTCAGGCTTGAGAATCGCTGTGTGGTGAAACATCTTATATAGTGCAATGCCCAGGAAAATAACATTTAGCTGCAACACAAAACACAAAATGCATGTTACAAATGTAAAAACTTTAAAACTATAATAGAGGATTTTGGCATTTGTTTGTGATTTATGAAATCCTTACAGAGTATATTCTCACTTGTATATCAGAAATGTATCTTTGGAATGAACAGATTTAAATGAATAAAATAATGCAGAATAGCTCAATGGAGGATTCACATTTGTCCTTGCTTTTCTAATCAGGAAAATCACAATATTATCATGGGAACCAGTGATGCACCAAAATGAACATTCTTGGCCAAAACTGAAAACTATGGAGCCAATGAATCTGAAAATGCTCATTTCTAAATAAATCATTAAAATAATTAAACAAGCCTTTGTTTGGTGGGATAAAAAACAAATAATTAAATAACCTGATAACTGCATAGAATAGCATTTATGCATCTGTCATGTTAATAAAATGATTTCAAACATCTATCTACACACACATCATATTTTTTTGTTTTAATTATATTTGTACGCAATTAGAAAAAATTGTTAACTGCGTAAATGTTTAAAAGTTACATTTCTTTCTTTCTATACCATCCTACACTAATAATGCAAAAACCACGCGAAAAATAAATCTTTGGTTGTCTAAATTGTTTTTAAAGCAGTGTTTCAGCTGAGATTTACAATAAACAATTAAGATAAAGCAAACCCAACTTCCACACACTCACATGCTCCCTCTTTCTCTATATATAGCAATGGGATGCTCAGCTTGTCTGGTGGGGTGACTGTGACTTTCCCGTAATTGGGAAAATGCCCTCGACAGACCATTATCTGAACCCCCCGTGTGGGTGTGTGCGCGCCAGTGTAGAATTGGCTCTGCTTTATCATTCTCTAAACCCCCCAAAGTGTGTGTTTGTGTGTGCGTGTTAAACTCACCATGATGATGAGAGTAGCAGGCCCAATGAAACTCCAGATAAAGTAAGTATCCAACCTTAGCCAGCACCTACACAGAAAAAGAGAGAGATTTTCAAGTGAAACTGATCTCCAACGGTCTCCAATTAAGATCAAAGCAAGTTAAAGTTCCAGCAAGGAGTGTTCACGTTATGTTCTGGTGTTTGGTTGATCATCGCATTCAGAACGGAGCTCATTGACCATGGAACATTTGGAACCTCAAGGGGTGACTGACAACCCAGAACTGAATTATTAAAATCTTCATCTCCGCTATACTGAAATCACCTCTACAGCTCAGCAGGAGTGGAAGCACTGCAGTTAGAGTGTGTGTGTGTGTGTTCCAGGCCACCAACACAGTCAGACATGCTCCCTCTTAAAGAACAGATACCATATGCTAGAGAATGCAGAAACCAAATAGGATTATAAATATTTTAGGAATTTCAATTCATGCGCGCTGGGATTAGGCCACGCAGACATGCTCTTTGTGCTATATTTTTGCTCTTACCAGCCTGGCACTGATTTCACCAACCATCTGCCATGACAACACCTTAATTTATGCTCCTCTCTAGCGTGGTCTTTATATGGAGGCGTAGAAAAAATGTGAAATTTGAAAGTGTGGGGGACACATTAAGGCATGAAAAGCACTGATTATCTGCCAAAAAGTGGGGAGACGAATGTTCTAAAAGTGGCACAGCCACGTTTTTCCCTGCATAAGAATCCCTACGCCCCTGTTTAGATCTCCACTTTTGGCTCATGTTAACAGGATATGCAGATAAAATAGTATTCTTCCCCTTCCCTCCCTCCCTCTCTCCCTTCGATTCATTTCTAGTTTTTAAATGAGTGTGACCTAATTCTATGGTCTGGTGAGACTTTGTGCTTGAGTGACCACCACTTATTCATATGCCACATTCAGCATCTCATCTTTAAATGATGATTTTTACTGAAATATTTATCTGAGTGAACATCCCTTACGGCTGTGTCTGGACACTAACTGCAGTGACACCAGCTGAACAGTTTTCTTTATGAATATGAATTAGGGCAATTTCACCAGTTTGCCCATTTCAGAACTCGTGAACGCACAGGCGACTTTCAGTACAACCTGATCTGATGCGCGTGGCACTTGCAAAACATTTTGCTGGAGTAGACAGCATTAGAGGGATTTCTGATTTCCCCTACTCACTGATCACAAGTTAAGTCATTTTGTGGCTTACTGCTATCAAAGAGAGACAGTTTTTAGATGACATGTCTGATTTTAGATGGCATGTCTTTAATTTTATTCATATTTGGTGTACTTACTGTACTGTTACAGTAAAGTTTGGGGTGGGAAGTAGGTTTTTTTTAAATCTTTCTAAGGCTGCATTACTGTATTTACAGTAAAATCAGAATAGAACAGAAATCATATTCTGGAACATTAATAAAATTTAAAATAATTTCTATTTGAATTATTATGAATGCAATTTATTCATGTGATGCAAAAGCTGAACTTTCAGAAGTCATTACTCCAGTCTTCAGTGTCACATGATCATTCATGTTGATTTGATGCTAAAGAAATATCATTATATTGATGAATATAATGTTCAAAAAACAATCTTTTATAACTTTGCTAATGTTTTTACTGTTACTTTTGATCAATTTAATCTGTAATTGCAAAATAAACTTATTAATTTCTGTTGATTTGATGCTAAAAATATATATTTGATGAATAGAATGTTCAAAAGAACAATCTTCTGTAACTATACAGATGTTTTAACTGTTACTTTTAATCAACTTAATGTGTAATTATGCTTTGGATTCCCTGGCCTTTATTTTAAGGACAAAACAGCTGAAACATTATTCAAATATTATTATAGGAATTTGTAATGGCAAGAGGGTTAAGTACATGATGACAGAGTTTTTATTTTTTGGTCACTTTAATGAGTGAATTAATAATTGATTTAAGTCAAGTTATTTGTGCTCATGAAGTCATTTACCACAAAGCGGTCGTGTTTTTATCCAAAGTGACTTTCAGGGCACTAATTGCATAGCCATTCCCCTTTGAGCAGTCTGCTGTGAAGTGTCTTGCTCAAGGGCACTGTGTTAATAGAGCACGTCTGTGATCTCAGTAACTCCTTTCCTGTGTCACTAAATCCTGGGATTGAACCTACAATCTTCCTTAACCACTAAGCAACATAGCTCGTAAGAAGGCAACTGGGTCTTTGCAAGCAAAATTGGAAGCCGACAGATGCATTTTGGACATCACACTAGTGATAGACCAATATATTGGCCAGACAGATTAACTGGCTGATATTTACGTCTGCTTGGCCAATTAAAGTGTTACCTCCCCCTTATGTCAGTTCCAAAATCTACTGAAAGCTCTCTCAATGAATAATAATAAGCAATGCCTTTAATTCTTTTCTAGTGGATTTTTATTTTTAAGTTATTTATTTATTTTCTAGAGGATTATTTTGTGCAAACATTGTGTGGAATAATTATGTAAAATAAGTGTACTTTTAATTATGTGGGTAAACGGTTTTACCTAAAAGTCCAATTGCATAAATGTGTTTCCTCTTAATAAGTGTCTTTCAAAGCTCTCTTCAATTAGATTTTTTTCCTCTTTAAATGTTTTTTTGCCCTTCAAACTAAAATATTTGTAATAGCTGTTGAATAAACAAATGAACACAATAAAACCACACTGTCATACTATCTGCCAACTACAGACACAAAACTGTCATGAGGTACAAATATGTATTTAAAAATACTGATATGGACCTTTAAGGTTAGTACATAAGAAGTAGATTTTGCACCTTATGGTGACAACTTTTTTACACCTTATGGTGTACATTTTTCATACATACAGTACACATACAGTGTGTGTGCTTTAACAAAGTTTTACCATTTTTGTTCATTTTTTTTCAACTTTATGTTACTGTTTGCATTTTTGCTTTGGGTTAATTATTATTGTTTTACTGTAAAAATGTCACTGAAAAAAGTGTTTATACAGTCCACATATGGTGCATGTTTATTCTTTCTTTAGCAATAATGATTCTTTAAAAAAGCTTATTATATTGCCAATTGTATTTGCCATATACATACACTCTTTCGGTTCCATAGCTGCGATAGTCCACAGCGGCAGACACAGCCACTATCACAGCAGGCACTCCGTATCCAGTGAGATAGAAGTACTTGGTGCGCGAATACTCGCTCTCGAACACTTCCACCAGCATGATGTACAGCTGTACGCCTTCCAGAAACATCCATGTAAACGCAGCCAAGAAGAAGAAATGCAGCAGAGCCGCAAACACCGCACAGACAATCTGAAACAAAGACATACATGCTAAGCACAAAAGGTGCTGAAACTATCTACCAGTATCTGTGTGATCTGTGACTCTGCTTTGAGTATTAACCGTCTGTCCTGTTATCACTTTAGAAATTTCCCGACGGATTTCCAGCATTTTATCTTTGTCATTTTCCATTTGTCTTGCTTATATTCTCCTCTCTCACTCACTCTTTCTCTCTCTCTCTCTCTGAGGATACAATGAGATTTTTGTTATTAACGAGAGGTCAAAGACCCTCTCCATTTCTATAATTAACAAGAGTCAGGTGCTCAACCTAACGACTTAAGGAATAGTGTGTGTGTTCTGCAATAAATCTAAATCCATCAAGTGTGTATATGTGGTGCTTTCCATACGGAGCTGGTGTGTGTGTGTGTGAGTCTCGTACGGGTTGGTCTGCGCGGTTGATTCCAGTGAGGAAGAGTGTCTCGGCGATAAAAAGGGAGATGCACAGGTTCTTGTGGATGGTGTTCCTGTCGCTTTGGAGACCGCGGAAGAAACAGAAGGTGAAGATGCAGATGAGCAGACAGACCAGAGACAGCAGGATCCCCACCCACGTTATAACGTCCAACAGCAGCTCATGCACCTGGCCCGCTTTCTGAGAAACAGAGAGAGATGAAGGGCAGGAGGATGTTAGTCAAACTCCATGTCTACTACCTTAGGTGAAGTATAAAATACTAACTTTCCACTTGTCTGTAATGAAAATAGCAGCAGCCTTACAAACAGTATTCCTGTTTGTGATCATATACACTAAAACATACACTACTGTTGTTTGAGTTGTGTTTGTTACATTCACAGAAGCTGCATTTATTTCATTAAATATTCTGTAAAAATATGATATATTATTACAATTTAAAATAACAGTTTTCTATTGTTTTTAGCATCAGATTCTTCATAAATACTCAATAACATGTCTTATTATTATCATCACAGTTGAAAACAATTGTGCTGCTTAATACTTTTGTGGAAACCATCATAACTTTTTTTAGGGATGTTTGAAAGAACAGCTTTTTACACTCTTAAAAATAAAGGTGCTTAAAAGGTTCTTCACAGCGATGTCATAAAGGAACCATTCAGTCAAAGGTTCTTTAAAGAACTCTTTCTTACCTTTTTAGAATCTGAAGAACCTTCTTTCTACACAAAGAACCTTGTGTGAATAGGAAAGGATGTTCAGACCGTTTAGACAAAAAAGGGTCCCCTATGGCAATGTGAAGCACCTTTATTTTTAAGAGTGTATATATATATATATATATATTCTTTACAGTTACATCAATATAAATCATCCTTGCTGTACTTCTTATTTTTAAAAATCTTTCTGAGCCCAAATCTTTGAACGATTGTGCACAAATATATACTTGATTATTATTTTAGCCCCTGGAAAGAAAAGAATCATTAGCATCATGCACTGGTGTGTAAGTTGGTAAATGTAACCTTTTTACTCAACTAAAAAGATTGTCCCTACCAAGGAAGTTCTTCACTGGAAGAGTTCAGACAGGAAGATGCATTAATGTGTTCTACTAAGGCCTAGATTAAATTTTCTTCATTTTATTTTTTTTTGCAGTAGTGGAGAAATACTTGGATAAACACCACTGATAATTTTTTGGTAGGTGAAATAAATACAGATATATAATAATTGCACATATTGTGTCATGTGTGAATGATGAGCAGATACAGTTTGTGGGCCTGGGTCTGGGTCAGACAGCCCATTCATTTCAGTGCTGGTGTGAGAAATTTGGAGCACTGCGGCTATGACAAGACTCTGTGTTCGGTGAATGTGTTCAGTCAAGCCTGCACACACACAAGTACACACACTAAATGCT
Organism: Enteromius radiatus; assembly: GCA_032357445.1. NCBI lineage: Eukaryota > Metazoa > Chordata > Actinopteri > Cypriniformes > Cyprinidae > Enteromius > Enteromius radiatus. Next base: position 10,737,498 of record JAUCMS010000001.1, read on the forward strand.
TTTATTAATCATTCATACGTATACGCAACATCCATTAATGCAGCCTCAAGGGTGTGGATCCAAACGATGTGTGTGTGTGTGTGTGTGTGTGAATGTTTAAGGTCAATCCTCCCCTCTGCACACAACATTTACATTTATGTATATCTTGACCTTTCGCCTTTTCGTTTTGTGCATTAATCATTTTAGCCGTCTTCTGTTGACGTGCACAAACAAGCTTTAACATCATAACATGATCATGCATGTACAACATATTAGTTCACACTATATTTGGGCTTTCCATGTCTGTGATTGTCCATTTATTACTGATTTTATATGTGTGTGTGTGTGTAGGTGCCCACGATTTAAGAGAGAGAGAGTGAGCAATGAGTGTGAGTGTCCTCACCGAGATAACACACATTACACAGTCTAACAGCCCAAGGGAAGAGCCGAATGGCTTCAGGAGACCTGTGAGGTCTCTTTTAGTGGTAGATGACGTAACCTATTGCAGTGCTAGTGAGTGCAGTTCAAATTTTTATACTGGGTCTGGTTGTAAATCTCAGGTTAGCTGTAAAGTAGTCTATTCTCCACGGAACTACTAGAAAGTCACAGCATTAAATTCAAAGACCACTATTTCATCAGGCATAATAATGGGCTTATGCTTGCTGAGGCCACATAGATTTGTATGAATGAAACACAACATGATATTCAGTGCCCACCAGCTCAATGTTCTCAATCAATTCTTTATCCATTTAAGGTGGTACACCAGCTCACACTAGGTTGATCAAGATGGACCACAAGATTAACTTCTTTCCCACCAGATGCTAACTTGCTGGGAATTCACTTTACTAGTCTGGACCAACTAATAATGGCCATCTTTGAACTGCTTTAAATGCAGTTTTAAGGAACAAGTTACAAACTGAAGTTGACTTACAGTAAGTCGTAGTTGCATTACGTTATGATTAATTTAAAACTATAGTGGGCAGTGTTTGTTTATTAAAGTCGCTCTATAAAATGTTCTTTAAATTAAGTCAGTATCTTACTAATGTTATGTTTATTTATTTAGTTATTTATATTTGCCTTTTATTATGATAGGACAGTAATGAGATAGGAAGTGAAAGTTAAATAGAAACATGAAAAATAATCAAAATGACAAAAGCACATGGCAAAATGAAAAGTTTGAAAAGCTAACTGAAAATATTAATAAATACTACAATAGTACATAAATAATACTAAAATAACTGGTGCATGGAAATGTGTTAAACAGTGACCAGGAATTGTAACATTCTGAAAAAAGCACCTGTTAATAATTTGTGTTATTAATATATACAGTATTTAAATATAGTGTTTTTTCTCTTCTTGCCATATTGTAATCATCTGAATAACAAATGTGAGCCTGCAGCACAAAACCAAGTGTTGTATGGGTCCAAATAATAGATTTTTCTTTTATGCCAAAAATCATTAGGATATTAAATAAAGATCACGTTCCATGAAGATATTTTGTAAATTTCCTATCATAAATATATCAAAACATCATTTTTGATTAGTGACATACATTGCTAAGGATTTAATTTGGACAACTTTAAAGGCAATTTCTCAGTTTTTGCACTCTCAGATTCAAACAGCTGTATCTCAGCCAAATATTGTCCTATCTTTAACAAACCATACATCAATGGAAAGCTTTCCAGATGATCAGATGATGAAATTGATCCTTATGACTGATTTTGTGGCCCAGGGTAACAAATCAAGAAATCCTAAATCAATATATATTTTCAGTAGTACTTCCACTGATGAGATGAGCATTGATAACACAAGTGTGAGACATACCTTGACCTCCACGTGGGCCATAAGCACTGCAAAGTTGGTGAGGTGTGTGCAGGAACAGGAGGTGTGAGTGCGGTTAGTGCCTAGTAGTCTGCAATCCTGAGTGGACCAATATCCTGTCATGGTGCGTTTGGAGTAACTCCAAAAAGAGCAGTTCGGATTGAAGTTTTCTTCTGACTGCTGGAATGAGGAGATGCACATCATAAACTCGACGAAAATACACTGAAATATCCTGAAACGTGAAAGAGTATATAATACCTGAATGTGTTTGACAGTGAAGACCACAGGTTCAGACAGGTAGACCTTGTTACTCTCTTTATTGATTGCTGCTGTAATAACAGGTGAGTTGACTATCAGGGAATAGTTTGGATAGGCTGCTTCACTGCCCAGACGCACGCTAGCGTTCTCCGTGGAGAGGTATTGACCAAGGTTCTTGTAGAGAACAAGTGCCATGCGGATCTCACCTGAGGAATAGAAAACACACAGAAGTGGTCAGTCTGGAAAGTTTCAGATCGCGAATTAGACAGAGGAAGATGGACCAAGACAAATTACCATTGCGTCCTTGCTGCTTGAGTGTGTTGGCGGAAAGATGAATGGAGTTGCCAGTTAGTCCAGATTGAGGAAAGCTTAGATCAGCCAGATTAACATCTGTACTTAGACGTGCCACCTCCAGTTCTGCAAAACATAAACATGCTCACCATTAAACACTGCCCCCTATCAGCCTGGAGGAACTATAAGTTCTAGTAGAAAACCGAAATTAGGAAAAATACTGATCAAACAGTCTATTGATATATATATATACATGCACACACATATATGAGACAAGTAAAAATACAGACAGTATGTGGATGCTGTGGAATAAACTCTGTGTTACCCCCATTCTAAAATGAATATATTTAAAACGCACATCCGTAAGAACAACCACATTTGCTTCAAGGTAAATTAATGCTAATAACTTAATGTTAATTCATTTACGTATGGATTCAGGTCACAGCAGAGGTGACAGCTACTAAAAAGCTCACAGTAGCACAGATGGTGTGTTGCGGAGGCATTAGAAGAAGTTCTGTTCACTTACGCTAATGTTATCATTTGTAATCGATTTCAAATGAGGCTTCTCTCTTTCCAGTTGACTGTGATAAGGGTTGTCTCAATACTGAGTTGCAGGTTTTAATTTGACCATTTCTTCAAAGAAAGATAAAAGATGATTTGCAATCTCACACTTCATTACAGCTCACGAGGAATAATACAAGAATATTATACTGAAAAATGCATTTTTATGAGGTGTACTGTAAGGCTAGCAACAGTGAAGAGCTTAGCGAAAAGTCAGTTATAACAGCATAGCAGTTTTAACAAAAATTTTAATATATCAAGTTGTATTATTTATTATTGTTATTTTAATATAGCATGTTCAAATTGTATTTTATTTCCTTACTTTTAAAGCATTTTCTTTTTTTATATTTCTATTTAACTTTATTTTTTTATCTCAATTTTGGTCAATTTAAACATATTTTACCAAGTCTTAGTTGCCAATTAAATAATTTTTTTTTTATTTTATTCATGTTTAATTTTAATTAGTGCTGTAAAACAAATTGTGATAAATCGCATCCAAAATACTAAGTTCTTGTACAAAATATATGTGTGTACTGTGTGTCTTTTAAACACATGCATGTATATATTTAAGAAAAAATGTATGCTTATATATATATATATATATATATATATATATATACATGTATATATATATATGATAAATAGCTATGTATAATATGAATTAAGAATAGAAATGTATGTATATACATATAAATATGTTCAAGATATACACAGTATTTGTGTGTATAATAAATATACACAGTAAACATACATACATTATGTAAACAAAAATGTTTATTTAGGATGCGATTAATCACGATTAATAGTTTGACAGCACTAATTTTAATTGATACAATAGTTTTAGTTAACAATAAAAATGTTGACTATTCCCATGGTATTTCAACTAAAGCATAAAAATAAATGTAATAAATTCTGAAAAAAAAAAGACATAAAGATAAATTTGTATTACATTTCGTGTAGATTAAAGGGTAAATCAGATCTGTAAATCCATAAGAAATCTGTAAAAAAAATATTTTGAAGAATAAAGTCAAGTTAGACTCCCCCCACCTCATCAAAACATGCAAGCAACCTTGGGGTTTAAACATTCATAATTTAAAAAAAGAAAAAAAGAAAACATGCCTGCATCTACAAATCGAAGTTTGTGCATCTATAAATCAGTGTATTGATTGTCCAGTATTCGTTTAAGACACTGCATCGTGAACAATGTTTATTTATTGAGTTAAGATGAAAGATATCTTTGGCTGGCCAAATAGCTTTATGAATTCACTTTGAGACATGTGCGTATTTGTGTATGTGCTATATCACATCAGCATGTGAAGTCTGCAGTTCCCTTGGGGAAGTGATGAGTTATACAACAGACGTGTTATGAAGTTATACATCTTTAAATCACATCTGAATCTATGCGTGTATGTGTGTGTGAGCATTATTAAAATCATTTCCCTCATATCTGCAGGTGGTCTCTAGGCCAAGCTACAGGCGGTTCATGTAATTTTCTACCCAGGTTTTGTAATATAAAGTATAAAAATACAGCTCTGTGTGTGTCTGTTCATGCACAAGTGTGGGTTTTATGAAACACAGATTTCTGTTGCATCTCAAAGAGCAAAAAAATCCTTGTTATAGGCAAACTTTAACACCCTCCTGATCTCATTTAATAGATGAGATACTTTTATGTCATCATTACAGTAATTTATTTACAAACTGCATCACGCTATACCTCTCTAATAATCAAGCTAGCAAGATGGTGCAAATTTCCTAAGTAGTTCTCGGATGAGATGCAACATATTGTATACGCTCGTCTGCAGATGACTGAATCACTGAGCTTGTGACAGATTTGGAGTGCTTTTACCCTCCTCAGACCTGTCTTAGAGCTGAACGCACTGTGGATTACCTGTTAGTCACTTTTTTAGAGGTCTGGGAAAAGAATATCCCGGATAAAGGACATATAAGAAAGCATATTTTCAGGTGGAAAGAGAGATACTCGCACAGAAAACACAAAGAAAACCTGAAGTAATAAACTCACACCCCCCAGGGTAATGATCAGAGGGATACGGTGTGTGTGTGAGAGAGAAAAAGATCCATAAGGAACAGAGCGGCCCAGTTATATAAACCACTTCAAGCACTGCACAGCAGATATGGTGCCTTCAAAGCAGACACACACACACGCACACATACACAGGCTGCAGGGGTGCTCACACTGTGCTAACCTAATTAGCTGAATCTAGTCTTCACAGAAAACTGTGCACTGCAACATACAAGCATAATCTATAAACATGCTTTATTCAAACCAGACAAGTCATTTAGATCGTTCTTCTAGTATTCTGTTTTAAAAAGATTTAGAGAGCATCTTTTGTCACCTAAATATGACAATATCTGCATTCAGTCTCTAAAGAAACACTTTTTCCTCCTTGTTCTCCACTCGTCAGTGTACACATTCATTTAACAAGAACAGCTCATAGCATAAAGAAAGCCTTAAAGGAGGGAGAGTGAGTGAGAGAGAGCGAGAGAGAGAGAACGAGAGGAGGAATAAGTTTCTCATTTGAATAAACGGATAATGGTGGGAGATTTTGTCTGCGAGATTAAGATTAGCTTTCGGCTAAGATTTGAGATTGAAGATCAAAAAACGAAGAACATAATGATAAAAAACACTATTTTCTTTTTTACTCAAAGGCTTATGTATGCAAAAAAGGATTTGTGCTCAGTGCTGAAAAGCATCTAAGAAGTTCTGCATATTAATTTCTTGCTTAAGTCTTGTGTAAAAGACACGTAAAATATGGTTGCATAAGTCCATGTTTCATAACTGATTTGACATGTCTGACTGCAACACATTGTCTGTCTGTAGTATACACTAGAAGTCAATGTATATGGAGAGGGATTGTTAGGTAAGCTAAAAATATATAAACAAAACAGAATTATATTTCATATATAATATCATATTTTTTATGTTGCAAGCTAACCACTCGGCACATTGATAGCTAATTATTCTATAAGCTTAGCCTATGTAAATGTAGTATTCTTGATATAATATTATACATTATTTTTAATTAAATTATTTTTTAATATATATTTTTGTTTTTATTTACATTTTTGCATTTGTTACTAGCTTTTGAAATGTTAATTTCATTTTACATTTTTATATATATATATATATATTTAATTTGTATGTATTTCAGTTAAGTCTCCAAGAAACATTTCTCATTTTTATTTATTTCATTATTTATTGGTTGGCTCAGGCGTGGACTCAACAGGCGAACTACACTCACTGAGGTTCTTTTAGCACTGACAACCGTTTCTAAGTCTAATTTAATTATATTACCGTAAATGTTTTACCAGAGCCCAATTTTGTTTTAGAGGGCTCTTAAATGTCTGAAAAAGATTTATATTTCCCTCTGTCTGGTGTATTTCTCATCCCAGCCAGTGATAATACTAGTGAAGGGTTTGGAGCCGTCCATGTTCTTCTGATGCCATCAGCCAGCTTCCTCTAACTTCAGAGTGCTTAGTTACTTGGCATTTACAGCTCAGGTGATTGGCAGAACTAAGTGCCCATGAGCAGAGATAGCAAAGATTGCCCACTTTAGAACCAGCTGAGCAGCTGCCATTGAGATGAATGGGAGTGCTAACAGTTAGCCACGTATATTTGCATAAAAGAGATCACACAGATGTCGGTGGAGTTTTTTGATGTTGCTTATCCTCTAATGAAACTCTCCAAAAACAACCCTGTAAAACATCAAGGCCAAACAACTAAGGCAGATGATCAGATGCCAAAAAAACATGCACAAAAAACACAAGTGATGAAATACGCAGAGAGAGGGGGGGAAGCTAGGCTAGAGGGCAATCCCATGGAGAGCTATTTCTCTCAAACGAGATGCATGTGAACTGGCCTTGAGTGGTGGAATGGCGGATAAATTGTTTGCCAGGAACGATAAATTTCCCCCTTTGCACTGTGAAAGCACTGGAGCAGAATACAGCAGTTAGCATGGATCCATGAACACCATCCCTCCTCCTTGATTTCTCTCTTTTTTATCTTTCTTTGCCACCGGCTCCCTCACTTTCTTCCTCTTTCTATTCTTTGTCAATGCAAACAGTAAAAATGAAAGGAACGGTTCTTCAAAAAAAATTTAAATGCTGTCATCATTTACCCAACCTAATGTCGCTCTAAACCTGCATTACTTTCATGCTTCTGTGGAAGACAAAAAGGAGAAATTGTGAAGACTGTACTGGTTTCTCATTACAGTTATCACGGACTAGAGCTTTAAAGCTTAAAAACAAGCTGCAAAAGTACCATATAATATATCATAAAATATGTGTATAATATGTGATCTCTGCAGACTTCTGAGTCTAACAGAATTAAAAAAAGAATTAAATGAAATTAGTATTACACTTAAACGCAAATAATACTACTCTGTCACCGATTTCTGTAATTTGAACAGTATTTTACTGTAATAGGGACAGTAAAATGTATATACAGTATTTTACTGTAAAAGTTTATGGGAAATATGGTCACTAATGTATTCTTTCAATACTGTACAGTACACAACTGTAAATTTACTTGCCCGTGAAAAACTGACCTATAGAAGTTTTTTTTTTTTAATCCCATCATGCTGTTTCTCATCTGAGTGCTCGTCAACTTTGACTGTCAAAACTACTGAAATGTAACCACACCACAAACTCATATTTACTGTATTTTATTTACACTACCTTTTAAAAGTTTTTAGATTTTTAAGTCTTTGAAAAAACGTCTCTTCTGCTCACCAGACCTGCATTTATTTGATCCAAAGTACATCACAAAATACAATTTTACAATACATCCCCTTGCCACGACCCTGTGACCCCGCCGAATCGGCTCCTCAGCGAAAACCTGCAGGTGTACTGAATCCATGCTCTCTTATACTCACACAGTCATAAGGTGCACCTGGATGCAATTAGTGCACATCAATGTTCATTGGCCTTTTGAATAAAGCTCAGAGGTGATTGGCCTCTCATGCGAGTTCCCATATGTAAAGTTGTTTTTTTTTTACATTTAAAATAAACTCTGTAGTACTGATACTGTAAAATAAAATACAGTAATAATACAGGAAATAAAAAAAACAGTAAATTCATTATTATACTGTAAATTAAATTCAGCTGACAGTCATTTACTGTAAAATTTACAGCAACCTTTTTTACAGTGTAATATAAAACTGTTTAAAGTGTAGAGTCACAGCATCTCTCAATGAAATATTAAATCGCACACTAAATTGTGAATATTTCGATATTTTTATGTATTCTTAACAGTGTTTTAGAGGCAAATGTCATGAATGTACTTCTGCATGACTATATTTCTACACAAATGTGTCTTTACATGAAGCTGTGGACGATAAAATACAAAATAAAAAGTTGGCTTCCAAGACAAACTTGCTGTAGTAAATTTCTCACTGAAATAAAATATGTTACTTGCTCAACAGCCACAGGTCATGTAACTTCAATAAAAATAACTATGCATTATTTTGCAGCTCATAGAAAAGAACAATAGGCTATCATGTATTTTCCAAAGCCAATTTTTATTTGCTTTTGGCTTTTGGTGAATGTTAATTTTAAACTCTGGCTGTAAAACTGTGTATGCATGAGCTCATTGTTTTGATTGATTGCTGCAGCTATAAAATTTCAGCAATGTTTTGATTAATGTCATGGTTATATGCGGATGTGTGTGTGGGCAGATGAATGTGAGACAGAATTTGTCATTATATTTGTGTAAGAGTGTATGATTGACAAAGAAATCTCAGTATGCTTTGTTTATTTTTCTTAAAGTAAGGGCTTTTTATTAAAACATTGAAAGAGAGATTACATTATTACTATTTAGGAACTTTCACTATTTTTATTTCCATTTGTTTCAGCCGAGTACATAAAGACATCTTTCTCAAGATTTCATGTCTCTTTTCATGGGTGTCACATCAGCTAATTACTGGGATGCCTCAAGGTTCATTACTCAGTCCTTTTCTTTTTTTCCATACACACAAGATTGTGTTTCATAAAGGCATACGTCTTCCTATTACTAGATAATGCAGCTCTATCTTTTGTTTCAACCTGATGATTTTCAGAGTGCTCTAGCTCAACCTTTCATATACAAAGCTTGTAATCCCTGCAAACCCTGTTCAACTGCCCTCTAAATATGTTATTGATTTGGAAAAAACTAACAAACTTAAAAAAAAAACTAATTTGTAGCATAAATTATTTTTTAAATCAATTACTTTAAAAATTAAGTTCTTCCAAATAATTTCAACTTAATTGAGTGGCGGTCCTGGAACCAATTAATTTGATCTATTTCTGTTTAAAGTAACAGCACGGCACATGCTAAATGTAACTTATTTACCATGTCAATTTAATGAGCAAGTAATATCTTGACATTAGCACAATCATTGCTCATGATTCAGTGTAGTGTATATCTTTATATAGCCTCCCACAACCTAACTTCAGCACAATGGTGAACAAAAAACCTTCATAAAACATAACATAAACTAGAAATCCACTACCGTACCGTAGTGATTCAGGACAAGCCAAAAGCATGATTTGGAAAATGGATTCATGGTGTACTCGCTTATTATATTAACTGTGTGTAAATTTTGAACAACAAAAAGTTGCAGACTGCAGCTTTAAGTTAATGTAATGATCAGCATTATGTCAACAGAACTCATCAAAATAATGTTCACAATTTTCTTTTTAATGACAACCAACAGTGCTTTACTATCCACATTTCAACAACAGACCATTCGCATTGGTTTGCACTTATATCATGTCAGAGTATGTGGTTCAGCTCATTGTCCAAGCTCTTGTCATTTCAAGACTGGACTACTACAGTGCTCAACTGGCCAGCCCTTTCACACAGCGCAACTAAGCCTCTGCAGATGATCCAGAACACGGCAGCACTGCTGGTCTTCAATCAGCCAAAGAGGACTCACATCACACCTCTCCTGATCTCACTCCACTGACTCATAGTCGCTGCCAGAGTCAGATTTGAAGCTTTGACGTTGACTTTCAGAACTGCCACTGGACTGGCACACTCCCACTTCAATGCTCTCCTACAAGTTAGTCATAGAATGAGGGACGCCTTAATGCTCATTCCAGAAAAGGGACAAAGTCACTTTCCAAAACCTTCACATTCTGTTCCTCTCTGGTGGAATGAGCTGCCAACCTCAATCCGATCTACTGAGACCATCACAGCTGAAGGCACACATCTTCCTCAAGCACTCCACAACTGTAAACTTTAGGCACAGAAAAAGTCAACTTCTTATTTTTTGCACTTCATCTCTGTTCTATAGCTTGTTTTCTAATCTTGCTTTCTAATATAACTTACATTGAATTCTTCAAAAACTGCAGTGACAAATTTCTCTTTAAATAAAATCATCTGCCTTAATGTAAAGTTTCATTTGTATTTTTGGAAACTGATTATTGTTTTTAGATATTAGTATCAGTATCAGATGGAATAATATGTGGTGCACTACACTTCATCAAAAGTTCCAGTATATACAATACCACCAAGGTTTGAGCTAAAAGGTTTTTTTCGTCTTAAATTTCTAACAGATGCAGGAACATAAAAGTGCCATTACGGCTGCATTTAGCAGTAAATTGTGACTATCACTCTGACACCCCTGGAGCATTTATGATTCAGCAGAATGAACTGAATTCACTGAGATCTTGTGTCAGATGGCACCAGAGAACATGTAGTCACTGGATTTGCCAAAATGTGTAAAATACTGCTAAAGATTCTTGGAAATACATTGAAGAGATTTGTTTAAAGGAACAGTTCACCCAAAAATGTAATGTTGCTTAGATGAAGGTCATACTGTTTTTTTAACAACATGAGGGTAAGCAAATGATGACAGTTTATTTATTATTTGGGGCCATTTACAGTAAGACTTTTGAATCACACTGTAATAATGTCTTTATCAGCTGCAAAATTGTTTGTTACAACCACTTTATTTCACTGCTTTATTTTGGTGGTTTATTATTGTGGTGATGCAGATCTCAGATTTACCTGCTTTTAAATGTCATGTACATAAACTGAACTGTGGTTGGTTGTATTACATGCTATTTAGACGCACCAATCCTGTTCAGATAGGTTGCTCAATTTTGGTCATGCTTTCTTCAATTCCATGTACTTTATGTTTTCCTGTGAATTTTCAAAAGCATGTATACTCTATATACACAGAAAAATTTTTACTGCAAGATTTCTATAGAGTAAGAGAGACTCCAGGTTTTGACACTGCCCTAAATTTGCAACCTTATTTTTAGCATTGGTTTAAATATTTATTATCTTTTTTTTTATCTCACATTTTCACAGAGACTATTCATTCACGAGCCGCTTGAAGGAAACTGCCTCCTGCCTGCACTGACTGACAGCATGAGAGCAGTTAACAGTATGCTAGAGTGTTCCACAATTAACACAGCATTGGTTTCAAATGTCAAGTTTGAATGCTCGTATTGATCCATAATTACAAATACCATCCAGCTGGAGAAATGATGCCATGTTGAACGGATACTTTCTGTGTATCTGTGGCAGTCCTGTGTCAATCAGTACACATTTTGACCACTTCTGCATAGTTTCTTAGGGCGAGGCATGGATTCCTCCGAGTCAGACAGAATGAGACCCCCTGTGTGTACCGCTCTTGTGTTTTTCACAGACACGCTGTTACATCTGGCTCGAGTGCACTTGAAGCGTCTTTCCCTGCTGTGTACCTCTAATGTGATAATGTGTTTTTTATGCATCAGGTCTTACATATGAACTCCTGGCTGACAAGTGTTTATGTGCATCTTTTGAAAATAAAGTATATATAAATATACATATATATATATATATATATACACACACACAGTACAATTGGGATAAAGTACAGTAGCTTTTTTAAAATAAATAATCAAGAACATATACACTACCAGTAAAAAGTTTGGAAACAGTAAGATTTGTAATATTTTTTAAAGATGTTTCTTATATTCTTACAAATAAATGCAGCCTTGATGAACATAAGAAACATCTTTAAAAAATATTACAAAAATTTTGACTGGTAGTGTATATTTTTATTCAAAAAATAGGGTCATTAAGATGTATTTATGTTTTTGAGTCTCTTTTGAATGGCAAGACCACAATTATTTAATCAGAAAAAACAGTAAAATGGGTAATATTACAAAACATTATTACATATTTCATTACTCATTACTCCAGTCTTCAGTGTCATCCTTCAGAAATCATTCTAATATGCAGATGGCTCAGAAGAAATATTTCTTATTATTATCCAACAATTGTTCTGCTTAATATTTAGTTGAAGACCATGATGCATTTATTTAAAAGAGACCACTGTAAAACCCTTACCGTTTAATCAGTTTAATTCGCCAAACGTCTCACTGACCCAAACTTTTAAACAGCAGATTTTGTAAAAATCTAAATTTTACGCAGTGTTGTTTCTAAATTAAATGTATTCCTGTTTAAATTTTTTGTAATATATAAGTATTTCTTCAATGTGATTATTTACTAAGTCATGCAAATGATCATAAACTGTTTGCAAAACAATATACTGAAAACACAGATGTAACTGGAGATAAAATTGAAAGTATAGTGGAATAAGTTTTGCATCCACATGCACAGAATTGTATTTTGCATTTAGGTTGCATTTGGTACTTATGTACAATGTACAATAATAATTATTCTATTCTTAAAATGTTGCATTGGATTTCCATGTGCACAGAGATACATTGCAATGCATTAATGCATTTTTACACCTTTTTTTGAAAAGTGTTTTTGAAAGTGTTAAAAATGAAAGCAGGAAATAAAAACCCTACATGAATGTTTATGCGCAACATGTGAAGAAACTGTGACATTATTATTTTACATAAACCCAACACATTATCAAAAATGGTTCTTTTTACATTACAAAATTTCCTTCATGTGCATAAAAACATCAATTAGTTTTTTTTTTATCCAATAAAATGGTTTCATCCATCTGTTGTTTAACTTGTTTTTGCCTCCTCATGACAGGAGAAATCAGAACACGCAGCAAGAGACAGTGGGGGTGAAATCTGATTAGCTCAATGAAATATGTGCATAAAGAGTTGCGTGTAAACATTCCCTGAGCATGTGCAAGGACTCACGTATGTTGTCGGTGCTCTCCTGTATGGTGTCGGTTTTGAGGAGGTTGTCTGCGAGCATGAAGGCGCCTGTCTCCACCGTATCTAACAGCATGGTTGCGCATCGCAGCTGCTCGGCCACAGACAGCTCCCTCCACGCCGCTTGGGATCGCACCTGCAGAAGGTTATTCACCGTTTCTACCATGGCCTGCAGAACAGAGAAAAAGAGAGATGTCAGCGTTCTAGAGGTGAGGGACGACTTCTGAACTCGCACGCACATACATTCTGACATCTGAACTTCACAATAAGGACATATTTCCCAAAGTGCCCACCTCTCCCATAAACCATTTCTCTTCCACTTTCACTAGCACCACACACTACACGGTTTCTGTGCTGGAGTATAAACCTGTCAAACTGAAGAAAGATCCACAGGGAGCATGAGACATAGTGGAAATGAAAGAAGCTGTCATCACACACACATCCGCATCAACGCATTTGCACACAAACACACAGGTCCACAGAAGGCAATGCGTAATTTATTGGTCTATAAGAGCACTGTATAGGAAAATGAAATGCCCCCGCCATGCGGCGGAAAACTAATATAAGGGTATTTAACAAAAAAAAAAAAAGTGATATTAAGATATTAAGTGTTTTAAATTTGGCAGAGAATATTATCACAGGGATATTAAAACCTCAACCTTGATATACAAATGAAGGGGTGAGACTTAAGGTGGTAGTTTATTAAAAAGCTTGCTGAGTGCATCGTGCTACATTACGATTTTGCTTTTCATTTGAAAAAGCGCAGCATGCTGCAGCATTAACATATGGAATACAATGATATTCACAAAGCAGGCCAAATATATTTGTCACTTTCACAAAAACGCTGTTAACAATAATTCCAGGTCAAATTCCCTTCATTTTAAATAGATCATGTCTCTGTGGAAGTTCACAACCTTGCATTATTATTACAACTGTTAAAGCACATATAAAGTGCATAATATCTGTGGTGAAGAGATATGTAATGTAATTAACTTCTCTCGCTGTAGTGCACTCATCCGTAGGGATGGACAGAGGGATGTTTTGTCGTTTGTCTTTAGATTGCTGCAGGCTAATCTGGCCATTGGGTTGAATCATTCTGCCCCAGTTACAGTAGAGCAGTGTGTGTGTGTGACAGAGAAAGAGTGTGTTAAAGGCAGAATAAGTATATTCATTTTGACACCACTAAAGTAATGACCCTTTTACGAGAGAGAGAGAGAGAAAAAGGAGAGACAGAGATGAGAGACGACTGGGATAAAAGGTAAAAAGGAAGAGTTATATTTACTTCCTCAAAAAACTGCTTATGAAATCTTCTGACAGAGTGTGTCAAGAGGTCAGAGGAACGAGTGTGTGTGTGTGTGGACTGAGGGGCTCACACCGAGGAGACTGATAAGAGATTTAAAAAAAAAAAAACTCTTCTTATATTGTGTTTCCTCACACACACAGTGGCAATACTCTCCACAGACTTGGTAAATGGAGCAGAACTGAAGTGCTTTGAAGCTGAGGAGCTAATCCGGCGTGAAGAGACACACACATACACACACTGCATTACATATTAGATGACCACTGAGAATCCATATTTGCTTGATGTCAGCACCGGGAGGCTTCAGACAGTTGTCATGGAATCCTGTAATTCTCTCTGTCTAAATCAACAGGATCAATTGATGTTTTGATAGACCGGTTTCACTCAGCAGAGCATTTGAAAATAGAATGATGTAATTTTTTGGTTCAAGTTGCTCTGGGCAATATAGCAGTCATTTTGGACTAATACTACCTAGTGGTATGGATGCAGAATCATGAAAATTGAATAGATTGGTTATTGATGTCATTGTAAACAGAAACATGTCGATTTGACCTGGGAAGGATTTTGGGGGGAAATACACTGAATAATTATGAGAATTACATAACTATTCTGTAAATACAGAAAGTGATATACTCAAAATTAGGCTACTAATATGACAGGTGTCTTAGTCTCATGTTAAGATTTAAAACATATTTTTCTGTTTTTTTAATGAGTAAAAATTACTATGTGCACCTAAATAATAATAATAAAAGGAAAATTATAATTAAGTAAAGAAATGTTAAAAAAGAAATGATAAAACTAATCATTATAAAAAGTGATAAATAATAAAATTAAATTAAAATAATTTATATAAAAAGTACATAACACCCAAGAAATGCATTATTCACAGCCATGATTAATTTACTCTATGAGCATAAGTGTATAATAATAAGCTGATTACAAGACAAACTGAGTAATATTGTCATGTGATCTTAATATGTCACCCCCAAATGATCTGCTCAATATAAAATAAATCAGATTTTATTAGGCTGCTAATGTGACAGGAGTCTTTGTCTCAAATTAGTGATTTTAAACACATTTTTCAAAATTACTACGCATCTCTTTATGGGTAAAATATTTTAATGATTACAAAAAATTACCAGGTGCACCTTTAAACCAGAAAAACAGAATAGTCAAGCAACATTTAGACCTCAATTATTTCACTGAGTAAAAGAAATCTGTATAAATCTGTCATGCATTGGCAAGGTTGACTGAGCGGCCTGGCTCAGTTCGAGATATGAATCAGTCATTTTCTTCCTCTAAATCAGTTCTCATGCTTTTCCTTTCGTTCAGTCTGCTGAGCTTTTCTTGGGCTTATCTACATTATTCTATGCTTTTTCCCCCACTGTCTGTGTGTGTGTGTGTGTGTTTTTATCAGTTGCCTGATGTGACACTGCTGACCAGTGCTGACATCACTACTGCTTTCTCAGGAGAAAAAAATTGCTCTGCTTTTATAAATGCAAAAAAAGCAGCCCACAGGCACAAGCACAGACGCACAGACACACAAACAACCAATATGATTCATACAGTGTGACAGATACAGCTCCACACAAGTATAAAACTGTATTTATGTTGAAAACTTTATCCATCTATGTACATGTTGAAGTGATATGGAAAACGCATAAAAAATATAATCACAATATTTGTGTGCTCACACACACACACAATATGACAAATAAAGACATAGTGAAGTACCTGTATAAAGAAACGGCACGAGCGCTCTCTCTTCTGGAGCTGAAAGACACAAGATTAAAACATTTCAATGACAATGATTCACATGCAACTACACATGGGACATATTTAATCATTCGGAGCCAAAAAGGAAACAAAGCCTAATTAGCTGAAATAATCTACAATCATTTAGTACTAAACAATAAGGGATCATAATTATAAAATTAGGAGCAAAACTAATGTGTTACTGAGTTACACTCACCATGCTGACTCATAAAACTGACACTGTACCCACAAAACATTCATGTCTGCCAGGGCAATAATACTGTACATATACAAACAAACAACACTGAGATATACACAGTCTGATTGGACCAGAGGTGTCTGTCTGTGTCTTATTGCAGATGAGCTGATGTTTGTGTAATTGATAACTTTAGCTAGATGCTGGTAATAGGAAACTGACAGGCTGGCTGTTTTAAGTTTGTAAAGTGATATTCATCAGACACTACGGTGCTCAACTGGCCCTGAGAGAACGAAAGCGATTCACTGCTAAAGTTTAGACACATTAATGGTGATGTGTGTTCTCCTATTCTAGCTTAATGTGCAGAGAAAGACAACCTTGTGATGTTTTCAAATGGTTTTGTTTCAGAACTCAGATTTTGTCTGGACCTAAATAATTTATTGTATAAATGTACACGCATAAATGTCTTTGAAAACAATTATAGAAATATTTCATATTTTATTATTTAATGTCTGAACAATTAATTAACTTGCTAAATAATTAACATGGCATAAGTTCAAATAGGAAAATTTAACAATTTTGATTTGGACATTTCTTGAATTTAAAATTTTTTAAGTAATTTTTTGTTCTCAGAATGTAGTAGTTTGTTTCTATTGTTTAGGATGAATGGATGTTATGTATCTTTAACATGCTGTCATTTGTTTAATTTAGCTTCAACCTAGTGAGATGAATTGCAATCAGATAGTTTTATTAATGTCTGATTTTACAATTACTTAAAAAAATAAGGTATCACTTATTCTATTGGTTAAATATGCACTGGCATCAAACATGTATTTTTACATATACTGTATTTAAAAAAGTGACAATATTTTTTTAAATGTACATATATGAAATATTTACTCTCTGCATTTTAAGATATAACAAATATTTCTATTTTGGTATCACAATTGTCATGTGCACTGGGAACCAGCCCATAGCTTTGAAATAATATAAAATTCAGCATTTTTCTTTTACTTGTGCATAGGTTTTCTTTTTTGAACAATGTGTTTAGCATATTGTTGCACCCCTAGGTAGCTGCATTTTATTATTTTCATTAAACGTTTTTCCTGTTGTCCATAAATAGAGCTGTGACTTGTTTTTGTGGCACGAACAACCACTTTTGACACTCATAAAATACGTATTTCTGTATATTAGATGTCTGACAGGAAGTTCATTACGTTTTTTAAGAAATTCATCTGTCTGTATGTGTAAAGCAGTGCAGGCTCCGTGTGTGTTTCACCACTTTGAAGTCGTTTTTATTTTTTGTTATTCTTTTATGTTACGGCTTCTTTTGTTAATTGGAAAAACTCACCGGGGCTTTATGAGCTGTTTTAATTTGTGTGTCCTTATTTTTAAGAGTGTGTGTGGGTGTGTGTGAGTGTAAGGATTTCTGTCTATCGAGCAGTAGCTGTTTTTAACAGGAAGTTTTCCCATTTGGGCCTTAAAGCCTTTGATCTGTGGACTGCCACAGGTTTACTGCCTAAAACACTGTACTCGGCACAGAATTAGAGCACCTCTCTCTCCCACTCCTTTTTGCACAAAAATACACAAAATCGCATTGAGCTTCCTTAAACCTAAAGAACGGCAATGTAATTAACATGTAATAAATGTGTAATAACTGTGTAATTACTAACTAGAAAGTGCAAGTGGTTTATTAACAGCTTGAATACCTTGTTTAAGCTACGAGCCGCTGTGTCTTTTCCCCCCGGGGTGAGATTTCGTAGCTGTACATCCAGCAGTTCTACCAGTTGTGCCATGGCTTTGACTGTGGAAGGAACATCTCCGGGTCTCAGCTCTCCCTTCGTCTGTTCAGCCAACTCCCGTGCAACTATAGCAGCGGTTTCTCCTGATCTCATCTACAGAAAAAGAGAGAGAGAGAGATGTACGTGGGCATATTGATTTTACCCTCTCTGTCCCTTGATGGTGAATAAGTGGATGAACAAATGGCTTCATAGATTTGTGATTCTGCCTATTTTCTGATTTGCTCTCTGCAGTACAAAGGAAGCCATTTCACATTACCGCTAAGCTTCAGTCATCATCACACTTCACACACATGTGCGCTCTCTGTGCACACTTGCACACACACATGCCACATTATTTCAAGCTGCTGTTGCATGACACTTTTGGCTGCACTGCTGTCTCTTCGTGATATTGCCACAAAGTGAAATAAATTGCGGCTGATCTCGACAGTTGAATTTTTGGTGGCTCATTTTTTTGTACACTAAATTTCCTCTAAGCTGTTTCGCTACAGGCTGCTCTTTGTGATAAGCTTTTGTGCCTTCTGTTAAAAAAAACCTTTGGGCCAAATTATGCTTTAAGAATATTTGCCATAGGCATATCGCTCTCTACTCAATTTTTTAAATAGTCTGATATGCCATTAGCATATTTCCCATGGTGCCGTGTTTTTACTCACTCTTTGAGTGATGTGATTGGTCCACGGTGAGGTGCAGTTGCTCAGATCTGGTCCCTTCGGATCCCAGTAGCCAAGCAAACAATTAAACGTGGCTACACCTGAAAAATAATAATATAGGAAAACATGAACACAGCACAAAAGAACGCACGCGCACACACATTCACTCAGGTATATGCGCATCCACACTCACTGAGAGAAACATGGCCTTGCAATTGCTGTCAAACCAGTCACATATAAGCAGGGCAAGAGATTTACAAGTGATACATAATGTGTCAATCAACAGCTGGCAGCTGCCCACATAATGAGGTGGCACTGACAGAACACCTGAGTAAGCTAACCTCAGTAACAGGAAAGAGTTGTTTTTTTTTTTATTAACTCAACACCCACAGAGATAAACATACACCGCTCTTTACTTTTATAAGTAAAACTTAAACAAGTATTTGACATACTTAAGACAAACTTGAGACCCAAAAAAGGTTATTCTGTCATTATTTAATGTTATTCTAAACCTATATGACGTTTTGTTTTTTTTATTTAATCTGTTTAATTACTGTAAATCTCATTCATGCTTAGATGTATTCAAAAATGTCCACTCTTACAGTCCTTTTAAGATTTATGATTTTTGGTATGACAGTAGGGTGGGTAAATGGTGACAGAGTTTTCATTTTTGGGGTGAACTGTCCCTACATTGTGAAATGTTTTGCAAATATTTTGTAATATTTATCTTTCTAATTATAAATGCCACTTTGATTTGGTATTCCGTTATATAGTGTGGAGACATTCTGACATATTTAATTGTTCCTTAAATACTTTTAAAGGCCACTTTAAGTTAAATAGTAAATGACTACGTAATTATGGTAACACTTTAGTATAGAGACCAATTCTCACTATTTACTAGTTGCTTATTAGCATGCATATTAACATATTGGACTTTTATTAGTAGCTATAAAGCACATATGGTGCATTCAAGTCATTTACGAGTTTAATGCACATGAACGCCACTACAAAGTCATTTTTATGAGAAGGGGGAAACTCATTTTTCCGATTCCGACTAGGGGGCGAGTCAGTGAAAAAAAAAACGTATTGGATGCAATGGGCAGCCAAAGAATATAGTTATATTTATTGTTGGTAAATTTGTTTAATAAAACGGTTTATATATATATATATATGCTGTATACTGTATATATATATATATATATATATATATATATATATATATATATATGATCCACATTCCTTATTTGTCATTTTGTAGATGTAGAGTTCCAATTCTTGCATGTCGAGTTGTTGACCTTAATCCTACCCAACACCTAAACTTAACAACTACCTTACTACCTTTTAATAAGCAGCAAATTAGAAGTTTATTATTTAGGCAAAAGTTAATGTTAATGTAAAGTTAATGGTGACAATTGGATAAAGTGTGACCATAATTATTTGTAATGTGGTAATTCCTATTGTTGAACATAATTATAAAGATTTACTGATGAAGAGTTTAGCCCTAAACACTGGGATGATAATTTAATTATAGGCTAGAATTACAAATTAATTCTTTCATTCATTTTATCAGGAGCCTTGCTGTGGTGTTGAAGTGTATCAGATCTTTCGAAAAGCACATACGCACACACACACACACACACGCACGCACACAGCTAAGCATAAGCGTTGATGTATTCAATACACATTAAACAAAATCAACCTCTATGCACACACTGGCCCTAATAATAGATTAATCACTCTCTTACTAACCTATGGTGCCAGGTGGGCACGGTTGCTTAGCAACCTGTCCCTGGTGTGTCCGTGGCCAGGAGATTTCAGCAGTGAGACGTGGGGCACAATAGTCAACAGCGACTGGAGTCTGCAGGGAGGGAGGCGACCGTGTCAGGGCTTCTGGGAGGATGTTGTTATGGCGGCGAGGTGGAGCCATGGTGGTTGTTGTGGTAGTAGTGAGAGAGGGGCGGAGTGTGCCCGTATATGGACGTGGGGGAGTCGTGGAGCTGCGTACTGGAGGAAGAGCATCAGGAAGCAAGACTGAAGAAGGAGGGTCTGGAAGAAAGAGAGGGAAGAAAGAGCAATTTAATACTTACAAAAAAATTTATGTGACATTTTGCAATAAAAAAAAAGCATAAAGCATTACATTTTCAGTAGATTGATGGAAATAGTCTATATATAATACTAAGCATCAGAACTAAGAATGCTATTTTTATTTAAACTTCACCATTCATCATTTCAAATATTACTATGATATTACTATATTATATTTTATTATCAAAAATATAACAATGTATAATAATTTCTAATAATTCTATTGATTATTAAATATTCTATAATAATTTATTCTATAATGAAAAATTACAAATAATATGAAATATTATCCTTATATTAAAATATATTTAATATTATATTATACTATTTTAATATACATTAAAATACGATGTATCTGCTATTAAATATCCATTAAAAATACTAAATTTATTTACATTTCACATGGATATTTTTAAATATTTCAAATGTAATTTTTTGTACAGCTGCTGTTTAAGCACAGACATTTGTCCAAAGAATGCTGCTAAAACAGAGACATCTTCTATCTCTGTCTCTCTCTAGGCATCTCTGCTGTTTCAGGGATGACTGAATGAGTCAGGTTTCTGGAGAGTGTTTGTGTGTGTAAATGTGTGTCTTTGTGCCCTGTGCAGCAGTTGGGAGTGTATGTTTTGACAGGCCATTCCCTGAGTGCAAGGACTTCAGAGAGGCAAAGATAGATGATGTTTAAACGTCATAACTCCCCACTGGCATGCTCTGTTCCTGTCTGTCTCTCTCAAACACACAAGCACACACCTGAGGGCCTGAATCAGGCATATAGCAGTCAAATGCACATATATAGCTTTGTTTACTGATATAAAGTGAGAAAGAATCGGTGTCGGAAGCTCAGGATATCACATAGCAGGGAGTAAACATCCCTTAAAGCTTGGGCTAGACTAAACTATGCTGTAAGAGTTCTGTCTACAATGCATGTGCGTGTGGACAGACACGTACTAGCACACACAGAGCGAGCCGAAGAAGAAAACTAAAGAGATAGCTTCCCTCTCTTTTTTTGTTTCTTTTTGTTTCTTAGTCCCTGTCTTTCTGGCTTGCCGTGTTTATCTGGAGATGCTCTTGTTACCGCAGTGACTACTGGAAAAAAGGACAGAACTGTGAAGAGGTTTGAAGAAGAAACACTAAAGGACAGCTACTTTTTTTCCATGTTCATGTTTGCCTGTGAATTGGCCATGGTGATGTACTTTAATAAAAAGTGGATATGAAAAGAATGCAGGAACAAGATCCCACAAGGCTCCATTCTAGGACCAATAGATTTTTATTATAAGTGTAACTGAATATTTATAAATAGTTTTATATAGTATCTTGATATTTTTATATATTCAGCCTATTTCAATAATTAGGTGTCTTACTGGCTCTGATTATCTGCAAATCATTGCAAAAAAAACCCATTTAAAACATTGTAGTATTATTATCAATGTTGAAGTAAGGCTTTTCTTGTCTGGGTCCCTCAGTACTGTCTACATTGCAGAACCACCACTGACCCTGCCCTAATAGATTTAGCACATGATGTACTTGCTGGTGCATAAATTATACCTGAAAATGTGCAATAACAAAGCTGTGCAATCATAAGGCAGCGTGAGGCCTCGTTAGCAGTTCAGAACGAAAGATAGTTCCTCTTTCTTAGACTATATCCCACCAGACAGCTCTGGCTTATTATAGAGATGCACTGATCCAAATATCCCCTCACATCTCCTCTCATCACTTTTCCTGCCCTCTTTTCTCTTCGCTCTCTCCCCCACCTCCCTCTGTGCGGCAAATCTGACTGTGATTTTAAAGGGCCGCTGAGTGAAATGAAAGCACTTCCTGTTTCTATTTCTGTAACTGTCTGTGTGAGGAGCTACTGAGGCAAGACTCGGAAAGCAGCAGAGCATTCTACAGTGACTAACCGCTCACACACACGCTCACAGACAGGCATGGCACCCTCCTTCCTTTTTTCTCACATAAGCCATTAAATGACAAACCAGCCCTTTCATCCACCTTCCAAATCTCTCCCTTGTTCCTTTCTTGCTGATGACCGCCTGTCTGCCGTGCCCTCCGTGTCTCTAGATTGTCATCTCCGTGATACAACCCACTCAGACACAATAGGGGTACAGATAGAGGGCAACGTGTGTGTTTTCCAACGGAAAGGGTGCTTTGATTGGCAGCCGATCAAAGGAAGCCCTTCTATTCTCTGCATCGGTGGAAAGATGGCTGACTCACTCCTTGAGGGTAAAGGTCATTTATCCTCTATTACTCCAAACACTTTTAAAGGCAGCGTGACTTCAGAGCGGGCTTCCAGTGCAGTCTGTTAAGCCCATCTCTTCCTGTAGACTAACATGAAAAAGAAGGCAATATATAATCGGGCGTCAAACCTCTGTATGAAATCGCGTCATTTGATGTTTGGTCATACTTTCAGGTGTGACCGGAACAGCGAATCTTTGGGGGCTGCTCAACGCACACAGTGCTGTTAAATATGCCTCAGCCCACACAGAGAAAGGAAACAATGTCACCTTGCTGATCAGGACCAGTCAGAAGACAGCGTCATGGCAACCAAGCAGGAAATCAGTGATTGGTGCAAGTTTGTGCTGCTATTGATGATGAAGTTTAAAACCTAAAAAAAAATTCCCTACAGCTAATTTAACAAAGAAAAGAGAGATTAAACAGTGTACGGTAACACTTTAGTTTAGTGACCAATTCTCAATTGCTTAATAGCATGCCTATTATTAACATATTAGCTGTTTATTAGTACTTATAAAGCACATATTCGGCATGATCAAATTCTGCATCCCTAATCCTAACAAAACTTAACAACTATCTTACTAACTATTAATAATTAGGAGTTTATTGAGGCAAAATTCATAGTTAAAGGTTTGTAAATAGTGATAACGCTACCTTAAAATAAAGTGTGGCCACAAATATCAAACCAAATGACTTTTACTTTGAGTAAACTAATGTCTAAATGTTTGGGTTCAGTAATATTTGATTTATTTAATAGTATAGTTTTATTTTGCAAGGGTGCACTGAATTTGAACAAAAGTCTTTGTTAATTTAACAAGATACTATGATTTTAACCCCAGGCTGGTAATTGTAGCTCCATCCACATAAGACTGTGATGGTTTGAGTCACTGAATTTCTATAAAAATTTAAAATATGGTAAAACAGAATACAATTATTTTAATTTGTAATAATATTTTACAATATTACGGTATATAAGTATGGTATATAAGTAAATATAGCCTTTGTTAGCATAACTGCAAATAGCATGATACATTCCTTACAATCAGTTTCACACAAAAATATTCAGTTTGGATGCCTTGTGGTTTTTAATGTGTGCAAACACAACTGGAGTCACTGACACCAATTGGTTAAAAGTAATTGTAAAAACGACTCAGTGACATTATAGCTTTCAGAAAAGGTCTAGAATCATTTGTATGCAAATGCCACTTGGTTTGATATTTTGTAAATAATGCAGTGACATTCACACATTTTTAAGTGTGACTTCAGTGTCCAAACACTTTTTGCATCCACTGTTTAACAAAGAGATACAGGTCCTAATAAGAGTGAGTTCAAAAACAAAGCATAAAAAAGAGAGAATTTGTAATCATGAAGATGCAAAAAGCACAAAGAGAAGAAAAATGTAAACCCAGGCTCCTCTCGTCTTCCAACTGTTATCAGCAGTATGGTAATAGCAACGTAAGTCCCCTTGGTGGGGTTACCGCTGTAATCCGTACTCTTATCCTCTCAGATCTACATAGTGAGATGCTCTAGGTCAGCAGTCTGTGTAAACGTGTGTGTGTGTGTGTGTGTGTGTGCGTACACATGTGTAAGCACATATGTGTGAGCAAGTGTAAAATGAACACTTGCCAAACAGCAACTGTGAATCAAAATGGGTGTTGCTAAATAAACTCAGTAACTGTCTAATGAACTGCAACATTATACATTTTGATTCAAATGAACTGGTCCTTTTTTAAACTGCTTTTGTTTGATTTTTCATGTCACATGCGGTCCCTGGCCTTATGGTGTACATGCACAATGTTGCAATAAAGCCACGAGTAGGTGATTACAATTTTTTTTTTTGAATTTTGTTTTATTAATAACAGTGTCTCATATGTCCCAGTTCAGTTTGTTGCAGTCATGATTCCGCTCGTATAAAACCTAAACTCATTTAGAAACCTAAATATGATTTGTATTTAGATCTTGGCTGAATAAGACATTTTAATAAAATGCTTTTTATTAAAAGCAACTCTCTTGAATATGTGTGCTGATAAAATTTTCCTACAGTCAGGTCTTAGATATATTTACAGAGTACTTTTTTTTATAACATTTTCATAATCCAGCTATTAAAGTATCATTTCACCCCATCAGTCAAATCTTCAAAACACTTCAAATACTCGCTTCTGAGTTCAATGAGTCTGTAACTCTAAAGACAGACATGTCCAAATGAAATGGTTCTTGGTTCATTGAACTATGAGAACTGCTTGATCTGATTCAGGAACATATTCTTTAGACTTGTTTTGTGAAACGGTTCAACTGATTCAGTAAAAAGATCTCAGTCAAAATAACGATATACTGACAAACCGGACATCAGTAAGAATGATCGCTAACCCTCACTGATGTAAATGATGTTAGCTATTCAAATCAATGCTATTCAAGTCCAGTAAAGAACATCTTTTAATTACTTTGTCCTCAGTGGAAAGTTCACAATTAAAGGTTTTATCTACAATGCCTAAAGCGCTGGTTCTCAATAGTTTAGACTCCAAGGCCTCCCATTGTCCACGGCAATAATCAAACACCCTGGATAAGGATAAAAGGATTTAAAAGCTTTTTTTATTCACACTACTTTTATTCTACATAATAAAATATTGTACATCGATAGGGCTAAAATACATTTAGTTGTTAGTTATAATAATGGCCATAGGGTAGATCAGATTTGATCAATAGGGCTGTCGCGATAACCGCAATATTGTAATACCGCGCTATTGACAAGCCAACCGCAGAGGAAGGAAAGCAACCACAGAAACCGCGGCAACCGCAGCTTGCTAAAACAATAAAATTATTTTTAACCCTTTTTTAACAGCCGCTGTGGCCTTACTGTTTTACAATTCATCACCTGTATTGAATGTTAAATAAACTAATAATGATACCAGAGTGTTACG
>JAUCMS010000001.1:10763570-10788731 GCA_032357445.1 Enteromius radiatus
CTTTGCAGTTTAGACAGCTCTTAACATTTATTTTAATCTAGGACTAGTCTTAATCCCTGTACGGGAAACTGGCCCAAGATGTTTTGTCTCTCTGTCAGTTAAAAAGCAACAATATATGCCACATAACTCAGCAATAGAGCTTTGTATGCAGTAAAATCAAGATTTTTTATTTATTTTTCTATTTATTTTTAAACGGCATAATACCGCTATTGAGCCACCCATTAAAACCGCAAGGGAACTTTCCTAACCGCGACAGCCCTATTGATCAATTTACATGCTTTTTCCACTTTCAGAATTAGGCTAGCTCATATATCTAGTGTTTTTTTAAGAGGGAAAAAAGCAGTTGAGGGTGTCAATTGAAATAAAATGAAAAACAATACATAGAATATAGGCTATATTTTTTATTTTAGTTGCCATTTACATTTTTTCTTAAGGCTTTATTTGAGGTTTGCTTTTTTTTGTTTCCTTGCATTTCCAACAAAACAAAAATGTGACAAACAAAATAATGATGTGTCTTCATGTTTTGTAACAGGTGCAGAATCACTATGAGACAGACGCCAGCTTGTGAATGATGCTGCGAGTGACTCAATGATCTGTGCTGTTTGTCACAATTTCTTCAAGAAAAAACAACCTTGTCCTACTCTTATACAGGCAAAAACATAATCATTAAATTAAATATCCAATAAATATTTATATGAAAATAAACAATATGCAAAATGCAGCAGCACTTGAGTAACGAGTATTTATAGAGCGGTTAATTGTTTCCAACTCTCCCACTCCTCGCAGGTGTAGTTAATTTTGCACCCTGTGTGTGCTTGTGTACTGTATATGTGTGTGTGTTAATATGAGCTCTGAAGTGTGTGTGCATACAAGTGTGAGTGCGAACATCACTCCATTACTGATTGATCTGTGTGTTAAACTCCCCGCTAGCAGATCCAGGTGCATTCTTGTTCCTGCGGATCGGTTTAAATAAAGTTTTCCCTCTGTGCTGAGCTGTAATTGCCAATGGAGAGAGTTTTAACCGTATGTTAGACATTCTCTCATTTAATAAAAGCAGAGAACAGAAGTCTTCACTCCACTAAAGGAGCATGGAGGCTATTCCACTTAAACTATCTGCGGTGCCAATCCTAACATATTACATTAGCATCAGACTTTAAAGCAAACCTGGAGGAAGAGGATTCTGGGTATGAGAGCGAGAGAGTTGAGAGCGTGCTTTAAAGCAGATTAAACTGCTATCACCAGTAAAGCTTCAAGATGTGTTTAAGTGAGAGATGCTGAGTGCTGCATGTGAAACACATGTGCGCATGTTTTTTATTTCCTCAGTGTGAGCATGCTTAACAGAGCAGAACTAATTTCATTTCAATCAACCTTTAAAGCTATTTTTTTCTGTGGCGAAGAGTGGGTGCTTGTGATATTTGTGTATCTGAGAGAAAAGATAAAAAAATAAATGGAAGAAATGTAACTGCTGATTCTAATTTGCAAATCTGCATTGCCAATGGAACTACGCAAATCAAGTTAATAATAATGAACGCTAACAATTTGCAAGCCACAATTTCCCATCTTGTTGGTCTGCTCTGATTGCTATGTTGTGGAGGTTGCAGCAAACTATTGCAATCGCTATACTTTACTGGGAATGTACAGCATTACTCCACCACTGTGATCCAGACACCTGAATTGGCTCTTTCTAAATGTTGATTATATGCTTGACTGCACAGCCGTTCTGGATATATGCCCAGTTATAACACTTTTTTTCATTATGATGAGTTACTCCTACCCCGATTAATAGAAAATGTACACAAAAATCACTTTACTGGTCATTGGTGTTAATATCAGGAAAGGCCAGTTTACAAGATGAATTGTCAGTGCAAAAATTATTTATGATAAACCTTTTAATTTCCTTTAATTCGTCTGCCGTCAATTCAACTGAACTGAAGCCGCCCAAAAATATAAACATTTTTAGTCACATGCTGTTATATAAAACTATGATATGATAGCGCTCACATACCAAGAATCGGGTTTTCTGTAAACACCATCTATAAAAATCTGAACAAATATGACTTCCTTTCAATCATTGGGCTGAACAGGATTATCTGAATTATGTGCAGTAGCGAATAAGATGCAGGATTTTGTGGTGAAATATTGGGCCAAAAAGTAGCGCCAAAGCTTGACTTTGTACCCAAGAGTGACAATGAGAGAGCAATAAAAAGAAAAAGAAATCGAGAAGTAGCAAGAGAAAGCCAGAGGTACAAAGGAAAGCACATAACTGGGCAAATCTAATCTTTCAATCTTTTCATCTTCTCTCTTTACTGTTCCTGTAGATCTGAATACTTCAATGTCCTCCCAGCTGACCTGAATGCCAGAGCTTTCTCAAGCACTTAAACTCTTCCAAGAGAAACACACTTTGCTCAGGGACATTCAGCACACATACAAATTGTAGGCCCATTATCTATTTACAGTTGATAAAACTACTATATACCAGCTATTACTGTAGTACTCAATATGATAGCACTTTGACATACATGCACAGAAAAATTATAGTTTTAAATTAAAACAGCTTTATTTTTTTCACTTAATAATACTAACTAGCAATTATTAATAATACTCCCATTAATAATATTCCCATTAAAAGTTACTGTACGATGACTGAATTTGCGAAATGGCAATTGATTAGTAAATAAACTGCAGACCCTTATGTTTTCTAATACACACACGAGTTGCATGAATGAAAAACGGAACTGCACAAATTTGCAATGTATCTGCTTGTTAGCCGGGTTTAAAGCCCAAATTTATGTTAAAAGAGTGTTAAGCTCTTCAGTAATATTTCCATGCATTTTAATAAGAAAAAATAAGAAAAATTAGACAGCAATAGTGATAATAATAATTGTAACAGCTCTATTAATACTTTTATTATAACATTGGGATCTGTAATATTTTGTAATGTTTTGAAATAATTCTCTTCTGCTCAGCAAGGCTGCATTTATTTGTACAATAAAAAAATACATAACTGATTCAAGAATGGAGTCTCAAAAATGGACAAAAAATATTATTTTTCTAACCTAGTAATTTTAAGTTAAATTGTGCTTTGTTGGTATAGTTAGTTTATTTATAGTAAGTATATTTAAGTGATTAGTGTTAAGTAAATATTATAAAATTATAGTAAGTTGTTTTGTAATAGATTTTTTTTTCTTTGAAAAGCTAGACTAAACAGTAAAAAGCACATTTGGCAATTTAATTTATGCAACTGTGGAAAAAAAAAGCCAAAATATATGGGGAAGATGCAAAAAACTGTGTTCGGTATTCGGCCTTCAGTCGAGTGTTGTATTTTGTTCTGCTTCGTCTTCGGCCAAGTATTTTCATTTCAGTGCATCCCTGGAAATGAATGTGCATTCTGCATCAAACAGAGGTAGTAAAGTTCTCAATATGTCGGCTTTAGAAAATAAAGTCCTGCCTTTCAATAAAAAGATGTAATTGGCTTGCTGTCATTGACATTTCTAGGTTTTTTTGCACTGCATGCGCATGAGTTGTGCAAACCAAAAAAAGATGTGCAGGCTGATTTAAACATTGCTGTCAGTTTTTTATTGTAAAACTGACAAATTTTATTGAAATGGCACATAGTTTTTGACATTTCAGTCTTTTCGCTTTTCAGTATATTGGAGGTGTGCTTGCGTGACTTGAAAATAGCTGCCCTGGGGCACTGACACAATGACTGCAGAGTGAACCAACATGCTACAACAGCGACTTACTAGATAAAACCAAGATAATACCAAATTACTACAGTTTCATTGTAGGCAAATTAGGTATGGCACACCATTTTTTTGTGGCAACAAACCAAAAATAGGAGTCAAAAGTTCTCAATTATAACACCATGCGACAACGGTGCAGTCCATTTAAGCTGTAAATGTTCAATCACATACCTGTACTTGTAACTTGTTAGTTGCATCTTTGATTGAAAGGAGTTTGTGAGAAAGAAATTTTCTTTACACTCATGATCTCTACTTTAAGCAAGCAATTACGATTTTTCATTTATTAAGAATCAGGCCGTTCTAAATCAGTGAAGTCTTGCACCAAGCCCCTATTTCTAGAACATTCTCTCCTCTGCTGTATTGACATAATATAGCTGTTTTTCTCTTTCAAAGCTGACATGTAGACAAAATGAAAAACTAATTAAACCCAGATTTAATTAAAAGCCGAACTACACAAAGATGGTGTTGTTATAGCAATATTCTGTTTGATATGACCACTAGACAGCGTCTGATCTGCATTAGTTTATGTGGCTAACAATCCCGCTCTCTCAATCTCAAGCTTTACAAGATCTTTGATGTGGAGCATGTTAATAAAGAAAATGAATGCAGACAGGGTCATTAACAAACACCTACATGTATTGCACCTGCACATGAGGTCTATATATTTTGTAAAAAGCTATTTACACCTTTTGTGATTTCTGCGCAAATCAGTGTGTGGGTTTAGAAACGCATAAATATTCAGAGATGAAAAGTGTATTTGTTGTATTTAGTATTTGCTTGTTGTGCGAGCTGTTCTGTAATAAACCGACAGTGCATGTGAGAATCTATTCGCAATTTATTAACTGAATCTCATGCAATATGCTCAATTTGGAACCAGTTAAGAGCAAAGATACACTCTGCTCTGTTCTAATAGGGATGTCAGTAGATGCTGGAGATAATAACTGTTAGTTTACACTGTAGATAATGATTAATTCAGCTGCAATTCAGCTGAGCTGGCAAGCTGACTAAAATTGCAATACAATACAGTGTAAGTGTGCCTGAACTCTAAATGTGAAGAAGGAATAAAACAAAGTGAAAAACAACCTGACTAATGGACTGTGATAACCTATACAATAACATTCTCTGAAAATGTAAGTCTGGGGAAAAATCCTGAAGGTCTCTTTTATCATTGACATGAATACTTGTATGAGTGAGCGAAAATGACAGGGCTTTCTAACTCTGCCAGTTTAGTTCTTCAAAGTAGATTTGTAACTGACAATCACAGAGTAGTACAATACTTAAATTCTGATTCTGTGGGCGAGCAATACATTTCACCCCTGACAGCACATATACTTAAAGGGGCAGCTCACACAAAAATGAAAATTCTGCCAATATTTACTCAACCTTGACCCCCCCTTCCTTTCAAAAAAAAAAGAAAAAAGAAAGAAATTGATGAAAAAACAACAACAACAAAAGTAGACCTTGTGCTATATTCCAAGTATCTTAAGTAATACTTGGAATATAGCACAAGGTCTATTCTCCAAGCGTAATTGCCTTACAAACTAACTCTTGTAAACTCTTACAAACTAATCAGTCTGTTTGGTGAACAAATGATCAGTCTGTAACTATTTTAGATCAGTTGGTTCACTAAAAAAGTGCCCAACAGAACTATATGTTGTTTTGTCCTGTTCACAAATTCAAAATTCAACAGATTCAAAGGTTGCAGCAGTTCTTGATTAAACAAGTCACTGGAAGGGAACGTCATAAAGTGGTTTCGCACTGCGTAGTTCTAGGTACTTAGTTCTCGAACTAGCCATCAAGTTAGTTCAAAAAAGAACCAATTTCTCCCTCTGGCCGTTTTCCTGGTTGCATTCGCAATGACAATGACAACAAGAACTCTGAAGCGGCCGACAGCGCTGTCTTTTTGCGTGGCATTAACAAATGTCAAAAACCAGTGAATGGAGAATCTGTGCTCAGAGCTGTTTTTGTTGTGTGTCGTGGGTTTTGTGGTAAAGGAGAATGTAAACAAACAATTTACATGATTGCAAGAGCAAAAAGTTGGGCTAAGAGACTAAATTCTTACAACGAACTTACAACTTACATCAAAGCTGAGAAAAGAACATGACACTGTAGACAACAGGTGAATGCTGTTATCACTGTTTTCCATGTTCGTGGAGTAAATATATTTACATGGCTTTTTTAAAAATGCCGGGTAGCTGGTGTTTCGCGTGTGTATGTCCAATCAGCTTACACTTACGTCACTGATAGTTCCTAGATCAGTTTTAGACCCTACTTTGAAGTAGGAGCTAATTTAGTTCCTCCAAATGGAGTACCTGGAACTAACCGCTCCTAGTTCCTGCGATGCGAACACACCAAAAAGATAGTTCCACAATTAGTTTGGGTAATATGAAAAGGTTCCCACAGTGCGAAAGGCCCTATAGTGTAACTTTTGGTCTGATCCTGTTCCATGAGATTTACTGTAGCACACAAAATGTATGGACTGCTTTTTATGTTTTTACAATTTCTGGTAATTTATCATGAATTCATTGAGAATAAATTATTGTTAATTGTTCCTTTAATCACCTTTTTTTAATATATAGTGTTTACCCATTAAAGTCTGCTAGCTAAGTGTGTCAGTTTAAATTAATTACTGCTTCACGAGTTTGCGCTTCCTTATGATAAACAATTTAGGCGTATTTGGCGTGCTGTCCAAGGATTGAGCAGGGACGTCGGCGAACGCCGAGCCCTAGGAGATGGAACCCTAGCAGATAGAACCCCAAATAGGGTTGAGCTCGACGTCCGGCACGAATCCCGCTCGCCTCCCGGAGGAAGACGCGAAATAACAGGGTGGAGAAGGGGTGGAGGAGGAATGCGTAACAAGATAAGAAAGGGAAGGAAAGGGGCATATTTAAGGGGAAGGCTTATGAATTTGATTGGATGAAAGGAAAATTAGGCTGATTAGGAGATCAGTAACAGCTGCAGCTAATCATGTGTCAGCGCTCCTCCCGAAACTTGTTTATCAACATCACAGTAATGAAACCATATTAATCCAAGCAATCAACATAAATATCAATAACCTAGGGTATTGTCACCAGAAAGTTAACCAGAAAAGGTTAACCAGAAAGGGAACCAACTACACATGACCTCAAAGGTGTTCTAAGTGAGATAAAAGACAACACTGTTCAAAACAAACAAATCATCCTGAAAAAGCGAATAAATTAGGTCTGATCACAAAATACTGTCACAAATGTTAAAGTATTTTTATATGTAATTAAATGCCATATGTGGCTCAGTTACCAGTGGATTAAAAATAACACATTAGACAAAATGTACTGGAATTAAAGGGAAACTCACCAAAGCCCAATCTGTTGTCATTGTTCCCAAAGTCGAGAGAATATATGACAACATGGTAGTTGTTCCACACGTACAGCAAATTGTCTCGGGGGTTGTAGTCCACAGCCGCAATATATTGGTAGGAATTTGGGAATGGAATGCTGAGGTGTGTTTCACGGCTCTTCTCGGTGTTGTACATGTAGTCGATTTTATTCCCCAGTGCTTCATTATCGTCATCTTCGTAAACGCTCTTCACTACGTACAGGATTCCACAGATCATAAAGGCATTGGAGGCCGATCGCTTATCGTATGTTGTATCCCATGATCCCTCCACTCGGAGTGTGTATGGGTTGAGCTGACTGACCACAATTCGTCCATTGTTCTGTTCGGTGGCATAAATTACCCACAGTCCATTTTCATCCACTGCCAGATCGATGTCAGATTTTCCACCCCAGCGATACGGCGAGGTGTCGTGGTAGTTAGCGTTAGCAATAATTGCCTCACCACTCTTGATACGAGTTCGCAGGTCAAATTTAACAATGTTGCGTGTACGCTCCTTGTTGAAGAAAAGCGCACCGTCGTACACCACAAACCCGGTGCCGTCCACACGATGGGGGAGTTTATATGTGGTGGTGGGCCGACCTGCAATAAAGTCCTCCTTAGACGAGTACTCAGTCAGAGTATCTGTGCGATATGGAGTCCAGGGCATATAGTAGATCTTGTTGGATGACTGTAGTGGGTCTTTACACCATGATCCAGACTGGTGGTCTGACTCAAAGAGGTGTTCACTCTGGTACACACCTCTTAATACACCTGGACAGAGAAAGACTGAAAGAGGAAGAGTGAGTGAGTTTTTTATTTTTAATAATTCAATAGTTTTTTATTTTATGTATTAGTCATATACAGTTTTAAAAATAGTTATTAGTTGGAAAAATACATTAAATTTAGTAAGTTTACACATACAATGGCCTTTTGTACTCTTTCTATTATGATGAGCACGTTATAATTTCTGAATTAAAATGTCAGGGTGATAAAATTCTCCTAATGTAATGAAGAAAGGTCTATTTAAAAGAAATAATATTACTAGAAAGCCGTCCTCAGTTCTTTGGAATAATTTTGTGTCGTGTCTTGTTTAGTGAAAATGTTCATTAAATCAAAGTCACGCAGTGCAACCAAATAAAATCATGCGGTGCAACCAACAAGCGGAAATTAGCAAAAAAGCCCCATGCAGGCTCATGACTGTCAAAGCCAATATGTTTCTTAAAATATCAGATAATTTTACCTTATTATAACAAGGCAAGACTAGATAAAACTGTAAAATGTCATGTGGTCTGACTTTCCAGTATACATAAAAAAATCATGAATTCATGATATAACTGTTTTAATTTTTAGGTTACATATTTATTTCTTTGGAAAATAAAAATGACTGAATATTCTGAAGGCATAAGCATTTTTTACTTGATAGTTCTATCACATGACTGCTATTACAGTATAATCATTATCAACAAAAATCAAAACTACGTAAAACCAACATCAATATAAAGAGCATTTCTAAGGGCTTAGTTTTTGAACTAGATAAAAAAAAAAAAACTTTTCTCTATTGTAAACACTCTTGTGCTGTATGTCATTGATGTGTATTGCACACTATCAACTGCAATGGTCTGCAACCAAAGTTATCAGAAAGCTACATGCTTTGAGCCTGAACGAGAGAGGAAGAGACATCTATTAAATCATATCTGATGACTAGTAACCCGATTTATAGTTCATGACTCCTGCAGAATCCCTCAGGAGGTTCTGAAAATCTGTCTCACCGACTTCTCTAACCCTGAGGAAAATTCACACGGTGTGAACATTTATGTGGGGGGTGGTTAAGAATCATCACCCTATTATTCCTGGTACATTAAATGTGAAGATGAAAATAATCATCTGTTAAGCCTTATGCAAATCAACCTTAATTTGTCCTCCAGAATTACAGTTTGTAATACTAACGTTCTATTGCATGAACTTACCCACAATATATTGCTGGCAAAAATAGCAACAGTATTTTCTAACCCTGGGAAAATTTCTGGGAGTAATTAAAATTGCAATCTGAAGCACTGTAAAAAAAATCAATGACCAATAAACACAGTTGAGACTGGCTTAAAGTCAGGGTTAGCAACCATCCGTACAGCAGACTGAGCTGTCAATGCATATCTCACAAATGTACAGTCTTGTGATTAAACCCTCTGTGTGTGTGTGTTCAGGCATTTGTGGTTTACGAAGACACAAATGTGTATAATGACATGGGTACAACGTAAACATGGTTTATGGGACACTTCCTGTGTCCCTGTAAACCAAAAGTCTTAAAAAACATACTAAACAGTGTTTTATGAAATTCAAAAACTGCACATAGTTTCCTGTAAGGAGAAGGTTTAGGTGTAGGGTCAGTACAGGGCAATACCACAAACAGTCTGTACAGTATAAAAACCATTACGCCTATGGAGAGTCACCGTAAACCACAAATGCAAGTATGTGTGTGTGTGAATGTAATGTTTTCCTTCTCTTTGATTCATAATGCAAATCCTGCAAACCATGCAGATATACTTACATGGTCACAAACAAACAGAAAAGTGATTCATATTCATAGACAGTCACACGGAATGCCAGCCACAGTATCGGCCCTTTCCCACCATTCCGTTCCCAGAATGAGGGACATCCTCATGGGAAGTGTGTCTGGTATTTTAACTGTGACTGGATGTTTCCTTTTATTGTTTTAGATGCATTAATTTTTCTTCATCCCGGAACTTTTCCTGGCCTTTGATAAACTCAAGTATATTTGTGATTCTGATTCTGATTTATGTAATTTTTCTTTTTATTATTTTTCATTACTTTTTTACTTTCAAAGGTTTTGGTAGCCTATACATTCTTTTATTTTTGCCATTCTGCTTTCTAAATTCATATTCAAGCATGCAATTCATGTTCATTTGTATGATGCCTTTTATAATGCATTTCTTTTGAAAGCAGCTTTACAGAAAAAAAAAAGTTTAAAATATTACAAACAAAAAGCCTGTGTTGACTGTGTTTTGGTATTGAAGAAAAACCCTAAAAGGCTCCTAAATAAACACAGTAGAAACAACTGCTATTTTGCTCTTATTGTCCATTTAAAATCTGCTTTTTAATATGCATGTCATTCTATTCCAAATCAAGGCAAACTGACATAAAAAGCTCCAATTTTAAAATGCCAGTTCACAATTTGAGTGTTCTCGTCCATTTGATGAATTTGATAACTGTTCATGCGTCATCTCTATCTATGCAGAAAATTAAGTTATTATGTTAAGGTCTGACGGTCTAGATTCCCCCCAGGTCATTCAAGAGACAAAACATCGCAAGACATCAGTTTCCCACTGCCACTTCTTGTGGTCAGCACAATCAGCAGCTTAAGTTTTAAACAGTGGCAACACCTCCCTGTTCATCTGATACATGGTAAACCACCAGATACACTGAGACAGATCAAGAGAGAGGAGACATTGAGAAATAGAGGTCTAATTCAGGGAGTAAAGCCTTGGTCTGAGATCAAGTTTCTCCTCCGCATTCCTAATATAAACCATTATGAGCTACTGATCGCCAATCTGTCATTAGTATCAAATAACACCATAACAGCCTGACAGTGAATTACACACTTAAATTACATTAAAGTAATGGAAGTAATGGACCTACCTCTCTGTTCCACTTCTGCATTCACAAAAAGGGTGGAAGAAGAGAGAAAGAGAGAGAAAGAAACAACAGATTAATGATGCAATATTAAATACTTCACAGTAATTCAATTCCATATGCGTTGTGTCTTAACCCAATCTTGTGAAAGTAGTAAAATGTGCTTCACTTGCATTCTACAAATTCCATTAACAAAGTGATCATAATTTTGGAAAACAAATATAGTGTGTCTATGTGATATTACATTATTAACCAGAAAAATGAATGCATAAAAAACTAACTAGAGACAGAATAGAGAAAAGAAAGCAGTGGGGTAGGCATCACAAAAATTGTTCCCTGAGTGTTATGGTTTAGATACAGCTTTTGTGGCCAGCAT
Source organism: Enteromius radiatus (assembly GCA_032357445.1). Lineage (NCBI taxonomy): Eukaryota > Metazoa > Chordata > Actinopteri > Cypriniformes > Cyprinidae > Enteromius > Enteromius radiatus. Next base: position 10,774,692 of record JAUCMS010000001.1, read on the forward strand.
CCTTGATTGAGGAATAAAAGACACATATTTAATGTATTAATTCATGTATTTTGTATAAGATTTATAATGAACTAAAGCTGAATTTTCCAATTTTTTATATTAAAAAGTGTAGCCTGCTGCCTGATACAATGTCATTGTGAGTAAAGGGCAGGACTTGTTTGACTGACCAATGAGGGGGGAGTGGTTTGCAATTCCATATGTAATATCATATTACTGTAGTTTTAATTTTGCACATTTCTATTTTTGCAAAGAATTCTATTTTCACTTCCATACTTATTTTAAATATTATGCAACCAGCAGTGCAAGACTAAAATAATTTCACTGTACTCATGCAGTGACGATAGGAGCTTGACTTGCTTTGAAAAAAAAATACAATCTAGACAGTTGCTACTATTTATGTTCCAGTGTGTGTGTGTGTGTGTGTGTGATTCACTATGAAATATGCATGAGGATGAACTGTTAATGCATCACTCAATAAATAAGCCACCACACAAGAGAGAGACTGTGTGAGTGTGTGAATGAGGTTCTAGGAGTTCTGATTTAGAAGCAATTATGTCTCCCACACACACACACACACCTAGTCGAGTTTCAGTCAAATTGTAAAAGCATCAATAACAGATAGTCATTGGCTGTCAGTTATAATGTATAAAGAAGCGACGTGTCCCACTGGGAGGTTACGACTTCCTCTACTAGTAACCTATCCATTACAACTGACACAGGAAGTTTCACAGGAAGCTTGACATTTTGAGTAAAGAATAAAGGAAAAATTCAATGCATGCGCAGACAAATTGTGCACAAAAATACCAATAATATGCATTTTAATTTCAAACAGAAATGAAAAAACATTGATTGTTTCCAAAACACTCCCAGTCAGTCATTGGTCAGTCAAACAGATAGCCCCCTCCCCACATTCATGCTATTGGCTGAGCCAATGTTGCTATGCTGCCAATAGTTCCAGAAAGAGCCCAGATACATCCCATTTCACATACTTTGAAATTAAAGTGTCAAAAGGGGAAATGTTAAACATGCTAAATCCTTTGTAATCATTTTTCTCACCCTGATATCATTCCAAACTTTAATTAAATCTTCTATGTAACACAAAATAAAATATTTTGTGAAAATGTCTGGGGTTTTTTTTTCCCTTTTTGTCCATACAATGAAAATCAACCCTACTGATTCATATTGTATAGACACAGATTAAACACAGATTAGACAATCCTTTTAATGTAAATAGACGCAAGATTCCTAGACTGTAATTTAAAAACTACTTCATTCCCCCCATAAAGACAGTAGTTAATCACACAGATCTAAGGAGCAGGTCCTGAGAATCTACAGTATGAGCTGAAGTTTTTTGAGTGTGTAGGTAAAACAGACGTCCCATATTGAGGCCAAAGCAGAAAGGTTGACTGGAGTTCTGCCAACTCCTCCATCACAGGGGAGAAGAGAAAGCCAGAAAAACCTCAAGAAAACATTTGGAACATGTTCCCATGGGTTTCTAAGACTGAAGTAATTAAATTACCTGCCTGTGCGTGTGTATGTGAGACTGTTTGTGTGCATGTCCGTACGTATGATGGACCTCCCCGCTAATTAGTGGGCCTGTGGAAAAAATGTTTTAGGCCTTTTTTTTTTGACCAGATGGTCACAAACACACATGTATGCACTTATGAGCACTCACACACACTTCATGACCCCTATGCGCAGGACGATTTATGGTCAAAAGGTCAAAATGAACCGTGTGCGTATCCTGCCTGTGTGTCCTTTGTGTCATTTAGCTCTGTGCAAGAAATTCCACCATGTCTCTGCTATTCCACCCATTTGTGAATCAGTATGTGTGTGTATGTGAATGTGTAGGTGAGACAAAGTGTGTAAGTGTATTCAGGCTTTTCCTGCTGCCAGTGCTGCAGTCATACGATACTGATTTATCGTCACCGTTGCCATGGCCACCCCAGATTGGAACACCAACCCCACAGAAACCGTGAGAACTTGAAACCACATCGCTCAACCCTCGGATGATTGACAGGCTCTTTTCTCGTGAGTCATGGTGAGGGACGAGGTCGGACAACAGCGCATAAATGCAACAGAAGTACATTCATATGCATTTTTCTGTCAGGTACAAGTTCATATTTGGTGACAGATCTGATTGAGGTGCCAGGTAGCAATCACCGCGATGCTAAGCTGTTAGGAAAGTACAAAAGTTTCTAATCCAATTTGATATAAAATTCTGACAGTGACTCAGTGAATAAAAACCTGAACTAATGGAGACGTTATTATGGAATCGAGGCTCTTTGTCTGGGTAGATGTGAGTGCACTTGTTTTTCTGTACGTATGAGGGCTAAATGCCCCTGTGTCTTGAATGTTTAAGCTCTATCAAAATCATTTGTGGTGTAATGTTTATTATTATAGTCCATCACCACAGTTTCCTAGCCCCTGTCTTGAATGGTTTGAGCTCTATCAAATTTTTTGTGGTTTAATGTTTATAATTAAAGCTCGTTACCACAGTTTTATTTTTAAAAAAGCACAGAAAGAACACCAAAAAGTATAGGTACATTAAGGCACTTACAAAGTACTGAGGGCCAGGCCAAAAAAAAAAGACTGAAGTACAGCCACACATTATATTTGTTGGCATGGGAAGCATGTACTGGCCATCTGGCTAAAGTTATATCCAATATTTCAACCAGCTTGTCATGACGACTTCACCTCAGTAAAGCCAGTAAACCTGGCAAATATCACACCATACGTGCAATAATACCAGAAAGGGACATGGCGTAACTTTCTGTAAAACTATTTTTACAGGAATCACTGTAGAGTTACATCAGTAAGGCATAACTTTCATCTACCAGGAAAAGTATTTCTACCTCACAAAGAATAATTCAAATAATAAACAGGCTCTTACTGAATAATTAATGTAAAAAATCCAATCTTCACATTCCAAGTGTTTCTGTTACTGAAATGTATTTTATTTCGAAGAAAAACAACGGACAAGGCTAAATCTCAAATGTTGTTGACAGAGCTTAACTTTAACCTGGAAAATGTATTTGGCTGCTGGTATTCTATTTGTACATACATATTTATTTACTACATTAGTGAAATAATTTAAAAAATTACAAAATATAACTTTTTTAGACTAAATTAAAACTAAAATAAAATTTAAATAAAAACCCTAAAAACCTAAAACAGTCATAAAATGATTAAAAAAATAAATAAAATACTTTGCAGGTCAAACAATACACACCAAAAGAATTTCAATTGAATGTGATACATTTGTAAATATACAAATACTGATTATTTTAAATGTATACCCACCGGGCATAAACAATGTTTTATCCTTTTTTACTTTCTTTAAAAACCTAACTGCTATAAAAATGATAAAAATAACTTTAATATACAATAAAATAATTAAGGCAGGTTCTTTCATTAAATTATAAGCTTTACATTTCTGCTTGTAAATCCTCAAAAAGATCGTCTTTTACTTCCACTATAACCTTGAGGGCATATCATTTTGGTGGTAGCACTATAGCAACACCATGTCACAAATGCTGTTGATTGTATTAACTTGTATTAAACCCAGAATATTAATTTAAGTATGATGCATACATGGATCTTTTAAAAGCAATCGCACACCTTTTCTCAACAAGCCACAAAATTTTAAATATAATTCATGTCTATAGCCTGTAGCACAAAATAATGAGCTATACACCAAAGTTGAATCCCCAAGTATGAAAAATAGCAATAGCAATGCTGAACGAAGCTTAATTTAAAAGTGTGTGCGTGTGAACTTACTGTATGGCACACACTCGTACTGAACCTCAAGGTATTTGTACGTTCCAGGACAAGGGTCAGGAAAAACATCAGGGCCAGCAACGACTGCACACTGAGTTCGGTTGTTACACCTGAGAGAGAGAAAGAGAGAACGATACACGCAGACAGATAAAGCAAGGCTATTAGTTCAGTTCATTCAATAGCTGACATTAAGCATATGAACCGTATGTACTTGTTCAATATGTACAATAAAAATTAATGAGCCCTAAAATACCATTTTCATCAAATGAAAGAAAAAAGATACTTTTACTCAACAATCTCAATGAAGCTGAAAGACTCAAAATGTGGGCTCCCCAAAGAGCAGGACCACATGCTGTTGTTCAAAAGTAATTCCTATGTAGGTCGTATGTACATGTAGGGCTGAAAATACAGAGCAGAACGAATTCTGGCACAAAAAAAAGCTGAGGAAAAGACAGTTTTGACAAATCCTGCTTGGCAGAAACACATGCACACAAACACACACGGATGACCACCACATGACATCTCTGTCATATTTCATGATTATTACACCATATGGAAATACAAGCACACACACAAAACACAACTGACACATGTACAAACACACACAAGAATCTTGAAGCGCAGTTATATCTCCCTCAACGGGTAACCATGGAAACCTTCCAGTCCAAACCCATGGGGCACTTAAAATGCACACACAGACACACAAACACATACTTCAGCTTTTTAAGTTTCCAACCTTAGCTTCACAAAATCATTATAAGACAAGCGACAGTCTGGCGGACTCAGGTGTGTGTGTGTGTGTGTGTGTTTCGCCTATTACTTTTTAAGCTGTCAGACAGTGTAATATTGGATAGGATTGGTATCTTGGCTTTTGTGTATATTTGTGTATAAGTATAGATGCAGGTATGATAAGTGTGTGTTACAGTTTGGGTATGTGTGTATGTGTGTGTGTGTGTGGGCCCTAATTGCTGTGCTGAGTGAGTGTGACAGTCATACTCCCAGAGTGCTGTGGGGCATCTCTGGTTTCCGGGGCGACAGCTCTTGTGTGGCAGTGTGCAAGACTCAGATATGACCTAATTTAAGAGGAGAGGATAGAAGAGGAGATTCTTTTGTCTTTTTCTTTAAAGGTAAAGATTTGTATACACAAAACACAGATTAGTCTGCTCAATGCCCCCGTCTAAGAAATGTTGTCTGGAGTTTTGTGTGTTGAAGGTTTGTGTTCACAGTCGTTTGGGTGTACGCGAATGGTCCGATCAGACAGGCTGCAGTGAGGAGATGACTGAATGAACTGGGGCAGTGTGTGTCACATGAATATATCAGCATCATCCAGATGTACAGAGACACAGGCCTTGAAGAACATCACCTGAGGGTTTCCTGTTTGAGTGTGAAGAACTGTTTCCTATTTCCCTTGCAAACACACACAGGATATCATGATTTGTAATCATCTGATGACATTCGTCCAATAAGACTGGGTATTGTTTTATAGTTATGAACATCCTTGAAACTCAACAATAGAGTATCACGCTAGCCAAGATGATGGGTTCAATTGTCAACACTGACAGTAATAAATAAGTTTGTGATCAATTCAAAATCCATCTGATTTATGAAAGAATTCCACATTGTCCCGCTTTGATGAAATCATTGAATAAAGATGTAAAATGTCAACAACAAAAATCTGAAATGGTTTGACAAGTGCAGTTTTCTTTCTAGCATTTACATATTTTGAAACAGTACTGTAAGTTACAGTAGGAAGGTACTGAAGAGTTTGTCTCTTTTGAAAACAGCCAGTAGCTTTTAGCATACGTCACAGCTTGGCAAAACCACAAATCCCCTTTCCTCAAAATCAATAGAAGGTTAGGAAGGAAAATCTCTAATCAATAAATAAATAAGCATGAGCATCACACCAACGAATTTGAATGAACTAGTATTGAATTTGCTACACTACATGACATGCTATTACTAGGTTTATTATATATATATATATATATATATATATATTAAATTACATAACTTTGTAAATGTACAGTGCAACAGTACATGCAGTTACACTTTATTTAACAGCTAAACTAATTTCAGGAGAAGCACGCATGACATGATAACCAGCTACAGACAATCTCCCTATTACTTAATTACCCTATCAGATTTCTATCCGACCCTTTATATACCGCTACCTTTCTCTTCCCAGTATCTTCGTCCTTCGCATCCCTCCGCCTCCCCTTGCCCCACTTAATAGAGGTGGTGGCAGGCCCTGGCCAGAAGAGATTTGGCCCCTACTAAGCCTGGTTTCTTCTAAGGTTTTCTCCCCAGCTGAGTTTTTCCTTGCCCCCGTTGCGCTTAGCTTGCTTAGTCGGGGGCACCCGGTTTGTAGCTCTTCCGCTTTCACTTCCAAGCAATCGGCCACTCCACTCTCCTCCCGGGGGCATGCGGTGACCAGGCCGGGCTCTTGGCCTGCTCCTCGGACAGTCCGCCAATCATGCCCTATTTTGGTTATTACTGAGGAAATGGGAACTTGTGAAACGTACATATTATATGTGTGTATTATGTATACTTACTATGGGTATGTAAATACATTTTCATATTTATGTATGTAATAAAATGCCCTTCACATTTAGTAAACTAAACTACAATACTTCAAGTCTGCTAAATCGGACTAATTTTGCACGTAATGTACTTTAATTATACAGAAGTAGTGCTGAAGACCAATTAAAGACATATTTAGTAAATTTGATTGTTCTAAAGTGGAACTATAACCTATTGTAAGTATACTTTAGGTACACTTCAAATATTTTGCACTTAATAGGCAGATGTTACACAATCCTCATTAAAAGTGGCATTAACATGCATTTTAGATTGCATTGCATAAGCATGAATCGGCAATGCCTATGATATTCGATGGAATGTTAGTTTTTAACAAAACCAACACCATTTCCTCATGCAACGTAACATGATCAATAATCAGAGAAAATCAAACACCCTGATCAATCACAGGCTCTCTAGCCATCTTCATTTCTGGAACAACTGTTTAGCATGCAGCGTGTGAAATCAGTTCTATTCTCTCTCCTCTGAATTGCATCAGACCTGCTAGTTGAAATCTCTTTGTGTAATATATTATGTCTGCCAATAGATCTTGGATAAGGGGCTCCCAAACAATCACCTTCCAATTACCTTCCCTCATTGATTAGAGCATTAGCCTTCCATGGCACACACATACACACACACTCTGTGAATACATTAGCCCAAACTGAGTGAGATGTAAAGGTCAGACAAAATGAGAGAGAGCGAGTGACAGAGAGAGAGAGGAGAGCGGGAGATGAGGTGGAGAATGATAAATGATGTGTGATTCCAGCCACAGCTTCTATAAAAAGCAGCGAAGCAGGACCGAGAGAGAAAAAAGGCAAAATCTTTCTCTTGTCTTCCGTTTCATGGAACGTTTCCTAATTCCTCTATGGGAATTATACACTGTTACGTTCTGAGCGTGCCTTGCACATTAGCAGTTCAGAGTTATAGAAACCGAAAAATCTATCTCTTGTGTGTTGATAAAAGCGGGCTCCCAGTATCTAAACATCTAAATCCAGTCTCACAAGAGAATGCAAGCATGTGTTACAGGTATATTTGCTTGTGTGTACATTATGAAAGAGAACTCATAAATGGTAATTTCCTCCACATTGACTCTGGGCATGGTCTATGGCCTTGCTAATTGGATCTTACAGTCTGGTCCACCCTGAGGCAGTGTGTATGTGTGTGTGTGTGTGTGTGGCAGCTGGCAGGTGGTATAACAGGCAACCTCAGGGCAGGATATGGTGCTCGCTCCCTTACACATTTCCACTGATTACACACACACAAACACACACTGGGAGTCCTTCTGAATGAACAAAAAAACTGTATAATCAAATCTGTCCGGCTCAAAATTAAAAACATACAGTAGAATACTGCCACTTTTATGAATCTTTTATGAGGGCAAGGCATGCCGTTACGCAGCATGACACATCCGCTCATAGTTAGTGATTATTCTCATGCATTCCCTACATCTTTCTTCTTGTGCCATGGGGTGCCAGGTTGTCGTCCCCAGTCAAAGTCAAGGTCGGACAGATACCAGGCTGCGTTCTCGACATTAGCCGGAACTGAAACGATAATGTTTCTTGTGATGACGCAGATGCTAATGGGGTTTTGTTCTGCGTGGGTTCTGTTTTTCTCTGTTGCTCGGCTTCGTCTGTGCAGTTTGGAGGCAAAGAATTCATTCGTCCTGCCAGACAACATTGAAAAATGCAAACAGGGTGGCTAATATGTTTGAAGGCTGATGTTTAGGGCGTTATGTAACATGGACAATCTCGAACGAGTACATCTGATTAATTCCGTGTGCTGTGCACGCTGCACAAATATACGCTTGCATTGTTCTGCGTGGCGAACACCTGCTTTTGAAGCACAATGTCTTTTTCCTGTTTTTTATTACACTCTTATGTGCTAATTATGCCTACAAATCAAAGTGTTCTCTCCACAATGAGCTCAGCTGAAACCTAACACACAGCCCACATACACGCTGCAAAGTTTTGGGAGTGACAAACACATTTAAATGCAGGAATAAATACCTTAAATTATTATTCCATGTGTGTATGGAATGCAGGATTCACTCCAAGTTGCAACAGTTGACACAGTGATAACTCAATAGCAGCATTACTGCATCACCAACTAGCTGCACAGATTTAATGAAACTGCAATTGTCGCTGCCTGTATGCAGTGAATTTAGTTGTAGAATGTGGTTTGCACTCACAGTCATTCACGGTCATTTTGGAAAGGTTAATTGTAAAGTAAATTTCAGCTTAATGTTTAAGAATTCACTCAGGAACATAATATATTTAAGTGCTACAATATAAAATGCTAAATGAAAACAATTCTTATTTTTTAAATAAAGTAATACATACATTTTAATATATATTTTTTAATTTTATGATTATTTAATATTATTTATATACTATTATTTTTCATATTTTTAATTAACTTTCATTTTCATATTTTATTTAAGGTTTTAGTAATTTAGTTTGTCATTTTTAGTAGTTTTTTGTAATTTATTTAGTAATTAATTTTTAAATGATTTTTATTTAATTATATTATTTTTTACATTTCTATTTAATTTATTAGATTTTTTTAAGTTCAGGGTTTTTCATTCTAATTTGTAGCGTTAACAAAAACATTTAAATTTTTTGTTAACCATTACAAGACTTATGGGTCCTGTCATTAGTATTCAGTAGCCAACAAAATCATTCTATAAATAGAACAAATTACATTAATTCTTTCTGCTTGAGAATATCTAATCAAGCTTGAATAAACTAATTATGTAAGAATATTGAGAGCGGACATTGTCTTCTTTCAAAACTTAAATGATATAATTTCCTTTTCTTTGTTCCATTTAATATTAAAAAATATATACAATATTATTTACCTTCCTATTATTTTAAAACAAACAAGAAGTATGATGAGAGGCATCAAAATTAATGGACACATTTAAATGAAATGAAATTAAAACCTGTTCATTTAAATGAACGTGTTGATATAAATGTGTTAATGGGCAAACCAATACACAGTTTATTGCAGCAAACTGATTATGTTAATGAGTTTGTTCAACATATATAACATATATTTTGTATATGTTAATAATTATTTTTTAAGGAAAATAAATATATTTAATAATATGATATAATTGAGAATTTATTTTCTATGAGTGGTAACATGCACATAAAAAAATGCATTTTTAAAACTATTTTTTAAAAAGTTCATCACAAGAACCCCTTTTTTTTTTACAATAGGTTTATAATTTCACCAGATGTTGCGGACACAAATGGTCTCCTTGATGGAATGACTCATTTAGCTGCAGTGTGTACGTAACCATGCACTGACACACACACACACACACATGCAAAGACGCACACATTAACACAACCTGTGAGACAACAATAGAGCACAAAGCATGTGAATGTATCTCTTTACCTGAGGCCCATAATCTTGTAGGCATCAGGCAGATAGCAGCGAGTGTTCTCCATTTGAGCGGGGTCCGAGTCACAGATCTTGTCATCTGTGCGCCCATAATTGGCGCTCTCGATCATAATGACATCGGTGCCCGGGCAGCGCAGCTCGATAGGATAACCCTCACATGACAGCTCTCGACGCACCACAGCCATCGGCACTGGAGCACGACTTAAAACTGCAAAAAAATAAACAGAGAGAAAAATATTGCGTTGAACAAACTATGAAACAAATTTAAACACAAACAGAACGTTCTTCTTTCATTCACGCACTCTCTCTCTCTCTCTCTCTCAAACATAAAATAATCCACTTTTTGAGTGTGCTAGAGAGACGGCACATAGCAAAAAGAATAGTTATTGGGAGCAAAACTATTCTTCATTATACAATAGAAAGATCTCATATCCGCACCCAAAAGTCACATCTATCTAGTTATCACGTCCTCAGTAATAACCTTTCTTTAAATTACACACACACACAAACACTTAAATCAAAAATTACATTCTTTACGCCACCCCTTTCCTGTTACCGTAGCAACACACTCCTTTCTCCGCATGACGTATAGCCATAGACAAACACGGACACAATAAACTGCATTCTAATGCGCACACAGACACAGACAGATTCAGACACCCTCGCTCTTATGAAATTAATCTCAGGGATGTGAATGACACTTGACTGTGTGCACGAGTTAATTTCACATTCTGCTGCTGCCTCCGATTAGCACACACACACTGACAGCAGAGACGCCACATCATCATCCAATCTGGATCCAGGATTTAACCGTCGCCATCGCAATGGTTCCCATTGAGACTTAACTACGCGCACACACACATGAGAGCCATTCTGATTCTAAAAGAAAGCAAAGGCCAGCAGAAATGACTGTGCGTGAGTGTGTGGGCAGGGCTGATGTATAGAACTGAAATGGCTTATGGGTATAATGTAGGTTATTGGTTTAAATAGAATCGAGCGCAGGCAGGAAGGCTACTGTCAAGGTGTTTCTGTGTTTTAGCGCCCTTGAGACTGGTAGAAGGTGAGTGCCAGAGAAAAAAAGCAATCGATGACAGTGAGAAAAAAGCATGAATGTGTGTGTTGCAGAGATACAGAGAGCATCGATGAGGGAGCGCTTGCGTTGAACGTTGCCTTGATGTTTTTAAAATGTTCCCCTGGTGGCCAATTCCCCGGTGTCCTCTGAGCCCAAACCGTTATGCTAAGGTCCCCTTGAGGGACCGCGTCGCACACACTGGGTCGCGCTCACATGTGCCGCACACACATAAGAGTCTAGACGTCTGCATCTATGATTATTGATCTGTCAGATCCTCTTACATCTGCACTCCATCTCATGCACTTTTAACAGGTTCACACACAATTTTTATAGTTATGGATCGGCCCGTAAAATGGCTCATTCACTGGAAAATAATCCAGCTATATTTCATATTTCGCTATGGTGTTTGGCAAAATGCAGTTATCTATTAAAAGGCTTTGGAGTTGTTTTTGTTTGTGTTTCGAATTTCTCTCCCCCATATGTGCGAGTGCGCCTTTCTGCGTAAGTGTGAATGTTTTGATCATAACGGATGTGCAGTGGTTGTGAAATTCTGTGATTGCTCATGAATCATTTATTGCTGCGAGAAGAGATGTCTCAATTAATAGTTTCCAAAACTTTTAATAAGACGCAAAAACTTTGTGGAATTTTCACTGAAGATTTGAGAGCTGCGCGCTTCGCTCTCATTTGGCTCGTCTTCATTTGACAGTCTGCACTTCAAGGTTGGGGGCCAACTAATCAAATAAAAGCAGTAAGACATCTCATTTATCCATCTCGGCGAAAACAACACAACAAGGAAATAATTGGCTTTTGTCTGTGTGCATGTGTGCGTGCGCGCATATTACCGAGCGTGACGGGTGTGAAGAGGGCGAAGAAGAAAAGTAGGCGTGTGGACCACATGACCGCCGATGACCCTGATGACCTCTGCACAGACTCGCTGAAGATGCGTCTCACATTAGCCATGGAGCTGCTCTCTGACGCGCACACCTAAAGTAAGAAGGACACACACAGAGGAAGCAAAGAGAATGTTAATGTTACAGCTAAAGGTCACTTTTGTTGTACACAGTGTTACAATTCAAAAATAACAGGAGCTCAAAATCAACTCCTGTTTATGTTCTTATTAAATGCTGCTGGTGCGAGATGCATCTTTGCACGCTCTTCGAAAAAGGAATTTATTTTCATAATGTTTTATCAGGCAGTAAGAACTTTCTTCTTTCCAAACCAACAGAGTACATTCAGCACAGGATGTGTTCTGTGCTCAAAGGCAGCTACACAGAATGCAAAAGAAGAAAACAGAAGGCAAAGATCTCTAAAAAACTTCAAGGATGACCTACTTTTAACTTTATATGCTGCACTCATGGTCCGAAAGTCTTCTAGTCGCAACACCAACACGCAAAGACCAACAATTAGAAAATACTACAGATAAACACAAAAACATGTCTTGTAATGTATTGTTTGCGACCAACGTTAAATGATTTGTGAATGGTGTCAAGTTGGAATTACAGAGTATTTTTAAGGTTAGTTTAGCGTAATATTTTTCATTAATAACAAATCGTTTTAAAAAGCAGAGAAAGTGATACAGCTGAACCCAGATGTAATGATCTGTCATATCTCTTGACAATCTAGCCTGCCTCTGAATCATGTATGTTTAATGAAGTCGATGACACTGAAAAACAAATCCATAATATTTAATAGAGATTATTGATTGTGTGTGTTTGACCATGCAACCAGTTAATCATCTGACAAAAAAACAACAACAAAAGAATGTGTGTGTGTGGGTGTTTCTTTAACTTCAGGCACGTTTATGCCCCTACAGTTTTAAGCTTAACTTTTAAAGATTTAAACTCTTTGTTTATCACATTAAAAGCATCTTGAAATGTCATGTTTTGTTTCAGCTTATATTCAAATGCTTAGTTTTTACCATTTTTAAAGTTCTTTAAAATTCTTGCAATCTAAAACAATGAAATCCATTACAAAATATAAATCATAAAACTATAACGATCTAATTAAGTGGTGAAATAAAACACCCATTTCAACAAATATTAAGTAAATACAACATACTGAAAATTTTTATTGCGCATAATTTCCAGTAATTTTCAAAAACTCTAAAAATATATCATTGCATATATTTAAAAATGTCAGCTCTGAAATTAGCATTAGAAACACAAAGAGGTGGGGGTGGGGGGGTTAAAAATAGCCAAAAAGCTATTAAACAATAAATAATGTGAGATGTGTTGAAAATTACATTGCAGAGAAAATATAGGTCATACTTTATTTTAAGATCCAATTCTCGCTATTAACAAACCACTATTTTGCTGATTATTAATAGCTAGCAAGGTAGATTTATGGATGTAGAATATGGTCATGCAGAATAGGTATTAATAAACAGCCAATATGTTAATAATAGGCATGTAAGGGAGAATTGGTCCCTATACTTAAGTGTTATCAAAAAATACACTCTTGGACAAACTGAATTTAAAGTCTGAAAAGTGTATTTCTAAACATCCTAATATTTGAACATGCCCATAGCTGTGTAATGTGTAACAGTAAAAACAGAGGAATGACAGCATAGGATGAAAATCCTGTGACAGTACTCTTGAGAAGACACATGTGGTGCTCAACTAATGCCTCCTACAACAGCTTAATGCATCTGTCCTCTTTCCCTCTCCCACACACACACACACACAGATAGTTATATATGGCCTGCCTCCACTGAACATCTTTACCTTATTAAAAATAAAGCACTATACAGCCACTGTCTCATTAAACTTACATAAACACTCAACAATGCCACTCAGTCATTAGAAACACACAGCCGCACACTCTTATGCTAAAAAAAACACATAGCTTAAACACTCTCTCTTTCTTTGTCTGGGTGATTGATGGCTGCTTAACTAAAGTGAACAGGAGGGTTTCGAGCAGATGTCCCACATTATAAGCAGGGACATATGGAAATATGGCCACGGTACCAGTAAAGAGCATGTGTGTGTGCATATGCATGATCAAATGACCATGTAATCATTCTACCAGTAAAGTCAAATTGGTGTCAAAATGAGTGTGTCTTAGATCTATAACTATCAACTATGCAGCAAGGAGTCTTGTGTTTATGGTAAACAGTCAGTGTACAATATATATATATATATATATTAGTGCTGGGCAATGATTAATCGCGATTAATCGCATCCAAAATAAAAGTTTTTCTT
>JAUCMS010000001.1:10788831-10828506 GCA_032357445.1 Enteromius radiatus
ATATATTATGTAAAGAAAAACTTTTATTTTGGTTGCGATTAATCGCGATTAATCATTGCCCAGCACTAATATATATACATATATGCAAGTATGTACAAACACACAATAATCATAATTCACCCCAAAATAAAAAAACTGTTATCAGTCATTCAAACTCAATTCATTCCAAACAAAAAATGTTTTTTACATGCAATCCCATCACTTCTTGGAAATGTTGTGGCAGTTTCAAAGTCAAAAGTCCTGTGGGTGGCACTAAAAAGCACATTTAAAATTCTCTGAAACAAGAAAAAGGTGACTGTGCCAATATTTTATTACATTGGTTTGTAGACATATCTCTGCAGTGCGGAAATTAAATGCGTACTCTCTAAGCCTTGAACGTTTATTTTTAAAAAAAAAAAAAAGCATTTTCTGAAGCAACCCCCTTGTTTCGACATGGTTTTGAGCTCTAATGGAAGACAGTGAGGTCCAGCGTTGTTTTGGGGGGAAAAAACATTACTGAAAATTTCTCTTTTGATTTCCACAAAAGAAATCAGCATGAATAAAGACAGGAATTTAATTTCTGGGTGAACTGTTTCTTTTTTATGTAATCAATTTTGATTTTGCAGTCCAGAATATGTTCATGCTTCTAGTCAGTTTCTCAATTATTTCATTGTTTAGCATGATCCATTTGACCATATGCTAATCCTAATCACTTAATGACCCAATTAGCTATTTTAGCATAACCAATGTGTGGGCACTCTGGTATGTATAATGCTGATTAACCAGTACGCATCTGAGGATGACCATCAGGGGTTCCGCTATTCACTCATTAGCTTTTCAGTGCCTTTAAGAACTCATGATGTGTGGGCAATCTGTAGCTGGCTCCAAGTCAATTTACCAATCAATGTGCAGAACCTTCATTGCCGAGTACCAGATATAAATTATGAAACATAATCTGACATCGTTATTTTCTTAGAGATGACAAACTTCAGCCACCATTTCTAATTTTTTGATTTTATGATTTTATGTTATACATGCTAGGAATGTGCAAAAGTACACATTTTAAAAAGTAAATGCGCTTCCTGTATGACCAGTTGATTATAACTGGTTTAAAGGACATTCTGTATAATTATGCTAATTTCAGTTTCACCTGTCACCAATAGGATGTGTTTTTTGAGGGTGTTTTTACACAAGTAATAGCAATGATTATCTTGCATTCAAGAACAGCTGGACAAAGCATGACAGAATGCTGGGGTCTTGAGATGATTTGTTTTTAATTGGACAGTTTTTAACTTCATACTTAGACATTGAACAAAGATATATGCTTGAATGTGTGTGACTGTAGTACATGAAACGGCATGAATTTAAAGATGCAAGAGTGTTTTACTGTGCAAACTGTCTGAATGTATCATTATTATATTATCAGCCAGTATTAGAATTCTGGGGTCAATATCAAGTCAACATATGGAATGTTGTTAATAAGGTGACAAAACTAAACATATCAAATAAATGCTATTCTTTTGAACAACAAAGTATTGTAGTTTATGTTTTCAATATTAATCATAAGAAGAAATGTTTCTGAAGGTTCAGGTAACTCTGAAGACTAAAGTAATGATGCTGAGAATTTGCAAACAAATTACAAAATTCATTTTCCCCTTTTGTGTATGATAAAATAAATGCCGTTTTAATCACACTGTTGATTACATGCTAATTAATGCACTGCTTCTAAAAAGCTCAAAAAACAACCAACCAACCAAAAAAAAATAGACACAAATTAGTTGACTACAGTAGTATGTTTTTGGATTATTAGACCATAGTGAATCATCTCTTATATACCCACTCAGGTTTGTTTAATTTTCCATTATTTTGCTCTCATACGCAGCAGTTAGCATTAGGAACAACAGTGTCTATCCTACTTTATCATCTCACCATGACTAGGCAGATAAAGTATCTGAACACTAAATAGGTGGCGTTGGCGTATAAATGTGGGTGGCCATGCATTAATATACACCTCCATGTGTTGTCAGGCATTTTTCCATCTTACTTTCAATAAAAGCATTCTTCTACAAAACTAGAAAGTCCTGAGGTGTAAATGCTACAGTACGTTTTCATAGTTTTAAAAACTTCTTTATCAAAAGTTCACGGACATCATTTTCTCGTGAATCAAAAGTACGCTTGAGTTGTGTTTCTTTAAATGATACACCACTCGGCGTGACGTGTTGTTATTTAACACGTTGCTGAATTTCAAGTGTGGCTGAAGTGTTTGAATACTTTTGGGGACCGATGTAGATGGATCTATATTTGATAGAAACTGACAAGTAAAGTCAGCCAATTTCCAAGTTCATTTCCTGCAGTCATGAACTTACTCTAAGAGTGCGGTAGACTGCGTTACCGTACGTGCTGATATGTGATGCCTCCCCCAACGCACACGCTTGCTGTCACTCTCATTCTCTCTCAGATAATCTATAATGCCATATGGCAGTTTTTGACTCGATTGTGCTGCGGGGGTGCCGTACATACTTGGTAGAGTTTGGCAATAATTTATGGCACAAAAATGCTTGCATGCGTCAGTCTCATTCTGGCAATTTCTGTCTGGCATGGCATGACCTTACGAGCTCCCATCAACCCCTGCAGCTCTGTGTGTCCAGTAATGAGAGCAGAAAACCTCTCTTTCTCTCTCTTCCTAAATGAGAGTCTGCCTGAACCCTCGAATCAGGGAGTCTCACAGTAATGACACACAATTAGAAAGACACGACCATGTATCCCCCCACAATCTCACTCTCCCCATTCCTCCCTGTGTCTCTTCCTATCTCGATCACTCCATCTCTGCTCATCTCTCCTATTTTTATACCTCGCATTTCTCCTTATGCATTTTTGGTTGCATGCAGAGAAGGAAAAAAACAACTGACCTCTTTTTTATGTTTCCCTCTTCACAATAAGGGAACAAATAATTTTCCATGCATAGTGGTTGATGGACATTTGGTAAAATACATATTGATTTCACTAGGAATTGCAAAAACATAAAACTTTTATTCATCTTTGAAATACAAAAGCTTCAAAACGTTCGTAAATACATTGCAAACCTATTCCATATGAATTGAGTGGTTTTATGTTATGAGAAGACAGATTTAATTTGGCTTTTGTTCACACATAAACATAGATCCACACACATACATAGAAAAGAACAATCAAAAATAGTGAAACAAAGCTGCTATTCTTGCTTGCCACCAGTGCAATAAGCTCACTGGTTTTCAAACGCCTTTGTTTTGCATTTATAAAAGGAACAAAATGTTTATGCATTAGCAACTATATGAGGCGAGTAAATGATTTTCCTTTAACCTTTGTTTACTCAAAGGTAATAAAACACTAACTTCAGTGAGACTTCTTAAAATGTAACCTTTAGTAAATAGCATGTCATTTTCGTACCACACAATTTAATATTGTGTCACTTGTAGAACTATCCTGGGTGGGCATTGTTAGTCACCTTTTTGGTTTTGTTGTTACGAACATAGTTCTGCAATTCTATGTTCAAACAAACATTCACTCACAACATCACAAATTTACGTGGTTGTAACTACAGCTCTTTAGTAGTGAGACATACAGGCTTAAATTAAATTAAAATATGCAAACTAACATGCAGTACCACCTATATTCAATTTTATCTAAATTTAAATGAATTTTAATCTACATATTTTAGCGCATCCTCAATACAGTGAGTGCACATGTGCATACATATCTAAGGGAACCCTGGAGTATAAAGTAAGAGGGAATTCGTGATGAATCAAACATCAAATAAAGTAAAATTAACAAAAAATAGTAAAAAATTGTAAGTCAGTCATCGGGTGCCATGATCAATACAGCAGCATCTTAGAGAACTCGAATCAGTTACATAGTTATTACTCCACCACTTATGACGTCATTAACAGTGGCCAGTTGAAATAATAATGTTCAAATGGCAGAGAAGAGACATTGTCGCGATTAGTTAGTTTCTTTCCACAACAATGCATTGTACAATGGTGGTTAATCAGCGAGTTACATCGTTGTATGGGAAACGCACCCCAGCAGCATGACTAGAAATCCTTAGTAGCGCACATTCTGAATGTTTGGACTGGAATCTATGTTTCTGAATGCCCGTCAGCAACTGCCCTTTAGTTTAAAGGAGCAACTACGGTTTAAAAGATTTCTTACAACTAAACACCTTGATGTTTTGAGAGTGTGACTGAGAATTCAGAGCAGGAATTCAAAGGGGCTGTGCGGTTCACATCCCCCACGTGTTCGTAGGATTTGTAGCTCATGCAGGATAGTTCAAATTGGCCTGTGCAGTTGGGACCGTTCGGTTGGATACTTTAGTTACAGCCAGAGAGTCTCTGGATTGGCATCTCATTGCCAATAAGACGTCATCACAGAGCCACTGAATGGGCCAATCAGATTTCAACTGGCCCCACCCCTAGCCCCGCCTCTTCTCTTGCTCTCGCTCTCTCTCTCTCTTTCTCTCTCTCTCACACACCCACTAAAGAGCAGAAAACTTTAAAGGGAGTTTTTGATTTATAATGATGGTGCTGCTGACTTTTTGCTCTGATAGAGGGCATGTTTATGAAACTCTTTCTAAGCCTCAAAGAGTCATAAATCTTTATTCATTTTCCCCATGTTTCAATAATTCAGAATTCAGCATGCTGAAATCACTATTAATCTCGAAGGCGCGCACACACACACGCACGCACTGAGTGCGCAGGGTTGAGCTCCTCTAGCCTTTGCTCATAATAGATTCTGTGTCTGTCTCTGGCTCACTCTTCATACTGCCAATACAACTGAGTCTCTCTGATTTATCTTTTATTATGTCCCACAATCTACTTCGAAAGCACTCCGCTCTTTCCTGCTCTCTCTCTCTTTCTTACACACACACACACAAAAGGCACATTCATATACCCGGAGATTCTTGCAGTTTCTCATACACACATATGCACAAACACATAAAATAACAAACCGAATTGCTGATTAAAAACTATGACAACGTTTGTACATGAAAAAAACAAGCACATATACAATCTTGTATGAATACATAATGTACATGCTTTACAGACAAACATAAAATGTACTTTCTGCAATGCAAAAAGAATATAATGAACGCCTTTGATTTTTTCTATAATAACTGTAAGTAAAATACTGTAGCATGACAATTTTATGGCAATTTAGTGAGATGCAAGACATTTTCTTTGAAAGTAAAGGAAATGAGACTTCGAAGAACTGATCAAAAATAGGTGTTTTTTAAACAGAAGTTTGTTTTTTATTAAAACTAGGAGTTTTTAACATTTTCTTTTTGTGAAGGTCACATTACCATGCCTTAATTGTTGTAATTTTTGCTATTCAAATGCCTTTTATTACAAAACTCAAATTGCTTGACTCTTGTCCCCCAGCCAAAAAGTCTTTCAATCATCAAAAAGTAGCAATTACGTTGGAAAGACTAGAATATTATAATCTAAACAAAGAGTGATATAAGTAATCATAAACTATTTTCAATATTTATTGTGTGAAAACTAATTAACACTCATTACAGCTCTTGTGGCATCATTTCATCACATCCAACAATTTTATCAAGATTTACAATAGGTAGTGCACTAGGCTGCCAAGGAAACAAAAAGTGTCAGCACATGATGGCATTCATGAATAAAACAAAAAAATAAATAATACAGCTTGTAAAAACTTTATTTGGCTGTGTGACATATCTCATTAATCTGTCATTTCATCAAATTATGCAAAATCAATGTTTCTAATTGTGTATTGTATACATAAAATGCTGGCTATGATATTAGACAATTTCCACCACAATGCAATTTTTTAAATGTCATTATTACAATGTCATTTCAACCACAGAATGTTATTAAACAATGCATTTGCTGAATGTTAATCATTCATCCAATGAAACACTGAAAATGGGCACACATTTCCAGTCAAATAAGAAATATACTGGATGCAGCTATAGTTTTGTCTCTTTTTTTTTTTTTTTTTGTGCACTCGCTGTTGAAGAGCTTTGTCCTGATTTGTCTGGTGGGTACTTCAGTGGGCAGAGTGGGGCACTGGCACAGTCCTGTCACTCCACATTCATCTAGAGTCAGCTACAGGCTAAACACTACTTCAGCCAGTGGCTAACATGGATAGAACTGAATGCCTCCAGTGGGTGTACAGTATAGAGATGCAGGGGCTTATACAGTATTGTGGATAAATTCTAAAGGAATAGCATAGCTTCAGGTTTTGAAAGGCTTCAATCGGTATCGCAAGGCTAATGTGGATTAAAGCTAAGGTTTGTTGGTCAACTTTGTTAACATGGTCAAAGGTTAAGATAGTGAAAGTGATCTCTGATAGCTCATGTACCACGCTGAGACATTCAACCGGCCTTATTTAACATGAGCAATATGAATTTGTGTATAAATCATTCATGAATACGCAAATAATTTACACATAAATATGCTACCATTTAGTTTTATGAATAGACCCAATGTGTGCTTTGTCATCTGGAAGTTGCTTTTTTTAAATTAAAGAATCTTCTCATCTGCAATGTTCCCTGATGTTAAAACAACATTCAGCAGATGTTAATTCACAAATTCACTTCACTCTTGATTATCAGATGTTTTTATGCTTAACACAACACTTAGAATTAGTAATCATTCTGCACTACTTATCCAAGTACCACACTGACATATTGACTTATTAATTCTTCTAAATGATGATTTCAGGTTATAGCACTGTACTCTTATTGACAACATGTGATCTAGCACTCTAATTATGCAATACTAAAAGTGCTCAATATGCTCAGCCTGATTCAGCATGATGGAGCTGATAATTAGGGCCATTTTGTTAATTATTCAAGATGAATATTCACTATTGTGGATTTGGGTGAAGTGGTAAAATATTTACGTGTTTTTTTCTCCAGTTCACTAATATTTTATGCTGGGCCTAAATTAACACTTCATAAGAGAGAGAGAGAGACAAAAGCTTGGTACGAAATCTGAAAAATGCTGTCTTTGCAGGCAGCATCCAATGGAAGGAAGGCAACCATGTATGTCTATATCCAGTGTTCACATAACAATCTGCCTACTCCATCTGGTCATTTCTGAGCAGAACTGAGTCCAAAACTACTTTCTGTTCCCTATATAGTGCGCCATGTGGGATGTTGGAGGTTCATCCTTTATATAGTTCACTCTTCTGTACCTATAATGCCTTCTGATTTACAGTGTACAGCTGATTGATTCATGTTAGTCTAATTAGGTTTTATTATGATTTAGCGACAGATGAGGTGTAAGTAAATCTGTCCATGGCTCTATCTCCTTTACGAGTGCAGGAACACTGCCTGTGAAGTCACTGACAGACAGGCCTGCAAGGCAGTTGCCTCAAGCCTAAAGTGTACTTCAGTTTTGATACACATGGTACAAGTAAAGCCGATTACATAGCCTTTCGATGTTTAGAGCCTCATATACTGAGTTAAGAAATGCTCTAAAGTACAGGCTGTGCAGAAAGCCCTTATATGGAGATTTTGTGGGTGTGTTTTATGCAAATTACTAACCTCAGGCACACAAATGCTTTTTTAGAATACTACAAATTCATTAACATTTGAGTGAGGTTAAGAACAAATTCATGTGCACACGCACGTTTGTGAATTAGGTGGAAATGTTTTGTGAGAGGTGTCTACAAATACAAATAATCCACTCAGTTATTAGTGAATGAGACCAAATGTCTCTGTACTCGTTTACACTAGAGCTGCAAATAGCTAAAATGGAAGCACTCGTCAGTGCCACAATTGAGAGGCTGCATTCCAAGATCGAATACGCCAAAGTCTGCTGTCCAATTTCCTTCAAATGCGGCCATCATTTCCCAGGCCACAAAAGATACAACAAATAGATCCTTCACAGCCAGCACTAACCCAAAGATTTATTGCACGTTGGTGATGATTTTTTTTATTTTTCGAGAAAACGCTGTATTGGGTTTCAACTTGGATATTTAAGGGTAAAAAAGACCTTCATGTCGTTGCAAACCTGTAAGACCTTCGTTCATCTTCGGAACACAAATTCAGATATTTTTGATTAAATGTTCAGAAACATGTAGTCAAGACTACGAGAATATTTATTTGTCAAGAGTACAACGACGCATGCACATGCTGTTGCTAATGTAAATCACACATGAGCTGCGCCTTGTTTACGTGCAAAAGAATATGCACTATTTTAACAATGTTCTTACGACATTTCTGGACCTGGAAACATTTTGGTTACATTGCTCTCTATTGAGGGCCAGAAAGGCCCTCCATAAAAAATATATTAACGTGTTCCGAAGATGAATGATTGATAAATGATGAATGAATTTTGGGTGAACTATTCCTTTAACTGCTACAAATGTTTGCATATCTTACTAATATGCAATTTTATAGATTTTACATTTGTACATAAATGGACTAAATATGGAGAACATCTTTTGGTTATGAATTATATTTCTAAGTTATTATCTCTGTTTTGTTTTCAGGCAGATGAATATATTTTGTGTGTGTGTGTGTGTGTGTGTGTGTGTAAAAATGTCCACCACACACTACTGCTTATCAACAGAAGCTGTTACCTATCACAATCTCCAATAGTTTGTTGTTGTTCTGTGTTTTCCATTTGTTTTCAGATGTGCTGTCATCATGTAGACAGCTAAACAGTGCAAAAAAAAATCTATGTGCATATGCTTCTAAAGACGCTTTAAAAATTCTGTCTGCACGTTTATAATGCAAATGCTGAAATTTACGGCATGTAGTTTAACATACACATGGAAACAAAGCTATACATGTTGCCATGAAACTTGAGTAGCGGCAAATTTTTCAAAATATTGTGAAGTGCAAATGTCCCACTGATTTTAAAGGAATATTTCACCCCAAAAAATGAAAATTACCCCATAATCTACTCACCCCAAAGCCATCCTAGGTGTATATCACTTCCTTGTTTCAGACGAGTTTAAAAAAAAATTATCCTGGCTCTTCCAAGCTTGAGTTTTTATCCTAACTAGCCAGAATAACAAGAGTTATTAACAATATGACAGCAGATAATATCAGGTGCTTTTTAATTATGTGCTTTATTCAAAGTTTAACATGTCCAATATGAGTTTAAATATCATATTTGCGTGACCTTATAGACATACTGAGTCTTTGACTAAAGCAACAACAGACAGTTTACCTCAGATCTTGAAAATTAAAGCAAAGATGTCCATTAAAACTGTGAACTCACTGTGAACCAACGACCATACATTCCATAACAGAGACGTTATCAGTCACTCAGTAAGTACATTTAATGATGTTAAAAAAGTTTTAATAATTATGAATTAGATTATAAACGAGAGCAGTGTGCTTCCAGAGAGACCACGCCCACACATGCTTCTGATTGGCTGCGATATTTGATCGATTCTGTCACGTTGTGTTGTCGGGTCGTGTCTAGTGTGCACACCCAAATTGCTTGTCACTAGAATCTTGTTGTGTCGCATGTAGTTAGGACACAGTGGAATGATGGTAGATAGTGGCCATTATTTAGTTTAGTACTTAGTATTGCTCTATCCTCATTCGTCTATTCTCTTTTGAGTTTACACTACGAATGCACCTTGCGTTATACGTCGAGGTCAGCCAAGTTAAGAGTAAAATAGAGATGTATATAGAGATGCAGTGGAGAGGGTGAGAGTGAAAGAAAGAAAAGGAAAACATCCTTTCGGGAACATGAATATAACACTGTTTTGCTCCTCCTGCAAGTGGAGCTGTACAGTGTCAAAAGTTGGGCAGCCTCCGTGCACCACTCACCCTCACACATACACGGCTCAAAGAACGTTAGAGCAAAAGCAGC
The DNA here is from genome assembly GCA_032357445.1 of Enteromius radiatus. Classification (NCBI taxonomy): domain Eukaryota; kingdom Metazoa; phylum Chordata; class Actinopteri; order Cypriniformes; family Cyprinidae; genus Enteromius; species Enteromius radiatus. Next base: position 10,798,659 of record JAUCMS010000001.1, read on the forward strand.
ATCCGTGTGATGAAATATTCAATGCTGCCGATGTTTGAGTGTGCAGACAGAGCCCAATGCTACACTAAATTATGCATCCCACATGCACACACACACACACACAATCACTATCCTTGAACTTAACAAAGACATTCCTTAAATATGAGTCGAAATCTGCAAGAGTTACTATGTATAGCAGGGTGTGGTTGAACATATGGAAGACATAGCAGTCTATAAAACAGCATATGGTGCTTACAACAGGCATTATGGAGGCAGAGCTATAGCTTTTGTTATCGAATGTGTTCTGTTTGTTTTACATACTCCCTCTGTTCGTCTCTAATCAGGTTGTTTTTCTGTTGGTGAGCAGTTATTGTTAATAGTGTGTCACTCCCTCCTGGAATTAAACAAGACCAAATGCAGTTCTACCCAAGAGCCCTGCTACTAACAGCAAATACTCTCATAGTCCCTCAGCAGGGTGTGTGTGTGTGTGTATATATGTGTGTGTGTTTAAGTGTGAACTTGACTTTATGTACTCCATGTCAGAATGGATGTTTGTCTTGGAGAGCTCAACTCCAATTCTGCTGGGTTTCACTTATCAACGGCTGAAAACCTCTGAGAGTTGGGGGAAGAAAGGAGAAAAGGAAGTGAATTACCAAAGTATGACGCGTGCAAGTGGACATTTAAGATGGTTATACAATTAAACACTGCGACGCAGTCATGAGAAAGCACATTCGAGCTTACGCACACACACTCTATAGTCTGTCTCCACTTTTTGTGTCTCAAAGGAATGGCAGTCACCCGGCCTCATTGTTTTGGTGGTGTGTGTGTGTCTGCATTGTTTTGGGCACAAAAGCTTCTGCACCCCTGGCAGAGACGACTAATGGAACACAATAGGACTACTTTAGCATTTAGCTCAGTGGCCTGTGAAGACAGAGGTCCTGACAGCCCGTGTGAGTGTGTGTGTGAAGTTGGAAACACCTGCCTCTGGTTTGATAATGAAAGATGCATCCTGCCTTTCAGATGCCATTTTCTCACTCTGAAACACATTTACTCAGTTTCCACTGGTTTGACAGCATAGCAAACAGCAAGTTATATAACTAAAATGTCAAATGATACACTCAGCAGCATGTAGCATGAACTGTAAAAATGGCTTGATGATCTAACTGTTAACAAATGAGTTATATTTAGATTTAACCACATAAATTTTAAATTTAAATATTTCCATTAAACGATTATCCTATTATTTAAATATTTGTATTACGTTTGCACGTAAATCTTTCAATATCTTTGGATTTGTGTATATTTTTTTTTATAAAGATTGTATTGCTTTGCTGTTAGACAACTCTCTCCTATTGAAGTTTGCTATGCAGAGATAACTAAAAGTAAACTGCTTATGATTTCTCCAAAGAGTGCCAACACTGAGACCTTTTCAAAACATGTCAATTATTGTGATTTTGGGAGGAAATTACTTATTTTAAGAGCAAAACCTTCAACACACACCCCTCGATTGAAATTGCGAATAATTTCCAAGGCCGAAGTCCCAGTCCAGTCCAGAAAACAATCGATATCTGGAACTCAGTAGTGGCGCAGAAATTAGACACTTCACCTTTAAAGTTGACATGAAATGGAAATTCACAATATTTATTATCTAGATGGACTTTATTGTGAACCATTTAGATATTTTTCTCATTACATCATAATTTTTATTCAAAATAAATGACTTGTTTCTATGCCGGACCTCACCGATCATTTAGTCCACCTATATCCATGCCTTTCTACGACCGACACACACTGCACTGTGTTGTCATTTCACTCCCTTTCTTTTTTGATAATCCACTTCACTGATGTGCATCACAAATAGAAAGATCTATCACTGTTACAAAGCAACTTCAAACCAAATCACTCTGACGCAGCTTATCAGATATAGAATTCTTTCTCTGATATATTAAAATGCAACTCTTTAAGCCATAAATGGGATGAGGGGAAAAAAATGGTGCATTCCATAAGTGCCTTTTATAGTGGATTTTACCATATTCAATGAGATTCCAGTTGGAAAAAACACACATTCACAGAGTGCTGCAAATGGCAAAGGGAATAAGGGAACATCGATACATCCTTTTACAGCAAGTGAACAAATTTGCCCACCAGTCTTTGAGCATCACTCCAGCCTTTAAAGAAGTAAATTTGAGAAGTTGATGGTACATGTTATTAATATTGTTTTTTAATTACTACAGTTTTTACATTATTATTCAAGGGTATAAAGTGCCTGAGAGGCAACAATTAATGCAACTATAGTGATTATGGTTAAATGTCTATTGCATATAAAAAAGGATCAAGGTACGCACATCCAAAAATGCCTTGGCCAGGTGCAAGATCAAAGAGGATCATCCAAAAAAAGAAAGAAGATATGCAAACTGTTCTCTCTTCATTTAAAAAAAAATGAAAAATAGCAACGTTTCGGTCAAAGACCTTCATCAGGCAAAAATAATCATGTTTACCTGATGAAGGTCTTTGACCGAAACGCTGCTATTTAAAAAAAAGGGAGATTAACAGTGTGCAGATCTATATTTTAAATGTGTATTACACCCATGAATGTATGCCATTTTATAGTTTATTATGTCAATATACCTCACACTTCTGTAATACTAAAGTAAAGTTTTGTCTGTATGTTGATGAAGTTGTTTAGTTTTGTCTACTGAAGAGATCTTGGTATAGGGAGCAGTGAACACTGCATAGGGACCCTGCTAATTGGAATGCAGCTCATGTTAAAAATAGTCACAAAAGTCTTTAGGGGCCAGTTGCATACACTGCTGGTCAGATTTAAAGTAAATTACAAAATGGTAGATCGGCCCAATTTGAATCATCAAAGTAAGACTAAGTACCTCTTGGCTAATTCTTACTTGATCAAACTAGTTCTTAAGACATACAGTAGTCTTAAATAGAGTGTTTATGCAACTGGCCCCAGATCTGTGCATTTCTGCTCCATTTTGCACCCAGCCTATCTGTTTTTAAACACAGGAATGCATCTTATATAAACACACATGGGATCTGGGTCAGGTGAAACTGAAACCAGCCTAATTATACAAGGCTTCCTTAAGAACACTAGTGGTTCAGGCAACAGACTAGTCGATCGTGAAAATATGTTGTTTTAGCAGAGCACTAATTGCAGAGCCGTTCCCCTTTGAGCAGTCTGGTGTGAAGTGTCTTGCTCAAGGGCACTGCGCTAACAGAGCAGGTTTCCGATCTACCTCTAACTCTAACTCTAACTCTACTTTCCTGTGTCACTAATTCCCCCGGATTGAACCTTCAATCTTTTGTTACCAGCTCTGATCTTCACCCATTATCCCACCACCACTCCAGAGGGAGGAAACGTGAAAACATGAAAGCCTGCAGATCAAGTCATTGTAAAACACTGCACTGAACGTGGGCGGATGCTGATTCAAGCTTTTTTTTAGAGCGCTACACTATCTTCCCATTTAAAAAACGGTCACTTAGGAAGACATCCATTTGTCGTTCTTCCAAGAGTTTACAGGTCTTTAGGGCACGTTTGAAAAAACGGTTATTACATACACACACACAGACATCTGAAGTACAATTCAGCTTTATAACAATCCACAGAGCTTTTGTTTAATGGCGTCTTTCGGTGTGTAATGGGTTTAAAATGCGGGCGTCTGTGCGCATGTGTTAAGAAGACAGTGATGAATATGTCTTCTTGAACGCGTTATATGTTTTACTTTACCGTTTTTTCACCCATTCATACAAACGTGTATTGTTGCTCTTATTCGCACGCATGTTGACAGTAACATCCGTGACAGGAAGCACGGAAAAAGGGGGCGGGAGAGACATCATGCTCCACCATTATAAGGTGAATTGCCTCGCTGCCGCCCAAACATCCTTTACATCCAGTTTCTGATTTTCAAACCCTCATTCTGACAAAATAACACAGCATATGTCCTCTATTCCCATCCATCTATCCTCTCATCGCTCTCTCTCACGATGGGTGGTCATATTTTTCGCTCTGTTTCTAACTCTCTCTCTATTTCCCTCTGTAATTGGGTGTATTACGGGACTGGAGGCAATGAGCATCATGGACATGGCTCAATGCGCATAGAAAGAGAGAGAGAAAGAGAGAGAGCAAAATGCTACAGCAGCTTCAGGCAATAACAAGAAGAGATTGCGGAGGAGAAAGACTATGCTTTGTCCGAGAAGAGCAGAGAGGAGAGGAAAGGAAAGGAAAGGAAAGGAAAGGAAGAATGACAGCCGTGAGAGCGAGACATAATATAAAGAGAAGACGAGCACTGCAGGATCATGAGGAGGAAATTATTATGTCGTTTTGGATCCAAAATGGACACCACTGGAAAAGAAAAGATCACTTGATCTGGGAATCTGCAATTTTTCAGGAGTTTAACAATAATCCCAATAGAATGAACTCTACACATCAACCTGAGTTACTCGCCACAGAGAGACTAAACTTGAGCCAGACTTAAATAAATCAGGCTGAACTGTGTCAGCCACAGGATATAAGTTAATGTTACTTGTCGTGTGTCTGTGTGTGCGTTCATGATATACGCTACAGCGGTGCATCCAGTTCCCTCATGCGTAAAATTAAAGAGTCATATCCTGGAAACAGCATAAACGTGACACACATTCATAAACACACACACACACACACACATCCCTGACACGGCAGAACTAATGGGGGTGTCGGTCCATTGGTAACCAGTCAGCTGTGTGTAACAGCGACGATAAGGCCAAGACACCTTGATTTCACTGCTTCATTATGTCACACATAATACCTGACCTTCAATATGCTGCACACGGACACACACAAACAGATAATACAACACATGCGGACAATTAGGATACCATGGATGGGACCATAAGGGTCAATTACATAATTTTCTATTGTATATTCAGTATATATAAACGGACACGTTACAATACAGTTCTTACATGCAGTAACATCTATCACTTCTGTTATGTTATGTTTAATTTCTGATAAAATTCATTTTGATATTTTTTGGGTAGTCAATTTTTTTATGTATTTATAAAAATAACAAAATCCCTATATTTAATTTAGTTTGGCATAAACTTTATTTATTATATTTTTTGGATGGGGGGATTTTTAACACAACTGTCCCCAAAATCAAAGTCATGTGTTGCGACAAACACCTAGAAAAAAATTAACAGGAAATTATACTATAGATATCAAATAATTTGACATTTTATGACAAAAAGCTTATAATGTCATATGTTGCAAGTGTTCAAAATGCTATATTTCTATATATGCTATATGTAAAATCATGTTTTACTAATTATTAAGAATCAATTGATGATGGTTCTAAAAATTATAATAATTTGTGCTTTAAATATATTTTATAGCATTTGTATTTTTGATAGTTATTTAAATGTTATTTTTATAGTCATAAAATGCTCATTTTGTTGAAAAATAATAAAAAAATAAAATCTTAAAATGCTGTAAAATAAACATGTATTTTATCTGGAATTTTTTAATTATTATTTTCTTTAGCATAAACACTTATATACAAACCAAACTTTAGCTTTATAACAGCAAGTCACAGAAATATAAAAAAATCTCTGGTAAAATCTTAGTTCCCACAAGCAATATAACACTGTACTATAGATGTGAGCGATGACAATGAACTGTTAATGGAGGCCAAAAACAACACATCATAGGAGCGAACAGGGACACACACACACTGGAAGAGCAAATCCCTCATTCTCTGGTTTAATGGCTAGTTAGGCAAAAAGCTGGAAGAGGATGAATCTCTCGGCCAAGCAGATTCCTCTTTTCCATTTCTCTGTGGTTTAATAAAACAATGTAATGGACACTCTCTCACTCTCTTTTGTTTTTTTTGTCTTCCCTGTATATAGAGAACTATGCAGGAGGCTTTATCCACGTGGGGAATATTCCAGAAGAGCAGCAGTTATTTAAGATTCAAACACAAGGATAACAGATGGCTACCAGAAAGAGAAAAAAAAGCACACAGAGTATGTGAGAGAGGGAGAGAGGGAGAGAAAGAAGGAATATGACAGACAGAGTTGGTACCTCCCAGTAAGCTAGTCTCTAAGGACAGCCAAATCCACTGCTTAGTGACGTTTAAATTAACAACAGCACTTTATATACCACCCACTGTCACTCACCTCACATCAATGCGCAAGTTCACGTGCACTCTTTTCAAATGTGTGTGTGATTCTGTTCACATTTTGAGTGCTCAAAATAGACATTCTGGAAAAAAAGCATTTAGAGCAGATGGTTTGACAAGGTTTGAACTTTGCTTAAAAATATTTTTAGCACAGGAAATGAAAATTCACACAATCTGCTTTCAAAATGCATTTCATACTTATATATATTATATATAAGAGGTATATATATATATATATATATATATATATATATATATATAATTGTTATTATTTTTTTTAATGATTTTTTTTATATCACAATACAGAAAAAAGCATCAGTCTTTTGTTCCCTTACATTGTGATAATTCCGAAGAAAGATGTGAGCATGATGTTTAGGAACAGCTGATCTAAAAATTATTTACTCACTTTCAGGTTGTTTCAAAGTGAAATTTGACATTCACTGATTTTTTTTTTCCATACAATGAAAATGAAAGGAGCTGCTGAGCTCCAAAGCCACAAAAAGAATGATGCGAGACTCATAACAGTGCTCCAGATCTCATTTACATATACAAATCTGGTGCATAATGGCATTTAACATCATTAACATCAAACCCAGTGCCATGTGTTTTGACATGCCGTTTTGAAAATACACAAACTCAAATAAAATTTGAAAAGCTACAGCAGACTTTCTACAAATAAACTCTGAAATTTCAGATTTGCAAGTTCATATGGGCAAATTACTGTAACTGCAGAGATACATTGTAAGTAGGAAATGAGGAAGCTTTTTTTTTATTTACAGATATTAAATAATTTTTAACTGTCAAAGTGCATCTAATTGGACTGGTCACACTGCTCCCAGATTACCTTTATTTGGAAGTACTTCCATTATCTATTACTATATAGCATTATATATATATATATATATATATATATATATATATATAATATAATATAAATAATGCATTACTTATTTATATTAAATGCATTTATTAAAAGCGTGATTCTGCGAGTACACTTGGTACTTTTTTCAAATGGTTATGTTTTTCAATATTTTTTTTATTATTATTCTTTACTAATTGTTATGAATTACAAAAGGTTACAGTCCATAACAATATAATAATTCATTTAAAAAGTGTCTTAAATAGCTGAAAATCATGATTTAGAATTAGTCAGTGTATTTTTTTCCTTCATGTATCAACATCTTACACCAAGAGTTATTTTGTAGAACATCAACTCTGTTACCACAATATCAAAAGGTAAACAGAATTTATTATTGATCTCGCATTGAGCTATTTAGAGGTCTTTTACTATTGTTTTCATTAGTGTCATGTGTTCTTAGCATTTATACCAGCAAGTGGAGTTTTTGGAAAAAATTTAATAAAACTATTACACTATTATCTGCATTTTTAATCTACCTTGGTAACAGAGTTTGATGGTAACAGACTTTGGACACCAAATGTACTCGCAATTATGATTCATATTTGTCAGTCAAACATATAAGAATATTTACAAAAATCATATTCATAAGCTTTACAAAAAGACATATTTACATTTATTACCTATTTGGAAATAAAATTTAATTTACTCCATTAAAAAGTATGATTATGGTTAAAATATGGCAATATAAGGAAAAACTGGATGAATTTTTTTTATGACCAATTCAAATACAGAAATCTAAACAGAACGAAAGAAAGAAAAATAAAAAGAAAGAAATTCATCCCAGTTTGGACTAAATTGAGAGGGTAAAGTAAAGAGAGTAAATGATGACAGAGTTTTCCTTTTTGGGTGCATTATCCCTTTAAATTGTTACCACACTATAAGGTAAATCCCCACAGGGAGCAGATGCCTGCTGTAAATTGTTTTGTGGTGAACGAACAATAAATGTTTAGAAAAAATGTACCTCAACCAATCAAGAGCACTTTGGACAAAAAGCACCCATTGCTAAGCTAAACACTTTGAGCTATTTTTTCACTTCTGGAATAGCACACATTGTCCAAAAGCTGAAATAGGAAACAACTGGAGGTTGAAGTTTCCTGTGCCATTCATTACTGATCAAGAAAAAAAAACGCTGCCATTGACTTCACAATGAACGGTGCCAACACAGCCGGGAGCAATCGATGCATGGAGCAATCAAACTTCAGGGTGATCAATCAATCACAGAGCTGCTTTATCTCAGAGGCTGCATTACTCTCGCTGAACCTGTCACTACAGAAGACCTGAGGGTAGTCTAGAGACCAGCAGACATAAGGATTTAACATTACTGTCATGCTGAGCTACACTCGGAAGAACACCCGCATGTAAAACAGTTGTAGAAATGCTCTGTACTTTTGATTCATAGCACCATTAACTTATCTTTTGCTTACAAGGTCGTGGGTTCGATTCCCACAGATGTGCAAACTGAACTAAAATGCATATATAATGAAATGTAATTGCATTCAAATCTATACAACAATCTCTAGTTTTTGCAGTTAGATGCATGCAAAATGACATATCTATGGTCTCTTAAGCTGTGGGCAAGGGCATAAAGCATGAGTCATTTCTCACAACGGTTTCACTGTGCAAAACGACAACGCATTAAAGGAAGCATGATTATAATGAGCAAATTTTACAAGCAAATTTCCCATTCATGCAAATATAGGCCGCAACAAACCCACAGGTGTGCCTCTCTACTACATCTCTATATAGCTTTACTGACTCCAGCGCATGTAACTTTAGCAGATGATGATAAACTAATAAGTTGCTTATTAGCTGGAATAAGAGTGTGATGAAGTCACAATTAGAGCAAAGTCACACAAATGGCAATTCATGTGATGCAATTCATGTTTTTTTATATTTAATTACTAATGGGCTTGAAAATATTTTGCACAGCAGCATTCGAATAACGCCATGGTGTCTATGTTTGTCTTGTCATGCTGTTAGTTTTCATGCAATTGTGGAACGCCGTTAAAACACATCACAGTGAGAAAGCTGTGTTTGATGACATCACCATCACTATTTTTGCTCCTACTTTTGCTTGAAGCACTTGACATCACACGCTGTGACTCACAGCATGCTCTGAACATGTTAGCATGTACATATGTAGAAGACCTCGCACATCACACACACACAAACACACAGGCATGTGCAAAACTGCATATTTCCAACTCGTCAGTGGATTTTCTGAACAAGACCAGTTAAAAAAAAACAACAACATATAATTATGGGTCTATCAAACGCATTTCTTAGCATTTACACAGGACGTGTTTTTGACACAGCTTTGTGTAGCTGAATGGAAAAGAAATCAAGCATTTTTAAAAGTTGAACTGTTTTTAATTTGACACAGTGACTTGAAAGCAGACATCACTACCCGTGTTCAGATCAGTTAACATAAAATTACCCAACTTACAACTGAAAAAGCTGTGTAGTTAATGACTGTTTTTTCATATTACAATGTGTAGGTTGTTAGTTTAGCATTCAATATTACTTAATATGCTAATTATACGTTTGCATTTATAATGCCTTTAAAAAACACCATTAAAAGCTATTTAAATCTGTATAAACAGAATTTTTTTAGCTATACAAGCACTACAAGAATTCTCAATGGAACAAATTGAGACAATAATGAAACCAAAGCCAGAATATTTTAATTACATTTCCAACAACCTACTAGTCAATTAACAATGTTGGTTACTTTTTTCAACCTCTTTAAAATACTGAAAATACAAAAAAATACTACAACACGCAAATACTTTTACACTTTTTCTGGCACATACTTGTGACACTTCACCGCGATTATACTCTCATCACTTAAGCCCACTAAAAACCTTTTAACCTTGCAAATGGATGAAAATAAAAAGCATAAACACACTTGCACACATGGGATCATTGCTTTCAATTTCCTGGTGGGATTGAAATAATCAAAGTCCTTCAGAAGTCCATTCCAAATCCCATCGTCATTGTTTGGTGACCTCCTTATTCAATTAGATTCTAACACACACACACACGCGCTTCCTACTTTTAAACATGGCCTGTACACACTCAGCAGCTCTCAGTCCTTGCCCTCAATGTGTATAAAAATGGATGAATTTGTACGTGAAAGGGAGAGAGAGAGAAAGAGATTGAGATGAGGAAGCTGTATTATTCATGTGAATCACTATTTTAGTTTGAAGGACATTCAAAGAATGAGAAGAGGAGCATTTGCTAGAACACTGCTGCAAACACATGCTCTCGATGTGCTCTGAGCAGCTGCTACACATCTAATCAGGTATTGTTCAACAGAAGTATGATAAACTGGATTATGTTTGTTTATACTTCAACGGCTGTGAACACACACATGGACTTTCTTTCACAGATATATGACATCAGGATGCAGTCACAAAACACTGTTTGTATATTCATGCAATCAAACCCATAATACAAAGAGAGAGGCAATCCTGCATGCTGTGCTTGTCGCCCTTTGATGATGAAAGCATCTGTCGGAGCATGTGTCCCACCGGCCTCTGTTTGATAATGAACTAGTGTTGCAAATTACACACTGACCCACGCTGTGACATTCAAAACATATACCAACAAACATAAACTATTTTATGTTTAAGTATGCGTTCCTAATGTTCCCATCATGTTATTATGACAATGTTATTTACAAACTGTCTAGTTTCTGAATTTGTAGATATTTTATAATTTGCTCTCTTGTATTTTTGCATCCCTGTATGACCATCTTTCATCTGAGAAACACAAAATAAGATATTTTCAAGAATAACTGTTTTTGTTACTACTCACTTCCATTATATTTCTTAAAATATCTTGATTAATGTTTACTCAAGAAAGAAAGTCATTCGGGAATTACATGAGGGTGAGTAAATAATGACAGGATGTTTATTTTTGAGTCAACTATTCCTTTCAGAATGTCCTTGGTTATATGAAGGTTATGAAAACATTAACAGAATGTTAAGCAAACATTATAAATACATTATATAACACAACAGCGTGAATGTTTAGCCGATCAACACTCTTAAAAATAACGGTGCTTAAAAGATTCTTCACAGCGATGCCATAGAGAAACTAATTCTGGTTCCACAAAGAAATATTCTCAGTTAGTTTTTTTTAAGAACCGTCTCTTTCTTAACTTTTTATAATCTGAAGAACCTTCTTTTGCCACAAAGACCCTTTTAAGAAACGGAAAGTTTCTTCAGATGTTAAAGGTTCTTTATGGAACCATTTCGACAAAAAAGGTTGTTCTATGGCATTGTGAAGCACCTTTATTTTTTAAGAGTGCAGGGTGGACGGGCAATGTTTTAAATATCATTATATTTTTGCTTATATTTGCTTATCCATTTATCCATTGTAGTGGTGCAGAAATTACACACTTCAGCTTGAAGACACTAAGACTGGAAATACAAAACACCCCCATCAAAGCAAGCAGAGCAAACCAAAAAACCCAATCTAAAAAACACAGCTCCACCCTGCGTGTGAACTCTCTACGAAATTTAGCACACCGCCCGCTGACAAAACAAAAGAACACAGGGAGCATCTTGACAGAAAACGAATCTAAAATTCTCTCATTTACACAAAGAAAACAACAAGTACCAACACATAACTGTGCAAACTATAAATTCAAAAAATGATCTTTAACTTAACTGGCATCAGCCAAGTGTTTTAAATTGACCTGTTATCTTGCATTAAATGTCATTCACTATCAAATGTCCTAAAACAAGTAAACTGTTTCTTGCTCTTTAAAGCGCAAGTGAGAAATAATGTGCAAGTGTCCTTACATAATTGAGCAAAATGAAGAAAAATCAAATCTTAAAGGAACTGTTTTCCTTAAAAAAATGCTAATTCTGTCATCATACTCACTGTTATAATGTTCCAAAACTGTTTAACTTTCTATCTCCCAAGGAACACAAAATGAGATGTCGTGCACAATATGAGGGACTGACAGCTTCAGTCACCATTCACTTTCATCGCATCTTTTTTCCATAAAATGAAAGAGAACTGGGACTGTCATCCAGCCTAACAACTCCTTTGGTGTTTCATCGAAGAAAGGACATCATACGGATTTGAAATGGCATGAAGGTGAGTAAGTCTCTTTTTGCTAAATGTAGATTTGGAACGGAAAAGTATTTCAAGTGAACAACTTTTACTTCTGCCTGCCTATAACAAATCCTCTGATAGAAAAATAGAAGACCTAATAATAACTCTAAGTTTAAGTTCTGAGTTTGACTGCAGGCGACCAAGCCTGGGAACAAATCTCTATTTTTATATCATAGAGGAATGATACACAAAGCATACAGAACATGCACAGCCGTCACAAATTAGGAATTTTTATCAAAGGCCTATAAATTTGATCCGGCCTGGGTGAATATACCTGTAAAGTTCTTCTGTCTATTTCTATTTGCATAGTAAATCTGCTGCAATCAGTGGAACACAGGGACTGATCTTTCCCTCCCAAAATGGGTCTTATTCAAGAGGTAAACAATCACTTAACATCTATAAGTGAGTGGATTCAAGTTATTATTTATGCAGTCATTATTGACAAATGACAAACAATCATGTATGATTGGTTATATGGTATATATGGTGAGCCAGCATGTACTGCAATTTTCATGACACAAGGGTGACATGAATAGCAGATGTGTCTTTATTACTCAATGAATCAAGGTCATATGATCTCTGTACAGATCTGACGGTGTTTAGTTGCATTAATCGCTGTTGATGTTTCCAGTGCTGTTTATTTCGAAGACGCTCTGCTCTTTTTCCTCTCTATTCTCTCATACCAACGCATCTGCTGTTTATACACAAACACACACATGCATTTATACACAGAGAAAGCGCAAAGTCGTACGAGGCGTTGACAATCTTCTCCTTATATGAAGGCTGAAGAGATGCTGTGAATATAGGCCATCGATAAAACGTTTTTCGCGACACGCTGCCTCCATCCCGCTTGTCATAAACAAATTAAAGCTATCGTTTCGTTACGTCAAGAGCTGAAGGTAGCGACTTGGGTACTCAAACACACGCGCGCGCACACCGACGCCCATTAAAACACCACGCACGACACACGGCAAAAAGCATCCTGTGTCCAAAGCCCCTCTCTCTCACACACACACACACACACACACACGACATAATTCAGCTGTAGGATACGGAGAGTTTGAGCAGTGTAGCTACACTAACAGCATCTCGCTGCCACTGCCATTCAAACGTCTATCGGTTATTGATTCATTGGCCCTTAAGAAATAACGTCACCTTGTTTAAAAGCATTGACTCACCGCATCTTATAAAGCACTGGAAGAATAGTCAGCTCCGGATGTGTTCAACAGCATCGGGCTGTGTGATCTCAGAATGCTCCTTAATTCCCGTGACAGTGTGTCCGTATGTGAATAAAACACGCAGATGATGTTTTGAGCTTCCGTTCCCAGATGCGCCTTTACGAGGCTCGAAGCCTCCTGGAGAAGCACGGTGAGGAACAGGATATATCGAGTATCATTCGTCCCCCAAACCCAATGGATTTATGGTGGACACGGGGGATCAGAGCCCTGTGTTGTATCCTGATCAGTGTTTTTTTTTTTCTGGAATTAGAGGAAAATGCGCAGAGTTGCTCCAGCGATGGCACAGTCCGCGAGATCAGCGCCAGTCCATCGCTAGATCGTCCGTGCGAACCGACAGCTAGGGAACGAGCGCCGAGAGAAAATGACAAGCCAATTTGGAAGCAAAGTGATGCTTGATTCAAGGATGGAGGGTGGGAGGGAAAGAGAAAGAAAGGGAGGATAAGAGAGGGGCGGTGAACCTGGAGCTGGGAGAACTTGAGCACGCTCTGGTGGCCGACAGCGCGCACAGCAGTGAAGGATCGACCTTCTGTCACCCGCGGGGTCATTCAGAGAAATGGGTGCACTGTGTGACTTTTCCATTTATTTCAGCGTTGTAAACCTTAATAGCACGTGTTTGCGTACTAAATTGCAATGCCACCCGATGTAGTCAAGACTGTAGCCAGGACACTGTATTTAAATAGTACAGGAAATTGTATTTAAAAGAAACATAACCATAGCTCTACACATCTCCAATTTTTAATAATCAGTTGTACATAAACACAATAAAAGGACTGAGATGTAAGCATTTTAATATTGTTCACAGCCAAATGTATTAAAACATAAGATAAAGACAAAATTTCCTTATATCCAGACACAAAGGTAGGGAGATTATTTATTTATTTATTTATTAGGCTATTATTATTATTATTATTATTATTTACCCCACATAATTGTATTTACATCATTCCATTAAGAGCTATGGTAGTAAGTGGTGATGAATAACCCAGTGATACTTGTATATTAAAATAAGACAATAGCCTAATAAACCTCAAGTGTCATCAGGTCCTCCTGAATATAATGCATTCATTCAATGTAGCAAATATGTTGAGTTTTTTTCTTTTTAATAAATTCACAAGTTATCTTGCCATATTCTGTCTTAATTCCGTGTAAACGCATGAGAAAAATAACTCGAAGTATTACAAATTATTGCTGCATAACAACAAATGAATGATAATAGAATGCTCTGAATGTGCATTGTTAAAATGTTCATTTCCAGATAGGTTGGATATATCCGCTAGAGACACAGAAATAGTTTTTTTTATGGAATTGCCTTGCAGTTTGTTAATGTAATTCATATTGACGTAAGCTTCCAAAGATTTTACTATCATAATAGGGAAACATTGCATAATAGAAAATATTGCATTGGCAAATTATAATTTGTGGACACACACTAATTTAAATGGCTCTCATGAGCAACAGTAATAAGAGCTGATGTCTCTGTTATTTCATTAAACCAGGGGGGAGAGGCCTGAACATCCATTTACATTAAACTCATGAGCATCAAAGGCGCATCGCGGACATGCGCGGTGACAGCCAGTTATCACTCTTACGCAAAGCCTAGGCAGTCTAAATAATGTTAGCTGTCTCTAATGCGACTTCCGACATTTGAAAATGTCTAAAATTGACCCCCGGCTTTTAATCATCCGATGAGGCGTCCTCGTAAGGCAGTTTTCCATGAGCTGCGGGTGAAACCTGTTGATCTGAAGGTAAATGCGGGCTGAGGATTTAGCGTTTATTGATCTTTACTGTAACGAATGGAGACTGATAGACAAGCGATAAAACATCCGAGACACGGCATCGCAGCTGTCAGTTACACCTGAACCATGCTGATTTTACCTATTTTTAGCTATCGGATTTGTTTTAGTAGACTGCTATTATTGTCCGTATCATAATGCTCTGTTAATAATGGATAACTTGTTTTAAAATCGCAATTATGCATTTATGAGCTACATTTGTACAATAGCATATAGCCTAATGGACAACAAATATTGATCATCTAATGTTTCTTAAACCTCATCAGGTTTAAGTAGTGGCCTACAACTGTTTTAAAGACGTTTTAAAAAACATTTTTGTGTGATAAATCTATTGCCTAATAACATGATAGCCTAAATAATGGCAGTGTAGTTTTTCTATGAACCATCCAATGCAGAGAGATCGAGCATCTGTTGCTATGGTTACCCCAAATTATTTTTTTAGCTCGCTAACTTGTAAAATAACTTTTTTAACCTTCTTTGGTCTCTTATAGTCCCGTAGTTCGCACCCTGATATGCTATAATCGATATAATAATCATATTGGTGCAGGCTACACTTGATAATTGATATTGTAACTTTAAACAAATAAAATGCTTTGTTTTCCCTTTTACTATTGTAGTCTACAACACCGGCCACCGCCAGACACTTACAGCCCTATCAGTTAGGTTGTAAGGACATCTGTCCCGTGTAATTACCGTCGTTCACAGTTTAAGTCCGTTTACAGCTGCTAAGCCTCCCCGGTAAGCGCATTACCGCAGCAGAGCGGCGCAAACACGAGCGCTCGCGCAGTGTACGATGAGCGCGTGCAGATCGCGAGAACCTCCCGTAGAGGTGCGAGACTCCAACCCAGATTACATCAGCATGAATAACAGATTACAGCAGGCGTTATCAGAGCGATCAGCGAGATATGAAGTGAACTGCAATTCATAAAGTCTGTCGTCGTTACAGAGATAGACAGCGAGCGCTGCCAAATTGCGTCACTCTCACTTCATGCCAAACGTCACCGTTGCTGTCACAGGTAAGGACTGTCAAGTGTGCATGCCAGTTAGTGATTAAGATGTTACAATCCACCAAATCCCGTTTCAGTAGGATGTGAAAGGGACAAATCTGTTTGTTTTTCTTGTTTTGTGTTTTGAATGTGTCCAAAAGTTTGATTGTCATTATGTCTGATGGTCCTGGTATAAATGTGCTTGTCTTGTTGCAGATGTCAAAAAGAGAGTGGTGGTAATAAAGTACTCAAAGAGTTGAAAATGATGGGTATGTATGAAATTATGCCACAATATTATTTTTAACCATTTTAATCCCAGTCCGTCTTCTTTCTAAACTCATGATATTTAATATTTGCGAGCTAACGTGCCTATATGTATGAATATTGCATTTAGCTTGTTGTACACACTCTAATGTGGGTTATGAGACGATGCCATTGCATTTGCCAATTGTATTAATATCTTTATGTGTATGTGTGTAGACACACAGCGTGCTTTGCTGGCAGTGGAGCGGCTGCAGCAGAGGCTGAAGAAGAGGGGAGAATTGCCTGCTGAGGAAAAACTCAGTCTGCTCAAGAGTGTCTTAAAGAGTCCCCTGTTTCACCAGATACTCAACATGCAAGAGACTGGACAACAGCATGATCTACAACAGGTCAGAGATCAACATTATCACAGTGCATCACAAAAACACTAAAAGATGCCAAAACATTAACATCATAAAGAATTTTTTTTTAAATAAACACATTAAATTAAAGAAAACAGATGCCTCATTATCATATTATGTAAATTAAAAAATAGTTGGCTTATGGTACAGTAATTATTTACATTATACAGCATGATTCTGTCATTAAGATCATAACTGATAAGAAATGCAAGTGCATTCAACAAAAGTGTATTTTATGCTGATATCCAACTCCACCGCAATACCTGAAACAGAAATATACATGAAAGTACATTTCATAAGGCATTTATGCACCCAGGGAGCATCATTTCATATATTCCCTGAAGTGAACAGTGCTTTGATTCACCTCTTACATCATATCTGGCTCAGGGTCTATTATTAGTTAGTAATAAAACATGATACAAGCATTTTTTAAATGAAATATTTCAGATCACACCATTTGGCATAATATTGTCCCTTTCTGCGTTACAAAAAAAAAAAGGTTTATATTTCCACAGAACTTAAAGACTTGAAAGAACCACTCTTTTTAAAATCTTCCTGGTCTTGTGACATTTGTTATGACATCGGCTTAAAACATCACAATGCACATAATAACTTTTGTTAAATCTACAAACTTCACTAGCTAATTACACTTTGGCAGCAATGCAATAGAAATACAGTATAAAGAGCTACTGTAAAGACATGCAAAGATGTTCAAAGACAACATTCTAAAGATGGCTGCCTGCTTGTTTCCTTGGCGCACAAGGTTTTTTTTTACATTTCTGCCTTTACATCCTCCAAAACAAGTCCCCTGTTCACTTTCATTTTAAGTGTTGCATTGTAAATGTGATTTTTTTCTTCTTTAACAAACAAAGGAAAAATTTGACAATTTTTGTGGTAATGGTCATTAAATCATAAATACTGTAGACGTCTTGTATTGGATACTCCCCTGAATATTTCAGTAAAAATAATTGAATGCACTGAACTTCACATTGAGCTTTTGACATTTGACTTTTACTGTGCTTAGTTTAAAACAACAATGACACAGGGGACTACATTTCCAGAGCATAAAGAGTGAGATGTTATTCAAGGATACTAGGTTAAAGAGTCTCAAAGGTGGTCTGGGTTCACGGTATATGAGCTATATGTGTGTGTGTGTGTTATGGTAGATCTGTGTGTTATGGTGCAGAGTAATGATGGGAAATGATCTCTTGAAAATGGCCTGTGTCATCCCAGACTTTCGAGCAGCTCAGGCAATTTAGCTCCTCAGATATCATCATAAAATAGACACAGTAGATGTTACATTCAAATTTATTTGGTACAACCACAATTGATTGTGTTAGAATCTTCTAGCAGGCCAAAATGAGAGGAGCAGCAGAGACCAGATGAGCAACTCCAATAAATGAAGCACTAAACTGGCTGTTTGTCATGAAAAACTGCATGCTTATGGGCTCAGTAATATGCCATGAGATGTAGCTACTTCAGCAACACTACATATCAGATAATCCTGGTGCTCATTGTGCATTGGTCAGGCCACTTGCCAAGGATAATCATAAGCATAAGTTGTTTATATGAGTCACTCTTTAATCAAGCTTATCACTTCCTGTCTGCATTCTATCATGTAATAGGTTTGTTTTTTGGGGGGAGCAAATGTAATGAGACCTTTACATATAGCAAAAAATAGTTGATTACATTGGTTATACTTCAAGCACTTATTTTAATTATAGGTTTTAATGAGCAGGAATAAAAACAGAATTGCCAGTTGTGCTGTTTGCCTGCTGTTGAGGCATATGGTCAGCCATGATAGACCTTTTTTATACACTAGTTTCTGTCGTCTTTAGTCAAATAGCTTTAGACTCTTTGTTTGTCAGACAATTCATTATTTTAAGATCTCATTCTGGAACTCTCGCACCGTATATCCTCAAGAGCCAGTAATGTATTCAATAAAAATATAATGTCTTCTGATTCAAATATCAGCATTAATATTATTTTAATGCATTGGATTAAATGATTAAATTAGGTTCATAAATTGTATTTGAAGCTACAAGATTAAATACCTTTTAAGCACAATATATTCAGATGAGCAATCTAAATGAAAATACAGTTTGAATATTATTTGTAGGAAGAGGTCCGATTGTGTACCATATACTTGGTAAGTGCTTATGTGTATCTAGTGTGATGTACTTAAAGGGACGATTCTCTGAAAACAGCATCCAGTACCAAACTGAGGTTGTATAAGCTACTTACCTGAGCTGACCACTTAATCTGTGCTGAATAGAGAGAGAGAGGCTGCGGTCAACAAGTCACACACACGTTTCTGTAATGGTGAGGACTTTTCATTTGGCTTTCCATTTGGACTATAAGCTAATTATTTTCTTTTTCCTGATCCTGACCTTTGAAAAAAAACATTTTTATATTTGAATTAAGATCATTTACTATGTTAAACATGACCGAAACACATGAAATAAAAAGTGACTTGCATACTCTTTCAACACTCTGAAGTCTGTTAAAGCCTAAATACAGTAACTGAGTAAAACAGCTAAAAGATTTTAGAGCCTTGGCTTGCCCTCTACTAAATATTTGTGCAGGGCAACAATAAACTTAATACACTGAAATATAACCCCTTGTTTCAAATATATACTCAAGCTTTTGACCAAGTTAGAATAAACTGTTGTTTGGCAGACTGACTGAATTATAACAATGAGCTAATGCTTTGCCCGACAGACTTCAATCATTTAGACTTTTATTGCAATGTTCACATTTACACTTGTTTTTATTTTAGGGGAGACCATTATGTGAATAACTGAGCTGTTACAGATAACAGGGCTTCATTTGTCAGTAGCCATTACTCAAGTCTTTAGTGTCACATGATCCTTCAGAGATCATTATGCTGACTTGGTGCTCAAAAATTCTCAATACAGTTGTGCTGCTTTATAATTTGAATCTTTGATGGTTAGAAAGTAAGAACAGAAAAAAAGAACAGTATTTATTTGAAATAGAAATCTTTTGTAAAACTATACATATCTTTTGTATTAGATCAGTTGTGGCTGACATAGAACAACGTACTGTACGCAGTTTGTGTCCAGCAAATACTTTCCAAAATGGTGGTACAGTGACACAGAGAGACACAGAGGAGACGAATTGTTGAATAAAGTCTTTATTTAAATTTTCTTTGTGTACAAAGGTATTCTTGGCGCTTCATAAAATTCAGTTTGAACCTCTGATGGCAGATGGATTATTTTGACAATGTCTTTAATAGTTTTCTGGCCCTTGACTGTTAATTCTTTGGTTCTTGTTCTTCAGTTACACGCCTCCCAACTTTCAGACAAAATATCTTAAAATGTGTTCCAAAGACGAGCAAAGGTTTTACGGGTTTGGAACAACATGGGGTTAACTTCTTAATGACAAATTTTTTATTTTGGGTTGGAGTAACTCATTAAGACATGCTTTTTTGGGGGGGATGTTAAATAATGGCACAAATATCAGTCATTTCAAGTGGGCAAGCATTGGTAAATCACTCATTTTAATAATCTCCTCCCATAAATCTTACATCTAAAAGGGGAGCTCCTAAAAATATTCAATAAGGTCAGGCATAAAAATAACTGCCTTTTCAAAGCAAATTTTTCACTTTGCATCTTCCTGACAGTTCTATTTTAATGGAAAAAAATCCATATTATAAATCTTGTCTTAATATTGCAACTTTAACATTCCAAAAATGCCTTACAAATGGCTAGTGCAACTCTAACTGTGTGTTTTACAGGTTTCCCCCACGCCTGCTTCTCAGTCTATGAGTGATGATGCACATGGTGTAGGCACGTCCCACCCTGCATGCAATCTGAGGTACAGAGACTCCTACCTCTCAGCCCAGCGGCGCAATGACAGATGTCGTTACTTCAATCATATGACTTTTGCCCCTTTTATCACAGAGGACATTTCACTGCTTCAGTCCATGGCCCAGGTAACACCATAACTTAGAAAACAAACACCTTTAAAAGAACTGAGCTATGTGTCAAACTTTCAGAAATACTACAATTCCAACACAACATCTCCTAAAACTAACAGTTTGAATACATTTTTTTAATCTCTTGTATTTATTGCTCTTTCAGGGTCGGACTGTGATTAGTTTTGACCTGGAGAAGGGTGAAAGTGCTTTAGGCATCAGCATTATTGGTCTGGAAACTGAAAGCAATGGAGGTCATGGTATCTTCATACAGAAGATTGAGCTGGACTCTGTAGCATGCAGGTATAAACTGGCAATGATGCAAGTACAGAGTACCAAAATGTAATTTATGAGAAGTGCATTATTCTGGACAGGGGCATAGATTGATTTGAAACCATTCATTACCCTATTCTTCTGTCTTAGTGATGGACGCCTACGTGAGGGGGATCAGATTCTAGCAGTGAATGGAAAGCTGTTTGAATCCTCTGTAACACAGGAACAAGCTGTCCAGGTTCTTCAGGAAGCTGCTTCAGTGGTAACCCTAATTATAGCCAGAGAACCAACCCCATCATTCAGCCCCCCACAGATGAGCCACACTCTTTCCAAAAATCTCTCTGGCCTTAATCGTCAATTTAATGTAAGTCTACTTAAAAACCTTGGTTTCTGTATATATTATATGTCTTAAATTTTCCCAAATATACTTAACATAATGTGTAAAATGGCCTTAAGAGATTTTAAATGTGCCCCTGAAGTGTCTTAGTGTTGCCTCATATTTTATATTGTAATGCCGTATTGCTGGCCCATTTTACCATGCAGCTAATATATGTTATTGATCCATAGTAATTTGATTACATTACCAGAAGTGCAGTACATCTAACATTTTAAATGTTACACATTAGCTTTTTATGTGAGGTTCGTTGTTTGTTGTGAAAGCAGAGTAAGGGAAAGCAGATGGTCTGCTGGTAATGGTGGAAATAAAAATGAGTTTACTTCTGTTCGTAAGATTATTGTAATACACTCCTGTTCAAAGGCTTGGGGTTGGTTAAATCTATGAATGTTATTGAAAGAAGTAGCTTACACTTACCAAGGCTGCATTTATTTGTTTAAAAAATACAGTAAAACAGTAATAAGCCAAGCCATTATTCCAATCTTCCAAAGGATTTATTGGATGTATAATTATTTTTTAACAATGTGACAATCTTTATTTTTGATCAAATTAATGCATTCTTGCTATTGCTATTTTTGTTTTGTCTGAAAACAAAAATAGGATAACATTTTTTATTTTCATCTTTTTAAATTACGAAAGATTTCTATTTCAGATAAATGCTATTCTTTTTAACTTTCTATCTTTTATGCTTTAAAACATCTAGTATTGGTGTTTTGTACACTTTTTTTATTTCATTAAATATTTATTAATATATATTTAATGCAGCTAATTAAATGCTAATAAGCTAATAATATGCTGTTGATGGCAGGTCTGAATTGTATTTGCGTTCAATAATTCAATAGCTTTTGTAGCCATAACTCTGCCTTTTGTTCATACATAAAATTACTTTTAAAAAGAAACCTACCCTGAGAAATATTAACTTCCACTAAATTTAATTTTGATTCCACAGCCTCGACAAATTCATCATATAGATCTGCAGAATGACGGACCAGGTCTAGGCTTTGGCATCATTGGAGGGAGGAGTACTGGCACCATGGTTAAAACCATTCTACCTAATGGTGTAGCTGGAAAGGCATGAGAGAATCATTGTGGATTCACATACACCATAATCTAAATATTATTCTATTTGTGCATTGTACAAACTAATTCAAATTAAAAAGAGTGGAAAATGCCTGGACATTGTGGATGTGTGTTTGTTCACACAGGACGGGAGATTGCGTAGTGGCGATCTTCTCCTCAGAATTGGAGATGTGGACGTGTCTTCCATGGGCAGTGAGGAAGTGGCACGTGAGCTCCATCTCGCTGGTTCCCGTGTGAGACTTATCATTGCCAGGGAAACCACTGATGGTGACCCCTCACCTTCCATTGCCCAGCAACAGCACTCTCAAAAGAAACAGGTGCAAAATGCTTCTGAATGTGTGTGTGTGTGTGTGTGTGTGTGTGTATTGACATATTAATGCAAACTGTGATATAAACAGGACAGCCCACCCCAAAAATGAAGTTGTTATCAATTACTTACACTCATGCATTTTTTTTACATGTTTGAAATTTATTCTTCCATTTAACAAAGCAATTTCAGTAAATTTCAGTCTGTACCTCCTTCACCACATTTTTTGGTGTTTTTGTCTTTTTTTTTTAAGGTCACTGTGAACTGTTACAATCCTTAAAGATATAAAGCCCACCCAAAAATAAAGATCCTATCATCATTTACTTATCCTCATGAGTCATGACATTGTAACCCTGAAGAATTTCTTCTGCTCAACACGAAATATATTGTTATATAAATTATTGTTATATAAATAAATCGTATTATTTCAAACATTGATTGACATTCACAATGTGTTTTTGGTTAAGTAAGAGTGTCAATGTAATAGAATGAGAGAATGTGTTGTCAAATTTGAAATGTAATCACACTTTAATTCCTTAATCTTAATTAAATGTTGTTTTCATAAATGCTGCTTTATTATGTCTTGTTTTATATTGCCAATAGTAAACAAAGAATTACCCTTCTGCAGGATTTAGAGAAAAAGGAAAAAGATTTCAGTGTCAGATTCAGTAACAACAAAAATGGTTTGGGTGTCAATATCTCCAAATCTCTGAATAACCTGGACAAAGGTATGATTCCTTCTTTTCGAAGTAAGATCGCCCATTAAGTTTAAGAATGTTAAATGTAAACATGAAATTAATATTTGCCATTTTAGGGGCCAGCGGATTTGAAGTGAATCAGGATGGAGAAATTCACATTGGAGATGGCATCATTTCTGTGAGTTCCATACTGATCTTTCTTTTCTTTTTTACATCTCTTTACTTTCCTTGTGCGTGTACATTTAAACAGTATAGTTTTAAGCAAAATGTTTTCAGTGGTTTCAGAGTAAATGATGCTAAAGCAATTAATAATCCTGTTGTTGTTTCTGTTGTGTGTGTGCGTGGGAAGGCTGTTTCCATTGTAGTGTTTGTTTTAGGCAGAATGGTAGTGTATGATTAATTACATTGTCCCTAGATTTGTATTTGTATTTGTGTAAATGTGTCATTAGTCCAACCCTCATCCTCTGTTTGGGACTCCAGTGGCATTTTGGTAACCTAAAAAAAAACAACACTGAAGCATCGGGTTAATACTTTATGACTTTTCTAATGAGAGCTTATTATAAAGAGAATTTCAACTTGCTTCATAACACACTTCAAACGTCCTCAATGAAAAGTTTTGAATTAATTATGTTTAGGGTTTTAGAGATGTGAAGTATTAAATAATGCATTGACTTTTCATCTGATGAGACTCTCTGACTGGTGTACACACTGTGGAAATACACTTCTGTCATGTTTATTATAGCATCTTTTATTACATTCTTCTACATAAGTTTTGCCAAGGTCAAAATAATCAAAAACAATATTACTGAAAAATGCTTGCTTGCTATATGGTAAAATAGAGGGATGAGTGTCTGGGGGTTGGGCCAGTCATTTCTGAAGCATCAATATTTTCAGTACTGATGTTGTAGCAAGAGCTATTTAGCATGAAAATCAATGCGTGCCATAAGCTTTGAAGTGAAAAATTGAACCGTGTTAGCATATGGTTGTTTAGGATTGGAACTATTTATCTTAACATGCAGAAATTCTGAAAGACACAAACATCATCTGGTGTTATTTCACACTAAATAATGATGAAGATAAATGTGACAGTATTATAATTATAATGTTATATTATAATAGTTTTTTGTAAAAAACTAAAAGTTATGATCATGTTCTATAATCGTTGTTAATGATAAATTAAAATGTAGATCGTTAGAAGTACAGACCCATTAAATGATAAAGGATGCCTTTCAAATATAATGTTAAATGGTTATAATTACCTGTTTTATCCTTAAACAGAAAGCGGGGGAGATCCTGCTCACTGGCCAACAAGTGGGGATCTCTATTCGCAGAAAGGCCTCACCATCTGGAACACAAATAAGACCCTTAACCCCTCTGGGTCTCCTTCCCCCTCCACTGCCTCCACGTCTACCAGAGCCAAAACCAGTTCTGCCCCCAGGGAAAGTTTTCTATACTGAACGCCGGGACCTCAACTTCAACAGAGAGTGCAGTTAGTGAAACTCTTGCCACTTCTGTTTATTTTCACTCATTCACACTGTGTTTGATTCATGAGTTCTGTTTCACTTTGGCCTGTTCTCTGTGGGCAGTCTTAGTAGCTCTTTGACCCTACTTTAATTCTAATAACAGCTTCTGTTTCTGTTTGTTCTTTCTGTGACCTCAGTTAAGTCAACGAGAACCTGCGATTTAGAGTCCAATATGGGGAATAGAAACCAATCCTCATGTAAGAACAGATATTTACAATCTTTATTACAGCTACTCATTTTTACATGCACCTTAGGTTTTAAGCATTGCTTGCAGAGAATTTTAATTTATTAGAAATTTTGCATATCATTTGCTTACCAATAGATCCTCTGCACTGAATGGGTGCCATCAGAATGAGAGTCCAAACAGCTGATAAAACTGTATGTTTGTAATTTGTATGTTTTAAATTCCTCTAGACATAATATTGCTTTCTCTAGGGAAAAAGTAGTCTTGTCTGAATCAGGAGTAAAATATGCTGACAGACATATTTATATATTTATAGACTAAAACAGTCCAAAAACATTAATTCATGGCCTGGAGTCGTGTGGGTTATTTGTGAATTATAGTGATGTTTTTATTAGCAGTCTCATTCTGACAGCACCCATTTGCTATAGATGATCCCTTGGTGAGCAAATGGTGTAATGCTAAATTTCTCTAAAACTGTTCATATGGGAAACAAATGCTTCTATATTTTGGGTGGCCTGAGTGTCAGTAAATTTTAAAAGTTGTCTTTTAAAATGTCTTTTCGAGTTTTTATGCCAAAATACTATATGATTCTCAATTAAGATACAACAATCATTTCATCCTTTCTAAAGTTTATGCTTTTAAAAGCTGTTAATTCTGTTTAGTTTGCTTTCCTAACTGTACACTGTTTTATTAGCATATTATTATTTACATGTAAATCCAGATAGACATTAAACTGTAAACAACCAAGAATATTAATTTAGATGGTTGTGTCACCCCAAAATTCTGTCGTTAATCATTCACCCTCATGTCGTTTCAAACCTTCGTTCTTCTTCAAAACACAAATTAAGATATTTTTGATGAAATCTGAGAGCTATTTGATTAAAGAGTGGTGAAGTAAATTATGTTATTTTTCTTTTCTTGAAGCAAAAATAAGTATTTCCGTAGCAAGTTGAGCCATGATGTCACATGGCCTGTTTTACTAATGTTTTTGCTACGTTTCTGGAGCTGGGATCATTTGCTGTCTATGGAGGGTTAGATGATATCATCAAAAATATCTTAATGTGTGTTCTGAAGACAAACAAATGTCTGACGCATTTGGAATGACATGAGGGTGAGTAATTAATTAATTTTCATTTTGGGGTGAACTAATTTTTAACATAAATAAAGTGTAAAAATACAAATCCTGACACAATGTAACTGACATGATGAAAACATACATTGTCTTTTGTAGTCTGTTCTCCTCTGTCATGTTGTCATTTATTTATTAGCTGTGTGATGCTTGGAAATTTTGTTTTAGTTTGCAAACTGTCTGATGAAGAGGAGGATATATTGAAGGAGAAGTGGCAAAGCAAACTGGGTCCTCAATATGAAGTCATGGTGCGTCTCATCTGTATTTTTTCCTGTTTAGCTGACAGTTCATTTCCATATGGCTGAGATTTGTGAGTGTGTGTCAGCATATGTTTATGCTTGGTTTGTGTCTCTTTACGTGCCTGTTTTTGATGTATGTCATTGTCCACTGTATATCCGTATATCAATATATACATTATATTTATGTATATGCTAATACGTTTATATTTACATTGTGTATGTGCATGTTTATGTGGTTTATGAGGACGCATGGGTATGACAAAGGTATTACATGTGAAGGTGATTTATGAGAACATTTTCAGTGTCCCCGTAATTCAAAAGGCCTAAGAAACTAAATGGTGTTTTTTTTGAAAATCTAACAATGCACACATTTTCCTGTAAGGGGTAGGTTTAGTAGTAGGGTCAGTATATAGTATGGGCAATAGCACATACAGTTTGTACAGTATTACACCTATGGAGAGTCCCCATATATCACAAAAACCAACGTATGTGTGTGTGTGTGTTTGCAGGTGTCACAGGTACAGAAGTTCACTGAGAGCAGCGGTCTTGGTGTGAGTTTGGACACTAAGGAAGGTCATCACTATATCTGCTCCATACTTCCAGAAGGTCCGATTGGACAGACGGGAATCATACGGCCTGGAGACGAGCTGCTGGAGGTTCACTTCATATTACAATTGAAAGGGGGGGGGTCCACATAGTCATGTAGAATATCTCACATACCTTTACATGTGGTACACTACTAAACACTACTATAGAATTTATTTACTGTAAAAAGCTAATGGAAAATATATTTGGCTATGCTTCAAAGTCAAACAAGCATTACACACAGATAATACTGTTGTTTATAGATTACACTTGTTGTAATCCGTTATCATAAAGCCTGCCAACACATGCATGCATAACTGAAAGCGCTCATCTTTCTTTCTGCATTCTGCTTTCTATGCATAGCACTTTATTCAGTGCTGACTGCACATGAATATCAATCATGACAGCTACTTAAAAATAGCCTTTCCTGTCAGTAGAAAAGCCCAGAGGATCATTTCAGCAGAACAAGCGAAGATGATGTGTTTGTTCTGTCTGTAGGTGAACCGGCTCTCTCTGATTGGAGAGACACATAAGGAAGTTGTGAGCATGCTGAGGGAACTTCCTGTGAATGTTTGTGTGGTTTGCAGTCGTCTCATCCTACCCACAGTCAGAGAGGAAGATGATGATGGTGACGATGTACAACTCTCACTCAAGGAGCTACTAGCAGAATTTAATGAAAAGGTTTCCTGTGTCTAAAAAGTTGAAATGTTTGTGCAGTTTAGTAGTCAGTGTACACGTGTAATAGTGTTGTAAATAATTGTAAGCACATAATGCACTTAAATGCAATCAATTGGCATTATAATAATGTATAAAAAGTAACACTGCTGTCCTTTTTCAAATATTATTTACTGCATACTAATATTGCCTTGTCCACTTTGTCTCACAGGCCGGGCAAAAGTCATTTGGGGGACTCTTTGCATGCAGAGAGGATGAATGGAAGACCGAGGCTCCTGTTCTATCCCATCAGGCCATGTGGGAGAACGAGATTCAAGTCTATGAGCTGCAGAAAGGCGATTCTGGCCTGGGATTCAGTATACTAGACTACCAGGTGTGTGTGTGTGTACCAATACTGCAACAAGAAAGGAGCAGTAGAGTATGAGCTCCACATCAGTTGGTTTGAGGAGTCCCAGTTGGTTTGAAATCCTTCTACAACATGGCAGCAGTGTCTCCTAATTTATTGCTATTCTTCTCTTTCTCTCTTGCGCTGTCACTTTCTGAAACTCTCTCAGGACCCCATGAACCCTGGTCGTACTGTGATAGTGATCCGCTCTCTTGTAGCGGGCGGCTTGGCAGAGAGAGATGGCCGCTTGTTGCCAGGCGACCGGTTGATGTTCGTGAACGGGACTGACTTGAGCCACGCTAGTCTGGCTCAGGCCGTTCATGTCCTGAAGAGCACTGCTTTGGGCCCCGTACGAATCGGAGTCACTAAACCCCTACCGGTAAATGTCTTCATTCAATTCACAATCAGCACCATTCACAAGATAGACAGCCACAATTACAACCTTGAGCTGTAAGGGAGAAATCTAGAATCCAAGATGTTGTGTGTCTATGATAGCTCTGAGTCATCTGGGTCTTTGTAGAATGCCAGGGAAGTTAAACGTAAGAGAATTCAAGGCAGGCATTTTAATGTCAGAGGGGCTTTAATCTTTTAAAGATTAAACATTTTACCTTACTTTCATCATGCTGTTGGCATTTTAAAATGCCTTTTACACAGATTTTCATACAAATCCATCAATACAATGTATATTATTGATATTTTATAATTTTAAATTTTAGATATTATTGCTGTTTTAAAACAATGATCAGAAAATTGTAAATAAACTTTAAATATGTATTGTGTGATTTTATTTTTTGCACAAAAAAACAGCCTACAATTTAGGAATAATATAAAAATATATACTGTAATACAAAGTTAGTATACTTTTACTATATTGTTGTACTTGTATGTGAAGAAACATTTTAACAATTTAATTATTCTTACTTGATCAACATTTTTATTCATTATTAATATTTATTTGTTAATTTCATTATTGCAAAAATATAAAATTTTACGATTATTTTTTTATTTAAAATTTTAATTGGCTGGTTATCATTCACTAGAGCAGTTCCTTTAAAACCCTTCACCTTCCCCAGCTCCACCTGTATAGATCGGCTACTGTATGCTACATATGCAGCAGCGCTATGTCTTAAATATGCACAATGTATGCATTAGAGTATGTACTGGTAGCAGCAGCAATATTATACAGTGACAGCAATAACCAGCAGCATATCATATATATTTGAAATACATTTACATGTTAGCTATGAAATTCAGTTCTACAACATTTGGCCAATTAATAAAAAAAAAATTAAGTAATAATTTCCATCATTAGTACCTCCATCATAGTTGAGATTTGGCAGAAATTACTTTAATTAATTTTTTCAGAAAAATAAAAATATTTTTTTTTTTTTATATATATTTTTTTTCAGTTTTTGTAACAATACAGAACAGAACGCCAAACAGCACAATACAACATAAGAAATAAGAAAACTGATACAAACAAACAACAAATAAAAAATACAAAATCAAAAATGGGCTAACATGAGTTGTTTAAATGCAACTAGAAGTGTTTTACATAAATGTGT
>JAUCMS010000001.1:10828606-10838672 GCA_032357445.1 Enteromius radiatus
TGTAACTCAGTTACTAACTCAGTTACTATTTGTGATAAGTAACTAGTAACTATAACTAATTACTTTTTTAAAATAACGTGCCCAACACTGTTTATGAGCACGTAACTCAACCCCTGCCCCTAAACCTACCATCTGAAAAATATTAATATTTCAAGACTTTTGAGGCAAAACAATTGATTTGTGAGAGGAATAGATACAGCCGCTGTTTCTGTATAATTCCTGTGCACGATTTTAAAAAGTGCTGCTACAAGAATTCTTGTCAACTTTGGTTGTGAAATGCCCTTGGCTCTTGTGTGTCTCGTTATCGATTGCGTCATGCTGTTGTGAAATACTATTGGCTCTTGTGTATCTTGTGACCGATTGTGTCATTCTACAGGATGGGAATATGTTTTCTGAATGAGATGTCAGCACGTTAACAGAGCGGGATCATTTTAAAACCTTGTGTTTTACTCTCTTCTTCGCGTAAAGACTTCATATGGCTTCAGAAGACATGGAATGTGACTTGTTTGTAATGTTTTTATACTGCTTGTTTATTATTAGTTTGTGCAATAAATACCTGTAACTGCATTTACATGTTTTTTGTTTGTTTTATATTGTTCAGAGGTGGGTAGGTTTAGGGTAGGGGTGGAGTTTGGTGCTCCAATAAAAGTAAATGTATATATGCATGCAAACCATTACATTAAGCCAAACAACTGAAAACAATGGAGAACCCTTCACGTCAAAAAGTGACTAATAAGGGGTACCTTGAGTGTCAAAGCGTCAAAATGTGACGAGTTGGAGTGAGGCTGTGTTGTGCTCTGACTCTGTCATCTTGTATATTAAGTCAGTTGAATATTTTTGACCTAATCTACAGCTGCTATTTTAGAGTATTATTATTGGAGATCTACTTTAGTCTGATGGTGGTCTTTGTTGTGAACTGGGTCTCAGTAACTGTGGCTCATGAGTCTCTGGTTACTGGAATCTTTTAATAATTAATGTCTCTTGAATTCTAACACCAGCCTCCTAAAACAAGTGGTGTGTTTGTGTTTATGTGTCCCACAACTCTGAAATCGGGTTTAGCTAGTGCTGGGAACATTTATTTTGCAAAGTTAAGAGTCTGTCGAGTGCATATGTGATTGTGTCCAGATAAAGAAAGGAGTGGGACAAGATTCCAGAGTAGGAGATTTAATATAGCTTTGTCATTGACAGGAAAATGACACTCAGGACACAGAAGCTGAAGTAACAGGCAACCCAGAATATAACAACCAGCACAGCACTTTACAGGTACAGTAGTAGGCTATATTGCTATACCTGCTTTAATACTAATGCGATCTGTTTTGTAACAGTGGTGTGGCGTAGTAACTTCTGAGTTTCTTTTCACTGACTCTTGACATTTGTTTTTCAAGCTTAAACTCAGTAGATTGGTTGGTTGTTTACAGCGCAGTGTAAAGTTTAGATTTCCTACTTCATAATGATATACTTTTGGGTTCCTACAGAAGTTGATTTTGTAAACAGGGGTTGTTTTGGACTAGTTGCACTCAAGCAGCTAGCTTGCGAAAGAGAAAGTGTTTTTTTTCCACTGACCTAATTCAGTGTGGTCATTCTAGCTGCCAGGGTTTAACTGTTGAGGATATTTGTTGACAGGATTTGCGTGACATCATCTCTTATTCACATGAGGGTTTTGGTTTACTCCAGACCGCAAGTGTGTAGAGCACTCGTTTATTTTGATGGCTTGTTGAGCACATATTTAAACCTTTTGTTATTGACTGTATTGTTATCATTTTTGCCTTATTTGCCAATGGTGAACAGATTGTATGTAGCATTATGTATTTTAGAGTATATATATATATATATATATATATATATATATATATATTATTTATCTGCATGTTTCTTGCATATTGGTGACAAACAATGCAGACATTTCCACTTATGTGCCTGGTGGGGGGGGGGGGGGGGGGATAAAATGTCCATAAACTAAAAAATCTTTAGAATACATGTAATACTATCAATACAGAACATTTTACTTTAAGTTTCAGAAAACTAACAGCTTTTTAATGAGGTTTGTTAATCTGGGCTAATGTTAATTTCTACACTAATATATTTTGTAACATTTTAATTTGTATCAATTAATTTTTAATGAACAAACATGAATTAAAAATGAACAGTAGTATATTTATAGAACAGCATTAAGGTTAATAAAGATTGAAAAAAACACTGTTATTAATTGTTATTTCATGAACCCTACATAATTATTAACTATTAATGTTAATGGATGTATTCTTTTTGTATTTTATTCTGTAATTTTTTTTTTTGCTAATGTGAACTACTATTCAAATGTTTGGGCGTCTGTATTTTTATTTTTTTTTTTTACTTTAGATTTTTAATTTATACTTTAACCTACAAGCATGCATTAAATCAAATTTTACAGAAAAGATGTTTATGATTTTACAAAATATTTGAAAAATAAAACGCTGTGCCTTCTATTTATCAAAGATTCCTGATTAAGAAAAAGTATAACTGGTTCCTCAAAAATATTCAGCAGCACAACTGTTCAACATTTACAATAATAAGAAATGTTTCCTGAATTAGAATATTAATGATTTCTGACATATCATGTGACACTGAAGACTAGCTATTTGATAACTTATTTAATAATGTATTACATTTTGAAGCAATAGTAGCTGTTTTTACTTTATTTGATCGAGTAATTGCAGCCCTAGTGAACACATAAGACTAAATGTTGGTAAAAATTAAATAATAATAATTCTTTCTTGCTTTTGACAAGAGGTCATTTTGGACCCTAGCTGTTCTAGGTTTGATTTATTGGGTCAGGATTCAGAAGAAGTTAGTGAACATTCTATACATAACTGTATTTCTCATCTTGACACCAAGGACAGTATCTGACATCATCTGTTGACAACTTAAAACAAGTGCAAAAAATTGGTTCATCAGAGGATTGTTCTTGTTGCTATGAATGTCATTCAGTCACACATTCACTGGCACCGACTCGCCTGGGATCTCTCTGGAGAACTGGATGCCTGTGTACTAAATAAACACTTTCAGCACTGGAAATGAAGCATTACTGCAGGACAGATGTTTAAAAGGGCTCTTAGCAGCTCTAGAGATCTTTTTGCTTTCCATTTACCGCATGTGCAAAGAAAATATGCCGTTTTACTGAGTAAATATGCCTGATGCTTTCTCTGTTTGTGTTCTAGACAAATTCCCACTCACACAACAGCAAGATGGAGGCTGATGCTAAACACGTCTCCATCCCTTCAAGTGGCTATGAGAAAACCGTAACTATAGTCAGGGGAAACTCCAGTCTGGGTATGTTAACCCTGTTCATTACACTCTTTATATCTGTCTTCTTGTACATCTTCAGTATGTTTGACATTGAGGTGAATTCTGTGAGAGACCTATAATGTGTGTTTGTATGTGCGTATAGATGTTGTACACATGTAATATATTACATAAGGACGTAAAGTTTTGTATTAGTGCATGATATTATGTTTTAAATATCTCTTTTGCTAACTAGCATGTACTCTAGTTTTTTTGAAGAGTTGTGATTTCTTAGACTATGTTTTTCTCTGATGTTTTCAGTCAAGTTAAGCTGTACTGTACATGATGCACTGCAGGGCTCAACTAATTTTAATTACTTATTTTTATTTATTTATTTATTTAATTGTTATTTGCTTTATTTTGAATTTTCAATTTCTATTTCTGACAAATATGTAACATGATTTCCACAAAAAAATTAATTAATACATACATACACAAAGCAGCACCTTTTTATAACAGTGATAATAGTAAGAAATGGTTCTTGAGCGTCAAATCAGCATATTAGAATGATTCACAGAAGTATATTACATTTTTAAATGTATTCAAATAGAAAACAGCTATTTTAAATAATATGTTTGTGACCAAAAATGCATCTTAGTGAGCGAAAGAGACTTTTCAAAAACACCAAACAATCTTACTGACCCAAAAATATGAAAAGTGTTTAACATTAGTATATTTTTATATTCATCTCAAAAAACATATTTTTGTATTTCCATTAAATATGTTAAATTATTAACCTGATTAATTTAATTAATGATTATATTTTTAAGCAATAATAGCTGGAACTGTTACATTAAACCTATAAATTCATAAACACACTTAAAAATGATGGCATACCATGATTAGTTTAAAATCTTTACATCGTTCCTATTGATGTTACTAAGAATTTTAGAAATCATTCACAATTTTTTGAGAATTTATGTCAGCTATAACTTTACACTCCGTAAAATCCGTACAATTTACGATTAAAAAAAAGCTGATTTGTACTTTTGAAATAAACTGATAACCACCAAATGCAGGTGGTGATGAGAAAGTCATCACAAGCAGAAAAAAAACATCAAATTCAAACAAATATTGAAATGTAATTCGGTCAATTTACGATTTTTCCCTATAAATTTTACTGGAATTTATCTTTAACCATTTCACCGTAGTTTTTACCGTAGCATTTTCACAGTTTTCACAGTATCGTTACAAAAAAAAAATTTTTTTTTTTTTTTTTTTTTTTTACAGTGTGTGGTTTGTTCAATATTTCATTTCTAAGTCATTTACCCAGTAGTAGTACGTTCCTGTCAACTAAAAGATCTCAGGCCATCGTAATTGTTAAGCCCTGTAGTGTATCTATGCAACTACACCATCTCATTGGCAAAATCAGTGAAGAATATAAAAGTGGTGGTTTCCATTAATACTTGATCTTTCTATTTTTCTTTCTTTTTGATGAAGTATTTATTTAAATGAATATTCATCAGTTTGACACAAAGCTCTGCATGAATATTATTTAATTCAGCATCCCATTTCATCATAATTTTTTTTTATTAACTTGACACAGTCAGTTATTTATAAGTCAGTGTGATGTGTTGTGTGTTTTTTGTTTCTGTGTTTTCTTGTGTCATCTCTGTCCTGTGCTGTGCTTTACATGGTCAAATGTGCACTTCTGTAACTAGCGCACTATGATTGTACTGTAATTTGACTGTTCAGACAAGAAACCTGATAAATGAATGTTCAAATTGAAAATAAAAACTTCAAAATCTACGAATCTCAAATTCTTTACGACCATAGTGTTGTCTCCATGATTGATGTATGTTTCCTTGCTTCTTAGCTCTCGTGTGTACATATTGCATGTGTTTTCTCTTTGCATGGACTTATAAGTATTCATAAATCAGCTGCATATTATATTTAATATAGGCTTGCATGGTGCATGCTTCAAATTGAGAGCAATTTAGATAGATTTGTAGAAGCAAAAAATAGCACAAAGCCAACCAGTCACTTTACACCCACAATGAAGTCAGCAGCACTGTTTGAAGCTCATTAGCTCAATTTAATACTCGTAAAATGAATTGTTGAAGGCACAAGCTGTGATTTTAATATAACAGGAGTCAAAGCCAACACTTTATATGCCATAAAGGTGAGTGAGGGGTATTAAGACCCTCTCAAATGTACTGACTCTGACACTTTCATTGTTACTTAGAAATAATCATGCATTTGCATTGAATAATAGAGTTTGAATTGATAAGGCAGACAGTTAAGGGGTTTGCTGGGTACAGAAATTAGAATTATCGAATTATGATATTCCATTTGAAGTTTGAATGAAATATCTGATGTGGTTAAACTTTCATTGTGGAGCTGGTCACACCCACACTTTAACACATTCTTTTGTTGGTTATGAAGATCTTGTTTAAATAAAAATGACTACATATGTATATTTATATATACTTAAAAATTCATTGTTAGGAGAGCCTGGGGCTAGTTGTCACTTCAGTGAATATTTGTCAGTTTAGGTTTATTTTTGAAAGCCTGTACAGACACACACCTTATAGTCTAAGCGGCAAAAATAGTAGTTGAACAATTCCACTGTTATTAAGCAAGCAAAAAGACTGCTAGCTTTTTCACACTATATGAGGTAGTTTGAGGGAGAAGAACCTTATTACGTGTATATACCTATAAAATAATACATAGGACAACTTGTGTTGTACATATCCTAAGGTGACTATGTACATAACACATGTGTATGTATGTGTAGGAATGACAGTGAGTGCCTTAAGGGATGGTTCAGGCATAATAATCCGCTCAGTGGTTCATGGCGGGTCGATCAGTAAAGACGGGAGACTGGCAGTGGGGGATGGAATTGTTGCCATCAATGGGGAATCCACCACCAACCTGACCAATGCACAAGCCAGAGCGATGCTACGCAGACATTCACTGATCGGACCTGATCTCAGGTGTTCACACACACATTCACACTCACCAAGCTTTATCTAAATGGAAACCTAACACGGACTTCTAGTTTTTATATAATTTTAATACAAATGAATGCAAGATCATTTTTTGCAACAAAATTTTGGGTCACACTTTATATTAGGTGGCTCTAACTACTATGTACTTACATCCAAAAACATATACAATGGACTTATTGTGGTCATATTGTATTGCAAAACACTTTTGCTGCTATTGAGGTGGGTTACGGATAAGGTTAGGGACAAATTTGGTGGTATGGGTAAGTTTAAGAGTGAGTTAAGGTGTGTAATTACAATTTTTGTACAAATATATAAAAGTATAATGTAAAAACAATAAGTGCATTGTAATGACTGATTTAAATGTAACTACACAGTAGTTAATGCCACCTAATATAAAGTGGGACCATCAACTTAAAAACAAATATATTAATTCTGAAAGTTTGGGGTTGTTACTTTTTTTTTTTAAGATTATTGTGCTTATCAAGCTACATTTACTGTAGCCTATTTAAGCCTAATCAAAAATGCAGTAAAAACAGGACTATTGTGAAATATTATTACAAATATTTATTTATTCCTGTGATGGCAATATGATGGCTGAATTTCCAGCAACCATTACTGGAGTCTTCAGTGTCACATGATCCTTCAGAAATGATTTATGATTTGGTGCTCAATAAATATTTTGGTAGCACTTGATTTTATAGATAAGTTCCATAGTCTACATTTGCACATTCTCTTGTGCATACGATGTACTTACTGTATTAATTACAATAATAAGGTAATAACTAGGTACTAACCCTGAACCTACCCCTTAACCTAATCCTACCTCATGTAGTTAACTTAAATTACCATTACTTTCATGGGTAAGTACGCTGTAAGTGCATGCAAGTATGTGGACTGTAAAATAAAGTGCAACCAATATTCCTTATTGTTAATAATATTATTAATATTATATTTGTTTGCCTGGTATCAGGACAGAACACATGGCAGAAAAGTTGGAGATAGATTGTGTCTGTTAAAACTAATTAAAAATGTAAGGAAATGTAAGAAAATGCGCATTTCATTGGTTGTTGAAATTGGATTTCAACCCCATTTTGCTTGTTCTTGTGTGTTTTTGTATCAGTGTGTCTTACGTGCCTGCTGCCTCCCTGGACATGCACAGAGCCAGCTATGCCCAATCAAAAGAGGAAACAGAAATACACAGGACATCTACTTTCCAACCCAAACACACACAAAAGCTGAATTTTAAACCCCTGTAAGGAGACTGAGAATCTTTTTGTCTGTTTGTTTTCTTGTTTCTGATGGTGTTCTAATGCTTGTTTGCTTTGTATCAGAGAATGCATTTCTGAACAACAAAGTACTGTGGACGGTAAGGACGTAAATGGAAACACCCAAACTGCAGAAGAGAATAAAGGAATATATAACCACAATCAAATTAAACAAAGAGAGAGCAATGAAAGACTAGAAAGAGACAAAAAGGTGGTGAATGAAAGGCCGGTCTTGCAGAGTGAGAACGGACAAAGACAAGGGAGAGAAAAAGACAGACGGAAAGATGAAGAAGAGACGCATGGGAAGGATCAGCGTTCATGGAGTCAGCCTAGAAGGTACTGCATCCTACAAACTAACAAAATATCAACACATTCACTTTTAGTATGTTGAAGTGTAATGGTGGTATGGTTGTGTTTGTTATCTTAGAGTAACATTACTCAGGGCTGGGGGCACGTGTCTTGGCTTTAGTGTGGTGGGGGGTCGTGGTATGGGCAGTCGACTGAGCAATGGAGAAATGAGACGGGGCATCTTCGTAAAACACATCGCAGAGGACAGTCCAGCTGCACGCAACAACACTTTGAAAGAAGGAGACCGGATTCTTCAGGTGTGTTTTATTAGATAATATTGGTGCTCTTTCTTGCTTACTCTAGCCAACAACTGTCCACTTAGACACTGTCTGAAATTCCAATCACAGAAAGAATACAAAATTAATGACACAAACTGGCAGAAAATAATTATGTTTGTAAAATCATTCAATTATATTTATATAATTATATATGTAGTTGTATACGCCTACCTGTATTTACAATATAGCCTACATGGGTTAGGGTTAGGTTTAGGAGTAGGTTCAGAGTTAGTGTGTAGTTGTTACTCTGTTATTGTACCATAACAAGTACATAGCATGTGGAGCAGGGCTGTGAAATAAAGTGATACCATTAATCCTTTAGTGTCCTTGTTATTGTGTAATTATACAGTTAAGCACTGAGTAAAAGTAATTGACAACATGTACTTACTATAGAGTGAGAATTAGGGTTAATTTACTTTTTTTTTTACTAAATTAAGGAAATGTAACATATATAACAAATGCACTTTTCAATAATATTGAATAAAAGTGTTACCAAATATGCAAATAAGTATGTCAAGAAATAATTAATATCTAGTTTACTTTCTATAATTACCTGCCATGGACCTTAATAATCCTATGATTTAAAAATTGAAACTCACACTTGTTCCAGACCTGCATGTATGAGTTTTAAAATAAAATGCAATACAATAAAAACACACATATGTTTATTTTTAATATATATATATATATATATATATATATATAAATCACATTTTCTGCCCCACCAAAGAAAGTCATGCAGGTTTAAAACAACATGAGCAAAAATGGAGGGTTAGGATAGTCAGATTGGAATGAGTGATTTAAATCTGCTCTTGCTATTTTTGTATGAAATATGTATCAAAAGGCTTGAGGCTAAGATTAGTTAGTGTTTATGAACAGTAATTGGATTTGGATGATGTTTGATGATCTCCATCTGCTGGTCATAATAAGCTAATGCATCACTCCTACTCTGACCTAAATAAACTAGATAACAAGATTAGTTTAAAGAAAATCTGGGGCAAACTGGTTAACTTGAAAGCAGAGGTATGTTGAAAGTAATGAGCGACTGGAGAAAGAACTTCACACATTACAGTTTTAATGTGTGTGTTGGCAGGTTCAAGGTGTGGATGTGAGTGATTTTACTCATGAAGAAGCCGTGGAGGCGATCCGTAGAGCAGGAGACAAAGTTGAGCTGCTAGTGCAGAGTTCTCAGGTACAGCACAGATACTGTACACATAATTCATTACTTTACACACACCCATACTCAGTGCTAGAATATACTCTAGACAAGACAAAACATGACTACATAAAACATTTATTGCCTCTTTATGTCCAGTTTTCAACTCCTGACAACTGCTCTGAAGATGACAATGTGTCAAAATCTAATTCTCCAAATCATCAGGTGGGTTTTTGCTTAGGGTTCTGTGTTTATCATTAGTGTTTTTTTAGGTGTTTTATGTATATGCTTATCTCATCTTTAGGAACCCGAGATCCCGAATAATCTCTCCCCAACATACCCCTTCAGTCCCATCCCCTTTAAGGTCTGTAATGTTTGTTTGCATAGTAATAATCCAGTATATGAGTATATAAATAGCATATTATAGGCTACACATACGCTTGAATAGTACTCGTAATTGTACTTTTAAAAACAGGGCTTAAAAGAAATACTGCCAAATGCAACATTTCTGTTAAAGTGAAACAGTACTTTAATACGGTTATTACTTTAATTATACTTTATATTAAAGGTGCCATAGAATGCATTGAGAGAATATTTTAAATTGTTGTCTGATATGTACATAGAATGTATGTAGCTTAGGTAAGGGGGAAAAATGCCCAGAAACGGTCCATTACAGGTCCATTTACAACCCTAGAATTTGACCCTAGAATGAAACAGTCTGTTTTTCCCTTATTTGGAAGGTTCATG
>JAUCMS010000001.1:10838772-10854697 GCA_032357445.1 Enteromius radiatus
TATGTGTTTTGGAGCAGGGTTGGAACAAAACTCTGCAGGGCTCCGGCCCTCCAGGAACTGAGTTTGACACCTGTGATGTACAGTGTGCAACAGTGCACGACGTACGCACACCGCAACAACTTTCCGACATGCTCATTAGCCAATCAGAGTAGATCGCTGTTAAGCCCGCCCCCACGAGAGGTTTGTGCCAAAAACATGAATAAAGTGAAACCAGTAATAGGTCTAATATATTTGTAGTTATTGTCATGGCAATTTAAAGCAGCTCCCACCATGAAAGAGACAAACTCAATATATTGTCTTCAAAGGTTTTATTCTTTGCAAAGAAGGTCAAACGGTCATACAGAAAACCTCAATATGCTGTAGAGTGTGACAAAGAGGGAGAACAGTCCTCCACTTTTATATCTTGTTTAAACCAAGGTTACTCACACTTCAAATAACTGTACTTTTCCACAAGAGGACAGTAACTTGAAAACACTTTACAATATAATTTCTACTAAAACCTAGTACAGACACCTATGGGACCCCCAGCTGTCACTCTCTCATCAGTATAAATTAATTTTCCTCCACATTACACATTTGTAATAATGAAGTTGCAGTACATTAAATGTATTAATTTGTAATACTGAATATTGAATTGAATTATAATCAAGATGACCTCACATGTCCCTTAGTATGTCAACACCAAACTAACATACAGTACTTCTTCCTTAAAGCCCCACATAAGATATTAAAACATTATTTAGTAAAACTTTTTTATTACAATGTTTATTAATAAACATAGGGTTACAATTTATTTTAAAGTGTTCCTGTTACAGTGTAATTATACATTTATATACAGAGTAATATTCATTTATATTTTATTCAAATTTTAATATTAATCGCAATTTTCCCCACCCCATGCCCAAGTGGACCAGGGGGCCCAAAAACTGTAGTGGCGCCCCTGAGTACATGTAACATGTATTGCACGGACACTGTAAAATAAACTGTAACCAAACATTGTCATGAAGGTGTATTCTCTATAAGTTCACTTAACTGTCCTTTTATTTTATTTATTTGTAAGTATTGTTTTCTTAACACTACAGTTACAGATTTAATACAATTCTGCAGTTATTTTTGTCAGCCATGTTGCATCATACTGTTGAGTCTGAGCAGTAAAAATGCAATGAAAGAGATTTTAAAATGAATTTATTTAATAATGTGTTTTTTGAAGAATATAATCACTTTTTATATGGTGCTGTTGTAGCGTACAGAAGACTGGAAGATGTGGAAGCCTCCGCATTTAGCTCCCCCGCCCCTGAAACTGCCCTCCAGGCAAGTCGACACAGAAACAGATGGAGTGCAGAGGGTTCCAGAGAGACCACCCCTGCCAGAAGAGGCTGCACATCATCACAGCGAGCAGCAGCAGGCCTCTTACTGGAGTATGTTTGAGTGTGTCTGTGTGTGGCTCAGCTTTCACCTACATAAAGGGGGCCAAATGTCCCCTAAAGACAATCCAACCTGAAATCACCTACATTGTGTGGAGCAGTGAATCATTCCCAGCAAGGAAAACACATCAAATATATTTACTTAATAAAACATACTTAATATACATACCAAGCTCTGAATACAAGTCAGTGCCTATAGTGCGTCTGCTAATGTTGTTTTGTCTGGATGTTTTACATGTTTATATGTGTGTAAGCAGGCCGCATGCAGCAGAGGTATGGCAGTCTGCCTGGAGAGCTGCACATGTTTGATCTGGACTGTGGCTCACACAGCTCTGGGCTGGGATTGTGTTTGTCAGGAAACAGTGATGGAGCCCGTGGTAGAATGAGTGTGTACGTGTCGGAGATCAAACCAGACGGGGCAGCTGAGGCAGATGGTCGGGTCAGAGTGGGAGATGAACTACTGGAGGTGAGAACGACCTCCTGAACTCTTGACTTGCCAACAGAAACATTTCATTTGTGCAATAAAGCTTTAATTTTTTTAATTTGTTCAGTGTAAAATGTCACTTTGAATTTAACGGTAAAAGACTTGTTAAATTGTTAACGGTAAGTGCCACAACAATGTACAGTGAATAACTGTATTCAACATGTAATTTTATGGTAGTATACCTAAGTATTTCAGTAGGTTTGTAAATTAACATTATATCAGTTAATGAAATTACAGTATTTAACTGTAAATTTGGGCAACCACAATTGCCATTTTTTACCACAGGTTTGACAGATTTTTACAGTGTATTTATAATTTAAAAAAGAAAATCCATTGAGTTTCTGATGAAACACGAAAACAGGTGAATTGTGGTCATTTCTACAAATACAGATTTTGAGGTTTTTCTAATATTTTTTCTCTGGAATCTAAAGTTTGATGCCTTTTTTCCTTTAGATTGTTTAAAAGTCACCATAAAGGATAAATGGTTATACCATGCAAAATTTGATTGTAAAAAAAATAATGAAATAAAATATTGTAACAACGGTAATGCAACATAAAAAATAAAAATAATATAATATATAAAATAGTATTCTATTCTATAATTTTATTTTAAAAAATGTATTAAACTACGTAGATTAAATGTTGTGCTCATCAGCTAATATTAATAGATTTTTAGATAAATGTTTAGTTAGGGCTGCACGATAACAGAAAAAATGATTATCACGATTATTTTGCTCACAATTTTTATCACGATTAATAATGACGATTATTCCTTTGGTAATGAACTTTTATTCACTTGTGTATTCTTATTGCACTTTACAGCCACAAATAAAGAAAAATAAACAAACCGAACATGTTTAGAATGGAGAGTTGTTCTTAGCTGTGAATAAATATAAATATAGCTGTGTAAATAAATAAAATTAAACTGCCTCTTTTACATCAACTTGTTACTAACGTTTGCACTTCTGCACCTTCCTCACGTTG
Organism: Enteromius radiatus; assembly: GCA_032357445.1. Lineage (NCBI taxonomy): Eukaryota > Metazoa > Chordata > Actinopteri > Cypriniformes > Cyprinidae > Enteromius > Enteromius radiatus. The sequence continues at coordinate 10,841,665 of JAUCMS010000001.1, forward strand.
CTCCAAGTAAAGCCGGTTCTGTAATCAGCGGTAAATTCCATCAGGTATCTGATTACAGCTTTACTGACAAGATGCGCATTACATATTGTGCGATGATTATCTTGCAGCCCTCTGCTATTGACTTTTACTGCTTCAGAAAGCGCTTGCAATCTAGACGCAGTAACGTCATAGTGACGCAGTCCAATCCGTAAACTCCACCCATAAAAAACTGTTTGGTCTTTATACTTAAAAATCGCGACGATATTTAATAACTGATCGTGGGTCATAAATATCGTTATCGTGATAAAAATACGATTAATCGTGCAGCCCTATGTTTAGTAATTCATATATAGTAACACATACATATGCATCAAATACATCAAATTAAATACACATCATTTAAAAAAAAATTATCAGCTTTATGAATTAGAAGTGAAAGGTATTAGAAGGAACAGAATTCAGTATTATTAACAAGAAATATATATAGAAAAAATACTTTTTAACATTAGTCTCTCATTTGAGACAAAAAGTAGAATTAAAAGATTGTTTGTGGATTTGCATTAGTCTGAACGTTGTGTCTTATAAGGTCAAGTGTTAATCTTCAGCATGTTTATGTGTGTGTTTTGAAGATAAATGGACAAGTGCTATATGGACGCAGCCACCAGAACGCAACAGCAATCATCAACAACGCTCCAGATAAAGTCAAGATTCTGCTCACAAGGTGAGATATTTTCATTTGAATGCAGATTAATACAAGCCCACTTCTAAATGCATTTTAATATATACATAGTTCATGTATGTTAGTTTTGAAACCAGCAAAAATAAGAAAGTCTTTGGATTTTTAAATAGATATTTAAAACAAAAGGAAGATATTCTGCAGTATTTTTAGGTCCAAGCCAACTCAAATGTACATAAATACTGTATGAAACTTGAAATCAAACTAGAAGCCTTTTCACAAATGTCTCAGACTTTGTATCCTACTATATGTATAGTGCATGTATAGTGTGTATGTGTTACTTATTTTAATGCACATATATAACTTTGTCATCAGGAATAAAGCTGCACAGAAGCAAATGACTACAGGAGCAGTAAAGGAGGCAATGGAGACACACACACAAACAAATAAACTAAAATACTTCTTAAAACAGCAAAATACTTGTTATCGTTATCCTTAATTAACAAATCAAACCATTGTCAAAAGCATTCTAAACAAGTTCATTACAATATATTTGCTAACTGCATGTTTCTGACAAGTTTTTTTTTTAAATTGTTTATTCATTCTTTATTTTTTACTGGACATCTTCTGTCACTTATGTCATCTAATAACAGTTTTATATGTTTAGATGGACAACTGTCCTGTTGTATCTCCTGCCATGCACATTAATAGCATCCGAGAAGGTCAACATTTAGCTTCGCCACAGGTAAATCCTTCAAATCAAATGTTATCCACCTGCTTCATTCTCATTCTCTTTATTCTCGTGTTTCTGTTTGTCGATAGGATGGAAGGATCATCAGAGACGATAAACTAAAGTCTCACTCCTCAGAGAGCCTCGACATTGCTCTTCCTGCTCCAGTCAATGCCACATCCAATCATAAGCCCTCCTGTCATCCCGCCAGTCACATGTCCCCCAGCTACTGTACTCCTTCTTCACCTGGCATTTCATCAGCTGATGAGAACATCCGCTGCGGCTCCACAGCCAATCAGTGCACTTCCACGGGACCTCACAGCACTTCTTACTTTACCCCGTGTTCTGTGAGCTCTGACCCCCTAACATGTCCCATCATACCTGGCTGTTTAAATACTATTGATATCTGCAAAGGAACCACAGGACTCGGCCTCAGCATAGTAGGAGGCTGCAATACAGTACTGGTGAGATATCATAAATCAAACCAAGCATATTAGACTTTACAGATCTGCATCTTCAGTGCAGATCTGAATATCAAATACCACAGTAATGATAGTCAGCCAAAAAAGAAAATCTTTGACTCACACTTACACTGGACGTACAGTAAAGTGTTTTAAAACCAGAAATAAGTTAGTTTTTTTATGTTTTCATATTGAATTATTTAGCACAAAAATACTTGATCTGTAAAGTTGTCTAAACCGGCCTTGTTTTGCTCATTTTTATCAACTGAGGAATGGGTTTAAATCATTTTATTTTTGTGCCATATTCGACAGAAGGCCAGAAATGCTCTTGATAAAGCTTATAAAATATTCCTTTAAATTAAAAATAAATATGGTAGTAACATGTTGCAACCACCCGAAATCAAAATGTGAGTTCAAACAATATTTGTTCTTTCCCTGAGGTTTTTATATGTGGAAATAAACAAAGCTTTTGGACTTTGAAACATTTAAAAGGAAAGAGAAGTTATTAAAAATACCGCACTATTTTTAGGTTCATGCCAGCTTGAGTGCATGGTGTCATTAAAGAATGACTGTCAAATTTTCAGTTCAACTTTTCACTTAAATGCTTTAACTACATTTATTTCTTTCTTTGTCAGGGAGCAATAGTGATTCATGAAGTGAATAAGGACGGTGCGGCTCACAGAGACGGTCGGTTGTGGGCAGGAGATCATATACTGGAGGTACAGAACTAATTAGTTATTTGAGGTGAACGTAATAATGTCATAAAATAGATTTTTGTTGCTAAAATGCCTGACAAGATTGCTACACTGAATGACATTATAGTGGGTAAATTTTGTAAATCAGGGAAATATGTGTGATATTTACTTTTGGCTCAGAAAAACAAAAACTAAATAGCAATTAATTTAAAATGTGTGGTGGCGGGAAGGGGGGGACAGCAATTTAAATCAGTATTACACTTATTTTCGACTTATATACATAATAAATATATACAGAACACACACATATTTTATGCAAACAAAAGCTTTAATATTGTATGTGATTAATTCCGATTAATCATTTGACAGCACTACTTTGAACTCATGTCTTAGACTGACAAGAAGTCAGATTAAACCGAACTGAATTTACACTGGGAATGTAATCTTTTTCCTACCCAAGGTTCTCTGAATGGCTCTTTAGTGTGATGATTGTTATCTCCTCCAGGTGAATGGCATTGATCTGAGAATGGCCACTCATGAGGAGGCATTGAGTGTCCTGCGCTTGAGTCCGCAGCGTGTGTGGTTGTGTATCTACAGAGACCCTGTGACAGAGAACCACTCCGCACGCCAGAAGCAAACACCTAAAGACCTGTGGGATCTCTTCAGTGTGGAACTGAACCTCAAAACAGGACAGGGACCAGGGCTTCGCATTGTGGGGAAAAGGTGGGTTATTCTGAAGGGATATAATTGCATTACAGAACTGCACAACGAATCATCTGAATTCATATTTGTCTGCATGTCTTGCAGGAATGACACTGGAATCTTTGTGTCTGAGATAACAAGGGGAGGGGCTGCAGACTTGGATGGAAGACTGTTGCTAGGTGACCAGATTTTGTCTGTGAATGGAGAGGACATCCGAGCTGCATCACAGGACTATGCAAGTGCACTACTGCAGGTGCGCACAAATACACTTCACTTAGGAATATATATATAATTAATGCATTTCCTTTTTAATTATAATAGGGCTAATTATGATCCTCTCTCTCTCTGTGTGTGTGTGTGTGTGTGTTTGTGTGTTGAAGAGCTGTAGTGGGCCTGTGCTGTTGGAGGTGGCTCGTTTTAAAGCATCATCAAACTACACATATGGAGATCAGGTAAACACTTTGTATGGTACTGTATGATGAGGGGATGTTTTAAATATATAATATAAAAAGTGGTATTCATCTGAGATCTAGACGGGGCACAATCTCTAAAGTGTCTGTGTTCTGTGTTATGGCAGGTGGGCGAGCTGGATGTCCCTCTCCTCTCATCTCTCAGCATAGATGATTGTAAGAGCCTGTCACATCGCTCAATTATTTGCTATTCAATATTCAGTTCTACTCATCAGTGAGTCAATGTTTTCATCTTTTTGCACAGCTGTGGATGGAAACGTGGACATCAGAACTGTCACCGTTCAGAAGGTGGGTTAGCTTTTATATGCAGTAATGTAAGGTATGTTTCTGCAGTAACTGTATGATCCAGTAGTAAGTGGAAGGTTGGTGTGATTCTGCCTCAGCATGAATTTGAGTCTGTGGAGTTGAGAACGAGAGGCACACAGGGAGATTCAGGGATTTATATCTCCAACTTGGACCCGACCACACCTGCAGCACACGCAGGACTTCTGCAGGTAGAATCAATGAGAATGTTTGACACTTTGTGGGCATAAAAAAAAACCTTTCCCCCCCCTTTTCATTAAGTTTAGAAAATGTTTCTGTTGGGGTCGATAGCGTTGTGGGCAGTTCTCCAAAATGTTTTACAACTTTGTAGACCCAAGTTTGACTTGCGGCTGCATTTCTCTATACTGTAAACCTCATAATATATGCAAACCTATTTATGATTTAAAAAAAAAAGATATTTATGATGGTTTTTTTTTTTTTTAAAAAGCATTAGAATTATACTAGAAAACAGCTGTTTAAAATTTTTACATTTTACAATATTACTGTTTTTACTTTGTGTTTAATAAGAGACTTTTATTTAATAAATAAATAATGCAATTCCTTTGAACAGTAGCGTATATACATTTTCCATTTATTTAGCCTTTTTTATTTATATATATATATATATATATATATATATATATATTGCGAATCAATTTTTATTGCAAGTAATTTAATGATTTTATATTTTTGTATATAGTCAAGATGGATGAAGGGGAATTTTAGTGTATACAGATATTTTCCTACTACATTTTTTATTAGATACTAGATTATCTAACATATCTAGTTCCTGCTACAAAAAATGTGAATGTCACTCACAGGAAAAAACAAAATGAATACTCCATTCATGGGAATTGCTTCCCACCGTCCTCAAATAATCGACTGTGTATTGAATTTTCAGCTGGGTGCCAGGGTCATCAGCATTAACGGTACATCAACTGAACGTCTCTCAGTTACCGAGGCAAGTACCGTCCTGAGAAACAGCAGTGGAGCCGTGACACTGCAGGTGTGTTTCTTCAGACATGTATCCAGTCATTTCAGATTCAAAACATAATCAAATGTTCAGAGCTCATCTTTCCATGAATGTCACACACAATGTGTTTGATTAAAGGTGATGCCAAGTGGATGTGCAGATGGAGCTAGTAAAGATTGGTCATCTTTAATTCAATCCTCACCTGGACTCTCAGAAAATTACAGTACCCACAATCACCAGAGGTACTCAAAATTTACATGATTAGAAATACCTAAAAAATGAGGTAATACTATATTTTGTATTATGTTTTACATATTGCCAACATTTTTGTTATTTGTTTCTGTTGATTTGAAGAAGAGTGTGAGAAGCACATTTGAATCTAAGATAATTTTGTGTATTTAGTTTCTTTGTTTGAAATAAATTCAGATTTTCATTCAGCAAGGAAGCATTAAATAATCTACAGTGACAGTAAAGCCAATTTTGCTACATTTAGCATTGCTGTAACAGAAATAAAACACATTTTAAAATACTATTTTCTTAGTTTGCCTAAATATATTTTTTCATTTATTTCTTGCTTTCCAGAAGTTATAGTAAGTCGAATAGAAGAAAATGTTACCCAGAAGAAAGGATAAGTTCAATTTACCCTGATCTTCAATTCAAAAAGTTTTGGTACACTTTAGAATAGCTAACACGTTAATTATTAACTATGATTTTCCATCAATTAAGTCAAGGTTAAGTTTTAGGATTAGGAATGTAGAATAAGGTCATGTAGAGTAAGGCATTATTATGTGCTTAATTAGCACTAATAAATGGCTAATATTCCAGTAATATGCATGCTAACAGGTAACTAATAGGTGTAACCATAAAATAAAGTGTTACCAAAGTTTTCATCCCTGGATATTAAAGCATGGTTGTTCCTTCTGGTGCATCAGTGAGTGTTTGAACCTTCAGTAATAGTTACAAATGAGTCCCTCAGTGTTAAAAGATGGACCTTAAAACCAGTCAATGTTGGAAAAAGTTCAAATACACAAAAATGCTAGAAAACAAAAGAAATTGTGAGAACTGAAAGATTTTTTTGGAATAACAGCAGGCGGTTTAACTATATTTAGGACCAAGAAGGGACAAATCACAAAACAAAACACACAGCTGTGGATCATTCAGGTGATAACACAGTATTAAGAATCAAGGGGATGTAAACTTTTGAACAGGGTCATTTTTATAAACTATTATTTTCTTTTGCAGACTACATGCAAATATCTTTTGTGTGAAATATCTTATTCAATCAGTCCTAAATAATAATAAAAAAGAAAATTATTTTTGTAGATTCTGCAAGGTGTACTGTAAACTATAAACTTCAACTATATGTATAGAACTCCAATGTGTTCACTTTTATTGAATTGCTGTTTGCTTTTATGTTTTCTTTTAACACTTTCTATCTGAAATGTTTTGTCACTAAAGTACATGGGCCCAGGACTAAATTTATATGAGTGGGAGCCGATAAGTAGGTTACATCATACAGGTCTTTGGTTAAATATGTTCCTGGTCTGCTGAGGATGGTCCTGATTTATGCTTTCATTTAAGATTTATTACTCGTTTTATCCCAGCTATGCCTTCAATGAGTCCATAAAAAAATATATTTTAAAATTGCACATTTTTACTGAAACGCCTGCTTGTGGATATTTCAGAGCTGGTTTGCGTGTGCAGTTTTGTAGAGGCATGAGAGTCAGCAGAATTCTACACACTAAAGCTCTGATAAAGGACTTCACCTCCAGGGCACCCAGACTATTCAGACACCCTGTTCAATAGAAGTGTTATGCTTGCTTTTTTCATTTTTCTAGCTGTACTAAGAGATTAATTGTTGCCTGGTTTGCCGAAAGGGTGTCTGGGAAAAAATTGGGTTAAATTCCATTTGTCTTTTGTGTGTGTTTAAGTTCTCCTCAGTTCCAGACTATCACTCTTGAACGTGGCTCTGCTGGGCTTGGCTTCAGCATTGTAGGAGGATTTGGCAGTTCCCATGGCGACTTGCCCATCTATGTCAAGAACATATTTCCCAAGGTACACAGGAAAGAGACTTAAACTTAAAAAGGCTGAGTAAATATCTTTACTGCAGTGCGCCAAAGAGATCAATACATGTCCAAACACACGCTCAGTTAGCATATATCATGGCATGTACACACTCCACCTCCTGACATGCAGTCATCTGACTGAGACAGGAATGCTATTTGTGTATTTGAGCGAGAAGCGTATGTGACAGTGCTCTGTTTCCGCAGGGAGCTGCGGTGGAGGACGGGCGTCTGCGTCGCGGTGATCAGCTACTGACAGTAAATGGACAGAGTCTGGAAGGTGTCACTCATTCTGAAGCTGTCGAGCTCCTTAGACAAACCAGTGGGATGGTTACACTACAAGTACTGTCAAAACCAATACCAAGATGCTGATAAATGTCACTGTCTTGTCGAGATGTTTTGCATACACCTCAAGGAGCAGATGCATTACTGATTGTTAGAAACAGATGAAGATTCTACAAGCTGTAGAATCTTTCTTCTCAAAAAAAAGGAAAAAAAAAAAGTCAAAAATGTAGTGTTTTCTAATTGCAAAAATATCTCAATGTGGGTAAAGTGGGAGAAGCCAATAGAGACTAGTGCTAAACCAGTGGTTCTCAACCAGGGTGTCTGTAGGATGACTTTTATAACATTATTTAAATGAGAATTATCAATATTAATATATTAAACTAAGTCTAACTACTGTATTAAAAATATAACTATGTAAAGATATAATAAACTAGGTTTATTTAGTTAAATTGGTAAAAATGGAAATCTGCAAATTTGTTTTTGCATATAAACTCTTCACATATATACACGTATATACACACACACACACACACACACACACACATTAATGGATTTGACAACACACACACATAATATTATATATATACTTTTTTTTGGTAAATTATCCACAATTAATTTAATCTTCATGACATGAAACGGTTGAGAACCATTTTGCTACTGTGATTCTTTTATACATAACAGCTTTTTTTGTACTGTATTGCTTCACAACCCATAATGTCTACTCAGCCTTTTAACATATAACTGGCATAGTGCTAAGAGCTCACATTATGCGTAGTTATTCATAAGTGTGGTTCATTTACACATTTAGGTTGTCATAAATCATGCAAAAAACTATTTTAAGCAAGTTTAATATATAGGAATATTTTCTGACTGTAACTAAATAATAAATAATTATAGCTGCGTTATTATTATCTGTATATGTTGTCAGGTGCATTTCATGTAAGTCAGCGCTTCACCGTTCTTTAAAACGACAATCAGCATTTATCAGCTCATAGATTTGTCTTTTTCTACTGTACATTTATCTGTATACAAAATAAATTATTTTATTGGAGTAAATAATTGTGTATTTAAGTCTTCATGTTAAACTACAAATGAAGTATTGAAATTTTAGATCAAGTATATATAGCTGGAGCTATGCGGTGAGCTGTTTACCCAGATATAATCATAAACAGCAATTACAGTACAGTTGAGCTGTTTTTACCATCTGACATCAACACTTCTCATTTGCATCACAGCAAGCAGAATGTGCAATGGAGATAATTATAACAATCAAACTCAATACATCTCTACAACATAATTCTTGCTTTAATTTTTGAATCGAACACATTCAGCCATTTACAGAATAATCTTCAGGTTAATATCAGACACTATCAATCCAAAAGTACTGCTATAGAAAACTCTAAGAAAAGATTTTTTTATACATATATTTATCTGCAAGTATTTTAAAGTAACAAAGGGAAAAATGCTAATATGGCAGACACATATTTACAGATGTGCAGTCGCTAGCTGACATACAGCAAGTACAGTTGGTATCCGTGTGGAAGAGGGTGTATGTGTGTTTAAATGTGAAAAGCTGAAGCTAATATGTTAAAATGCTTGTGTACTTTGTCATGAAGGTTACACGAGTACAGTGACATTAAGTGCCCTTAATTCTGTTTACCTTTAAGATGAATGTTAGCTTCAGCGCTGTGTGTTAACAGTATGATGCATGTGTACATGCTTGATGAATTGCGAACTATATAATAACTTCAGTGAAAATGTGTGGTCCACCCCCAGCTCCTGGTCCCTGCAGTGTCTGCTCTGCTGAAAGCAGCTTAAGCTGAGTGATTGCTTTCAGGAAGTGCACAAGTATGACTCACAGACAAAAAAGTTCTGTTTATAGAGCTGATGTCATTCAGCCACTCACATCTTTGTGAAAATGGAGAGAGAGAGAGAGAGAGGAGGGCTTTCTGTCTGGTTTCCTCCTATGTTTATCTCACTTTGTGGCCTTTCCTTTACCCCTGCCTTTCCCCTTCCCAGAAGCCCCTGGTTTCTCTTGCTTGACGTCTTTTGCTGGTTTAGCTTTCTTCTGCTATAAGAAAAAACAAAACAGGAATCAGGTGAATAATGCTGTAGCATTTTGATTTGTTGTGATATTTAGCCTGTATGTAGGAGTTGATGGAATATGCAGACTGTATCTATGCTGATTTAGGGGCAAATGTGGAATTCTACAGAATGAATTTACACATAGTAATATGTAGCTGAAGGGACTTATTGGTAATAAAACCAACTTTAAAACTAAATATAAAATATTCAATGAACAAGCTTGCTTATCACAAATACCTTCAACCTAAAATAATGAGCGTTTCAATTCTGGGGCATAAACTTTGTGATTTCAACAACCTATAAGTAATCAAAAAGGATAGTTCACCCAAAATGATAAAAGCTTGTAATTTGTTCACCCTCATGTTGTTAACATCACCTCCCTCCCCCCAAAAAACAACATATATATATAAAAAAATATATAATATATACACATTTTCTATTTCTCTTTAGAAGACATGGCTTAAACTTGATGCATATGGACTTTTGATGGAGTTACAGTACTCACAGGTTTCATTAAAAATATCTTCATTTGCATTTCAAAGTTGAACAAAAGCCTTAAGCATTTGGAACAACATGAAGGCCCAAGGCCGCAGTCCACCAAAGCGTTTTTTGTCAGCTGAAAACACCAAGCACTCTGCTGAAAACGCTTAGCTGTGAGTGCTTGAGAGTGCAGCTGGCTTTTTGCTATGATATAAAATATCCACTGAAGTAATGGCAGACGTTATGCTTCTCCAAATTTTACATTTCATAATATTACGGTAGCTCTGCAAATGGATCTAGTCAAGAAATAAATATTTGGAGACAAGCAATATTAACTTCTACATTCTTATTCAGCTGTAGTACAGTTGATAGTCCTGCCCCTCCTCCACTGTGATTGGTTGGCTGACAAGAAAGTGACAGTGATGAGTGCAACATTTTACCGAAAGTTGAACATTCTTGAACTCCCAGCACCGCAGAAAAAACGGCAGAACACTCAGCGCAAAAAAGATGCTCAGCAAGCTCCTGACGTTTAAAAAATGCGGTGCTCCCATTGAGAACAAATGTAAAAAAATACGCTAGCAGGAAAAAACACTTTGGTGGACACAGCCTAATTGATGAAAGATTAAAGGAATAGTTCACCTAAAAATGTTGTTATCACTTACTCACCCTCATGTTGTTACAAACATGTATAAGTTTATTTATATGTTCAACACAAAGAAAAATATTTTGAAGAATTTCAAAGAACCAAAAGGTTGTTGGTCACCACTGACTTCCATAGCAACGAAAATAAATACTATGGGGACCATCAACTGTTTGATTACCAGCATTTTTCAAATCTTTTTGTTCAATGTATGAAAGAAACTTATACAGGTTTAGGTTTTTATTTTTGGCTGAACTAAGTGTTTTCCAAATTATATGTAATAGAGGTCAACATGATTGGAAAACTGATGGAAAGTCAGACAGAAAGACAATGTTTTTTATTTTTTTTAATATCTACCTTAATCATTGCATCTGCTGTAACCCCATCGTCTTCTTCCTCTTCCTGGAACTGAGATTCACTCTCAAGCTCTCCTGTAAGCTCAGGGTCAACAGCACCTTTACGGCTTTTCTTCACCACTTGTAAGGAGTACGGTGTAAGATGGGATTCCTTATTGTAGGCTCTTGTAAATGCAGCTTTCACCTGCAGAAAGGAAAAAAAAACAGAGCTGATGGGGATAAAGTGTGGCATACAGCACCTCCAGATGTTTTACAGTTAAAACAATTAACTCAGACTGAGCAGGCATCTGTCAAAGCAATGAACTGTCAACTGGACCACCGGTTTCTAGTCCTGGAGGACAACTCTACAATATGCTCAAAAAAATCTAGCACACACACACACACACCTTAGAGTCTAGTTTAGAGTAAGGATCCGGCTGTCCGCCCCACATGCTGATCTCCATCAAGTTATCAACATCCTCTTTGATGATGTTGTAATCATCCATGCGCTTCACGCTCTCACTGGCTCCCTCTGAACCTTGCGACTGAAGAGGTTCTAATATTGCGGAGCGCAAATACGGCAGGTAATCCAGATTTAAGGCTTCCTTACTACTTAACGTTCTGCAGGATGAGAAAGAAGCAAGATTTTAGGGAAGCATAAATGTGATTTTAAAAGTTCAGACAAGAGGGAAGAAAGTGTGAGAAGTGTTTGTGTTTTCTCACTTTAGGCTCATGTGTGAAGCAAGCTCCTGTATGATGCGGCTGTGTTTGCCAGCTGATGAGAACTTGCCCAACCAGCTGGGAAAGGTCGGAAACTGACTCATATAACCCCGCATCAGCTCCCCTGGCAACACGCTCGCATAAATCGCCTGGGAAAAAAAAATGCACAGATTTATTAATAGAAGAGCTTGGTTTGTTTTGAAAACACTTGACCTATGTGAATGGATTTTGTAATACGTTACAAATCAGTGCTGCAGCAGAAATTTCTGTTTCATTGTTTCTGCCTCGAAAATGGCATTTTGAAAATAGGCACTTCAGGGCCTGATTATCTCGGTGCTGCTGCTGCTGCAGCAATCAAAGCGGTTGACTGAGGATTTGTTGGTCAACACTGATGAGAAGATAATGGCAGGGAAGTGCGTTACCTGTGTGGGAAGCAGAGACCATGTCTGTCTGGAGCGGATCTGTTTGTCCACTAAATCTCCATCGCAAATGCTGTCTGCTGTTTTACTCAACAGCACCAAATGATTCTTCAGATTTCCCCTGATGAACATCAAATGCCACAATTATACCATCACACTTTCATCTACAGTCAGAACAGTCCTATGAAATAAAGGTATTGTGCAAAAATGACAAACTACTAATGTTACTGCATGTTATGGATGGTCACTACAAGATATTATTGCAATAATTTTGCAGACACACATCAGGGAAAATAGTGTATACAGTGATCATAATAAAAGCTTACCAAGCCAAATTCATCAGTCCAAAGTCAAAATGAATCTGTACAATAGGTGTAAGACCAGCAGACCTGCCATTTGTTTTATGCAGTGTCTAATTTGTTTCTTTGTTTTTTGATTCAGCAAATTTAAATTTTTATATGAAGACTGGGTAACACTTATTTTAAGGTCCTTGTTACAGGGTACAAATATAAGTTAAGTAATGGGTTAATGCAAGGCTAGCTGTGAATTATCCTGCTTATACCATAGTCATTTGCCAGTATTGACAGGTTAAAGCTATTAATGATATTCGCATTGCAATATTTGACCAGTAGGGTAAAAAATAATGGTTATTTTTTTTCCACTACGGCTCATTAGAGCTAGTGCCTGCTTCAAATCAGACACAGCTATATATATATATATACACTTCACGAGTTCGCACTTCCTTATGATAATAATAAGCATGTTTGGCGTGCTGTCCGGGGGCAAGCTGGGAGAGCGGCGGACTTCGAGCCCTAGTGGTTTGAACCCCCTGAGCTCGGCATCCGGCTCGAACCCTGCGTGCCTGCCTTGCAGGTTCGTTATTTTCGAATAATAACCGCTCCAAATTAATAACGCATAGCCGGTACTACTTGTATGTTTCATATCCCACCGCGACAACAAAGATTACCGTTTGGCGCCATCTTGTGACAAACACTGGTAACAATTAACAATGGAAAA
>JAUCMS010000001.1:10854797-10870161 GCA_032357445.1 Enteromius radiatus
TTTCAAATTCATATTCATGTCCAGTTTTTTTTCTTATGTGGCAAGTAGCCGTATAATAAGCGGGATAATAGACGTGTGGCCGGTAGTTATCGCAAAATAAGCCCCTTCAGCGTGATACAAGACCCTCCGCTTCGCTTATTTTGTGATAACTACCGGCTACACGTCTATTATCCCTTACTTAATACATACCTGCCAGCCAATCAGAAATGAGTATTCAGACAGACCATGGTATAATATTATTTAACAACACACACTGAAACTTGTGGTTAGGATTACAGTTTGGTTGTAATTATGCACAATTTACTGTTATTACTATAGTAAGTGCATAACAAGATCACTGTAAAATGGAGTGACTGTGAAGATTGGTACTTAATGCTTATTTTGTCGTAATGCAATAAAACGCAAGTGGTCGTTATATCTATATTTTGTATGTACTGCATGTAAAAAAAAAGATCTGATCTTTTCATTTGGATCAAGCAAGAATCACTGTTTAAATTAGGGCAAATGCAAAAATATAGAAATACGTATTGAATATTGTAAAAAGAAAAATAAGAAAAAAGAAAAGAAAAAAAATGTCCATTTGTGCATGTAAAATCTAAAACCTACCCTGCAGCAGCTGGTCGGACATGCAGGTAGTTTTCTTGAACAAATAGTGGTGCTAAAGAGTAATCATGGAAGAAAAGGTCTGATTTGTCAATCAAAGACATGTGGGCAGTTTCCTCTCCTGAAGAAAACACCTTCCGACACACATCAAATGGACCCTGCATATGTAAACATACATATATTCATACTGTACAGTCTACTCACATGCAATTAATGATTGTACAGTGTGTTTATTGTACAATGCATTTAACAGCGTGCACATACCATTTTCATGTCCTTCTTAGCATTGTTAGCATCAGCTTTGGCCTGGTCATAGGTCATGACTTTGTCTTTAGCAGACCACATGCTCAGATTATGCAGTACCTAGGAAATAGAAATACAATAATCTTGCAGTGCTACAAAAGATATCAGTTTAGCAGTGATAAAGACGACCGGTTTGTTTATAAATACCTGCCGAATATCCTGATTGGATGCCAGAATGACTTCATTAAGTGCTGGGGGTGGGATCTTCAGACCCTCTTTGAAAGCTATAGACATCATAGCCCCCTGATTGGATAAAAAGGAAGCTTAACTATTTTTGACTGTTATTTTTAATGATTTTTAATGGCAACACTTCACAATAAGATTAATTAAAATAAGGAACAACAATAAATAATAAATAAATAAATAAACAGTAAGAATGAACAATACTTCTATAGCATTTATTAATCTTAGTTCATGTTAATTTCATTAACGTTATTAAAATCACAAGTTGTATTTAGTTAATGCACTGTGCACTAACATGAATAAACAATGACAAACTATATATCCATTAACCAACATTAACAAAGATGAATAAATAGTGTAATAAATGCATTGTTCATTGTTTGTTCATTTTAGTTAATACATTAACTAATGTTAACAAATGACACCTTATTGTAATAGTATTCCCAAAATAACTAACAATATGTACGTAATATAGTGTTTGGGTTAGACTTCATATATACAGTATATATATATATATATATATAAAATTACATATATGTATAAAGAACTGATTATTTGAAATGTCAGTGAGCACCTTGATCTGCTCAACACGGGGTCTCTGAAACCGCAGGTCGTAACAGTAGTTAGCCAGTGAGCGGATCTTCTGATGATTGCGGTCATTACACATGCAGATAATGGGAATCTTCGACTGTTTAATCAGACCAATCATCTCCTGCGTGGGTCAAAGGGCAAAGCACAAGAGTCAAAAACCAATGACACTGGAAACACTGGTGTGCACATATACCAGTTAAATGACACACTACCATACTACTCTTGTCAAGACTGCACTATGCAGTCTATATACATTTTATGCAGGCATAGAATAGCTTGCATACTACAATATTAATTGTGGAACAATGGCAACTGTAAAAAATGTAAGCAGTATACAATAAATACCGTGCTGCATTTAGGTTTTATTTATCTTATGCTCCATTCCACACACACCCATAGAAGCCACAAGGATTTTTAACACTATCTGGTCCACTTTTGCTCCTTGAGCACCACCTCTGGTAAAGACAGATAATGCAATTGTATGAGAGTGTATGCCGACCTGTATTCCTCCTCTGTCTTCATTTCCTGCCATCCCGTCCACCTCGTCCATTATGAGGGCATGTTTACTGCTCACTGTCTGAGATGCCCCTGACACCGATAAACACAGAAACATTTAATGTATACATTATAATCACAGAGGTTTGACTCCTAACCCTTTTACAGATGCCACCTGATTAATTAGCAATTAATTAAGCTAATTACCGGTATAGAAGTTCTTAATGCTGGTGTTGTTGAGTGATTCTGCGATGACTTCCTTTAAGCTGTTCTTACTGCGAGTGCAGCTCGCATTCATCTCCACATAGCTGTAACCCAACTCCTACAAGTACATATGGAACTCTATTAACGAATTAACCAAAACTGTAAAAACAGGCACACTGCGTTTACAATCATTCACTAATGATTTAATTCTCGATCCCATGTTAAACATTTTAAAAGGATTACCCAGACTTTTTTGAAACAGATAAACATGTTAATTTATAAATGATTATGAGTGAGAGTGAACTGACCTCACAGACGAGAGCAGCAGTAGTGGTCTTCCCCACACCAGGAGGCCCAGATAACAATGCAGCCTTAAATCCAGAACCGTCATCTTTACTCCCAAACTTTCCAAATTTGGCTGCTTTACAGAAAGACAGAGACACAAAAATAATGAAAATTGGTTAAACAGAATTTTAGCCTAAACAGTGCATTAGAATAAAACATGCCGAGTATGGTTCAGATGGTATACTACCCAGTACATACTGAAAAAAAAACAAAAAACAAACATCTATAACATTTCAATTTATATTACCTGACATTTTAGTATTTTAGGGACAGCTGTATTTGTCATACACATACATATTTACATTATACACACACACTCATCCAATTTGTTTCTAAAATCTTGATGTAAATGTAACGTATGTAACAAGGACACTTTAAAATAATGTGTTACCATACACACTATGATAGATTCTATGTCAACTATAACAAATATTCACTGATTGTGAACCTATAGTATTAGCAAACTTTAAATACTGACATGGTGCTTTTGTATTGCCGCTGTGATGTTTATGCCAGTTCTGTAACCAACGCAGAAGCTTGTTAGCACAACTCTGATCCCCCTGCTGCCCAATCAGGTTCTTCAGACTACGGGGGCGGTACTTATCCACCCACAACAGGCTGCTACCCTCACTCTCAGGGGTAGAGTAGGATACAGGGGATGCTCTCTTGGATTGATCAAAGCTCAAACTCTTTTTGACCTCTGAACGAGAGGCCCCAAGAGTTCCAGATTTAGAAGCAGAGCCAGGCTTAGACTTTCCCTCTGAAGGGCTTCTCTTGTTGGGGCTGGGCCCTTGTGGTGTGGCCTTCTTGGATGGAGGAGTGGGTTTGCCTCTAGAGTTTGGAGTCCTTGTTTTAGAGGATTTATTCTGTAAAACGGAAGACAGACAGATAACTTGTTAAATAAACCAAATTCAATGCTGCATGATATAAAAAAAACTCTTGCTTTTTCTGCAATATATGTTTCAACACGAAAATATATAGGACAGTATGACCAGATAACTTATGTGGAAATTTTTAAGACAAACTTCTTTCATTAACCATTAAATGAACAAAGTATAAAAACAACAACATACACTGGCTAAATTCTTAATGTTTTAGACCAATTCGATTTGACTATAAAATAATTAGATTTTTATTAGGATTAAAATTAAATAAAAATATTATAAAATATAATAATATAAAAACAATATAAGACATATATCAGTATTGTACAATAAAAATGTAGTATTTAATAAAAAAAAAAAATAATAATTTTATAGTACACAATATTACACAAGGTTTCCCAAAAAGGGGGTTTATGAGTAAATGAAAAGCTAATAATCAATTAAATTGAGTGCAGCATAAAAAAACAAAAAAACAAACAGGGTTGAGCAATTAACTAAAATGAAAATTATACGGCACTATACATCATATCAAATTGCTATTATCAAATAGTATAATAACAAAGGCTAAAGTTTAAGTAAAGTATAATCTGTTGTGCAATGCTTTACAGATCCAACACTTTGTTCATTTGCATGAGTGCATCTTATAATTCTGTGTTTTCAAAGCAATACATATTAAATGCTGCTTTTTACAAATTTTCCAGTGCTGTGAGTTCAGTATGCATTTGGGAACGCACTGTGGGCCAGGTTCACTATATCTTTATTCACATTTGCATAACTTCCAACATTTCTGCAGAGAGCCCTAATGTGAAAAAACTACTGGAAGAACAGGGTTGATGTGAGCTGCTGTACCTCTGCCTCTGCCGCAATCTCATATTTAGACTTCTTGCCTGGTTTGGTTCTTATGAGGTTCAACAATTCATCTTCGTTAATGATCTTAGTGCCAAAACTCTCTGCCTAAGGAATAAACATTGAAATTGCATTTTTAAAAATTGTTCAAATAATTACATAAACATTCAGCTAAATTAGAAATATATTAAAAGAAGATACATGGAGAAGCAACACTCATGTTTGAAAAAGACAACTAATGACATGTAAAAAAAATAAAAAAAGTAATTAAAATTAGGACCTTCTCAGTCTTTGAGGCTCCACTGTCTCGTCCCAGAACAAGGTAAGTAGTTTTACGGCTGACGTTTCCTGTGACTTTTCCGCCATATCGCTCTATTAGTGACTTAGCATCATCCCTCTCCATAGATTCTAACACACCGGTCAACACAAACACACAGCCCTCCAGGCAATTCTCTGCTCCCTAAAACACATATATAACATTGCTCAAGCAGCTGAAATTATAAGAATAATTTGATTCCTGACAGATTATCACAAATAGTTGTCAACATGAGTCGTGCAGGTGTTTTTACCTGTGGTATCTCTTTAGACCCCAGTGCACGTGGTCCGTCTCGGTTCAAAAAGTTACGGTAAGCTGATGAATTTGCCCGTTTTTTCTCTAGATCCTCAGGACTTGTATTCTGAAATAATAAGAGACACAGGGAAGCTTTTGATTTGCTCACTAGTACAGCAAAACAAGGTAATATATGAAGCAGCATATATTGTGGATATATTGTACAACATTAAACATAAAACTGTACTCTAACATGCTGTACTCTCTTTTAAAGGCTGGAATACACTACACGACTTTTAAAATCTAAACAGATTTTTAAAACACTAGGTGTCACTCACCGACTCTACATAATGACAAAAGAAAAACTGGGCATCATACACGACACAATCAAGAATCATATATACTAATATGACTTTAAAGTTGTTCAGAACACAACAAACTCAAGCAGAAACGTGCGCTTTGCCGCTAAAAAACAGATGACAAATGAAAACAAATGTGTTCTAAAGTCAGCTGAAAATATCAAACATGTTTGATAACGTCCGACTGGACAGAATCAAAGTCTGAAGATAAAAGATAGGAGTCTGTAACCCTACCCCTACATCGAAATTAAGCAGCATATTCAAATAATATACCTCTGGTTTTGTTGGTGATGTTTTATTAGGTGCACTATCACTTTTAGGTGTGGAAATATTCCTCGATTTTGTCATTCCGGTGGAAACACTTCCTGTTTTGGGTGTAGCTGCCCTCTCTGAGCTAGTTGGTGAGATTGTCTCTTTCTTAGGAGAAATCTTAATCTGCTTTTCACCCCTGTCTTTTTTCTTTTGCTCTTCCACTTCTTCTTGTCGTCTTTTCATCTGAGCCAGTTTGGAGCTGGACTTCACAGGACTCTTTTTAGGGGATGGGTCCTTTTTGGGCTTGGTGTCCTGAGAGCTGCTCTTAGGGGGGGAGACAGTGTCCACCCGAGCCTAAGAACCAAAGCAAATGTTAAAAAAATGTTTCCATAACAAACATGTACTTTCCTGGCTGTGCCACATGACTTTGAAGACAAGTTTTCAAATGTAAATAAAGAATAAACCTATTTTTGTTCATTTTTTTCCTCTTTAACAACAGACATTTGTACATTGGTGCTTTTTTTTTTAAACAGATAGGAAAAAAATGTATATACATGTTTACGTCAACAGGAGATATAACGTAAAGACGAACTATAGAGATAAATTCTGCACACCAACCTTTTTCGGTAATGGAGCTTCATCTACCATGGCTAAGGTTCTTGCAAATTCCTCATCATCATGGATCTGCTTTTCCAACTAACACAAAAATATACAAGTTCTGCATTGTGTTCATACATACACAAAATGTACTATATTTTTTGTATGACAACAAACTAGCTATGAAAAAAAGATACACATTCACATGCTCTCGTGGAAATCTTGTGCTTGTCTTTTACATTTATTTTAGTGAATACGAATCATAATTCAACTCTATAAATCTCATTTGAGTCCCTGAGTACAGAATATATAACAGCATAAAATTTTGATATCACCAAACTCTGATTAATACAAGTGCTGTGTGTCTTGATTGAACCAACCTCCATGTCTTCATCCATCTGAAGCTCTTTTGCAATGGCTTCATTGCTGAGCGACTCCTCCGTTTCCTGTGTGGGCTGAGCAAGACCAAACAGCAATGAGTTTAAAAGTTTATACAATTTAAACACACTTTCATTTATTCTCTCTACTCACTGCCTTCCTCTTAGTACTGGTACTGGCCACCATTTTCTTGTCTGACCTCTGAACACTAGAGCTGCCAAAGAAGGCCATTACTGAAGTGGGCGTTTGTTTTGGTGGCGTTGGTCCGATCTTTGGGGAGGTCTTCACTCCTCCCTTTGATATCATGTTTGGGGATTTGGTTGGGGATTTACTGGATGAGACTTTCACTTGTTTTGCCTTTCCTGAATCTGACTCCTTTTTGCCTTTAGCTGTTCCATTTTCTTTAGGTTTCGTCTTTTTCAGGGTCATAAACGTATCATCCGAATCTGGAAAAATAAAAAGAGGACAAAAGAAGAGTATGAATTTATTATCTACATATTAATGGGCCGACAGCATCATGTTATATTGCTTGTGGAAATTTGTTTGTTGATTCCCTCACCAGAATCAGGGACGTAAGTTACTGGGTGTTTCTTTACTGTGGCGGCATCTGACTCTTTAGTGCCCTTCTTGGTCTTCTTCTCCTTCTCTTCCTCAGAGTCTAAGATAAGATCATATAGGAGAACATAAAAATAGTCTGACATTTTAATCAGTATGAATCCTAGAATGTGTTTAAAAACACTCTGTCTGAAGTATTTCTAAAAACAACGTACCCATCTCCTGCATGGCCGCATTCACAGTATGTATTTGACAATCACCATATCTTAACATTATGAACATGATGGTCATTATCAGAAGTCTAACAATATTTAAGCTGTTTATAAACCTGAATCAATGATGACTCTTTTTTTTCGTTTTCCAGATGGTTTCTCATCAGACGTGGGACTTGTGACCTAAAGAGAAATAAAGGATATCATGTAAAAATTTTTGAATTTGAAAAATTTGAATTTGAGAAATAAAGGATATCATGTAACATTAAGAATATGAAAATGAAATTACATCGTAATGCCATCTCATATTAATAGATTCTGTACAAATCTCAGCTTTGTACATTTTTTATTTAATTCAATGACATATGACTGTTAATGTACCTTAGTTTTTGATTTTTGTTTCTTTTTTGGCTCTTCATCAGTGCTGGTGCTTCCATTAGGTTTCGGGGCCGCAGGCTTGGTGGATGTAAAAAACCTCCGGATATCCTAAAATAAAGTTGAATTAAACACACACACACACACACACGCACGCCAATAACAATTTAACACTATGTAGTTTACTTCTTATTTTATAATGGAATAGGCTAATAAACATATATTAATAATATATATAATAAGCATATACCATAGTAACGCAGACTGGGTTTGTTCTGTTGTATGTTTACATTTCAAAGTAACGTTTGACAAAAACAAACAAAAAGCAGATACTTCGTTAATAACAAAACATAAAACTCTGTTATTGTAATGTTATGTATTATCAGTTCATATCAGTTCACAGTGGCCTGTCTGCTGGCAGTCAGTCGATCTTAATCTTTAAATTAATCTGAATGCTTAAATGTTGTTCGACCAAGACGTAAACAAATGCACTCGTAAGAAACAAGGACGAAAACATGGATTGCCAAGTTCATAAATAGCTTTTGCATATTTGATTGTTTTTGTAGCGCTCTAACGTACTAGTCTTTTAACAAACACGAAAAGGTGCAAGTTGGAGCTAACTGCTTTCTTTAGCCAAACAGCCTGATCAGCTGCTCTGAGCTCGTCTCTGAATGTGTCTTTATTTCTACAGATGGATCATTAATAAGGTGACTCACCATTTGTAAGCATGTGTCAATAGGGTTTCTTTATTTTTTGACAACTTGCGAGAAAGGAGTGCTTCTCCAGTCCTCTTTGGCGCCAATGATACTGAACTCAGGCGCAGTGTGATGACGCGCGGATGGAGGGAGAGAGAGACAAACGCAAAACCGACGGAGCCCAGAACATTTCAAAACATATATTCTTTTTGAGGGTGTTGATATTCCACTTTGTAAAATGAAACTATAGTGACGTTAGATCTATTCGTTGAAATGACACTAAAGAAATCTTTTGCGAAATTTAGTTGCAACAAACTAAATAAAAGGCATCTTATAAGACATACTGCTAAATATTATATTTTTATATTATAAATGTTTAATAAAAAAGAACGTTCATGTTAATGAAAACTGCTTTCTGTAAATACGTGTCTGTGTGTGTCTATAGAGTGTGTTCAGAAGCAAAAATCTCTAAGTGCCATCTGAAATTTTCATCTTAGTATTTTTTTCAGGCTCTCCCTCTCTCTCTCTATATATACACACGTGTGTGCGTTTATCTCCAAATGTTATTTGTAAAATATTAATTTTGATCGTCTACTCATTGTGGCACTGGACTGACTTTGACAAATTTTAACGGCACTTCATTCCCTGAACCAGTTTGGAAACCCTCTTATGTTTTGCATTTTTAAAATTGTGGAGAGCAGGGAAGGACACAGCAATTACACTGCTTTCCACCAAATTGATTGTTTAAAAAAAAAAAAAAAAAAAAAAAAGTTTGTTTGCCAGTTTCACTATATATAACTACAGAACAGAAACAAAACATTTGATTACATTCTGATTTAGTCATGATTTACATTACACACAAAGATCTGCAAGAGTGCAATACATTTTATGCAACCAACTCAATTTATCATGAAAAATGCTTGAATGTTTTGTATTCTTATGGTCACAAGCATATTTACAGTATTGTTTTACTCAGATATTATGGTAAAATTAAGACTTATAAGCTCTCATTCCACTGGGTCCAAATGGACTCCTGAATGCAAAAAAAGATTTAAAAATAAAGTAGTAGACAAAAAGGATGCAAATTGAGGGTACAATATATAATATTGTTAAAATGTTCATTATATTTTCAAAAAAATGAATCAAACTCGCACACAAGTGTGGGGTTGAAAAATGTTGGTCTTTATTGACAGATTTTACAGAGACTAATTTAGTCCTCTTGCTGTTCCACCACTGTGCCCTTCTCGCTGACATAGATACCATCCAGGAACTTCCGGATGTCCTTCTTTTTCACAGTGGTGGCCTGCTGGATCAGAGCAGCTGACGTAAGGGAAAAGAAAAAAGCGTTAAGACAAACCAGTTTAAATTATCAGTCAAGGTGGTGCACCCAAGAACTCCCATGTGGTATATGAGCTGTACAGAAATCAGACATGTAACATGCAAACCAAGCCAGAGGTTATATCTGTGGACTCAAATGCCTTGTTAAGTGTTATCATGCTTAGATGACTGTGAACGTGCAATAAAGTTGGTATTGTAAAGCTGTTTGGCATGTAGGATATGGTAAATTCGACCTGAATATTGTGTCATTTGAAATTTGGCACAGAAAACTCAGCAGATTTAACAGTGAACATGGAAACATCACAGCACAGAAGAGACAGGTTCAATGACAAAAGCAAGAAAACTGGCACAGAAAAGAGCAGAGAGAAAGGCGAGGGGCAGCAGCAGCTCCTGGTGCCCTGGACGACGGTCTGGTTCTAACCTCACGTGTTCTCTACGAATCCGGCTCCACTACAGTGCCCTTCTCTGAGACGTAAATACCATCCAGGAACTTTCTGATATCCTTATTTTTCACTGTGGTAGCCTGCTGGATGAGGGCAGCTGAAACAAGAAATGCTGGGGAGGTGAGGCATGCACACACACTAAACTACATTATAATTTCACAACTTGTGTACACGTCACACACACCCCAATGACAGACAACCATTCAATCACCTCTCAGAGGTTATGCAACCGAGGGTTAAGAATGTCAGAAGGGGAAAAGGAGGCAAAAATATCTTTTGCAAAATAACATAAGGTAAAGTAGGGTATGGTTTGGTTTAGGCTTAAGATTAGGGCTGTGTTGTAAATGTGGCTCAATGTGAAATCACGCACCTGATGGAATTTACAGCTGATTAAGAACAGATCAGGGGCCGTTTCACAAAGGAGGTTAATTGAAAACTGGAGTATGTTAACTCTGAGATAAGAGAAACTGAAAGAGAGGTAACTTTTACTCAGAGTCAGTTACCATGGTAACTTACTCTGTGAACCTAACCTGGTCGGGAGCAGGTTTTATTCTCTAAACTCTTTTCTGACGGAAGTTATGAGAATGGCTTGTCCTTTTTTGGAGGATCACATAGATGAAGAGGCTCTATTAATTCGAAGAGAATTACATTTATGTCGGGCAAAGATTTTGAGACCCAGAGTGGATCTTTTTGTCTTTTCCCTTGTAACAGTATTGTGTGGTTGAGCTATCCGGGATAATTGTCAAAAATTTGTGACAAGTAGATACTTGTCTGGCACCCAAACATTAGTAACCAATTGTTTTTTGGGGTTCTCCATTTTTAGGGTTTCCATTTTTAAGTCAAGTAAAGTTTGAGAGCTAACATTTACATTAAAACGTGGTCTAGCGGTTTGGATAAAGCGTCAACACACGGGATGACTGGGGTTGGCTTCCCATATCCAATGGAATTCTCTTTTTCTTTTTTTTGACATTGACATGCTCAAACCTTACATAGATTGCACCTACATGACAATTACAATTAAATTCAAGAATAGTTTTAAGTTTTACCTTTGATATTACTGAAAAAATATTAGATTATAATATTAATAAATAATAGTTAGCTTCAATTCACTGACCTTCAGTAGGGGCATGTACTGTCAGTAATTAATGGGATTATTACTCGTTCTAAAAACTATTTTTAGTACTGCTTACATTCTAAAGGTTATATAAACCTCTACCACTTGATGAATAAAAAGACTCACACAAAAGTGCACTTTTAAATTGTTTAAAAACTCATTTTGTGAAATGTTATCTTAAACTGATCAATGAGGGAACCTTAAATTAAACATTTCCACTGAACATTAGATTATATGCATTCTTGTTTTATCAAATTTGTTGTAGAAACTATGCAGAAGCCTATTTTACGTAATTTAATGCAATTTCATCTGAAATAACTTCAAAATTACGGCCAATTCCAAACTTTTTCAAGTGAAGTCAATAAACGTCACATATTATACTTAAATGTAAACTGACACATTAACTTGAGCAGCTATGTTTTCCCACTCAAACGGTCTCCGTTTCACCGATGCAGTGGTGTTGCTTTTATTTTTAAATGTGCGCTCAATATTTGCTGTAACTTTGCATGGGCATCTCAAGTTCAGCTTTATTTTTCAGATGTTGCCATGGTGACTCGTAATATCTGCGCTCCATTGATAATGCCTTTTCATAGTCACGGTGTACAAGCTTAACTCTGAATTAGTCTACTCAGAGTTGATTGACCTTACTCAGATCAGCTGTTCTGAAACCCAAAACTGAGTTTTCAATCTGGGTAAGTCAACTCAGAGTTTAAGCTTAAACTCAGAGTTGTTTGAATCTCCTTTCTGAAACAGGCCCCAGAACTGACACATTACATATCACGCAGTGACTATCGTCGAGCTCTACTAAAGATTTAAGGGTTTCCACAACCAGTCCACTAAAAGAATGGCACTTAAAATCAATATTAAAACCATTAATTGTCCTAAGAAAAAGTTTTAGACAGTTTTTAGAAAATGGAAAAATGCACTCGATCATCAATAAATACTAAGCAATATTAGGATTAACTAAAATGGCAACTGAAGTACCTTTAACTAAACCCAAATAGTCTTCACTTGCTTGGCACAAGCCCAAAAGTAACAATTCATAGACACTTTCACGCTTACCTGAGTTTGACACCAGCTCAATGTCATTACCCTCCAGAACCAATTCATCTTTTTGAGCAGTAGACACTGAGCATGACACACCTACATAAAAAGATAAATAAATAAAACTCTGCATCAGTGCAATCAGGAATGTACAAATTAGGATCATGGACTTTATGGTGACAAAGTATGTGAAATCAGACACAAAAACCTTGTAAGACATACCTTTCCTCATGCGGACACGGCGGATATACTTCTCTCCCAAGAAGTTTCTGATCTCCACCAGAGAGCCGTTCTCCTGCATCACCACATTAATGGGGAAATGGGCATATACAGATCGCATCTTGTATCTGAAGCCCTAGAGAACAAAATGAACATGCATCACACAACAGTTCACATCTTTTCCTCTTCAATAACACAGCAAAAATATTAAAGACAGAAAATATTAAATACAGTCTTTTAAAAGCGGATTTATACAGTCAGCATAAAGATTTCCTTGTGTGAGAACAAACAAACAAGTTTATTTACCAGGGTGACCCCCTTTATCATGTTCTGGACATGACTGCAGATGGTGCGGACTGTGGCCAACTCTTTCCTGTTACCCCACCACTTGTCCACGCGCAGCTGAAAAACAAATTGTATGTTGAAATCCCACATGCATTGATATTAATCATAATGAATCCAATGTTTAATATTCTGAAAGTTGCAACAATATTTTGAAATAAGCTACTTTAATTTACTTTAAATTTCAGTCTGCCTTATCAGTTTGTAAGACAACATATGCATTCGTAAGCATCATAGTACCAAATGCATTTTTTTTTTTAAATCAGATTCAAACATTTACTCTTAAATTTTTCCCCTGATGATCCGATTTCTGTCATCAACTTCTAACTGATTTCCTCGCAATCTAGTTAGGGTGTTTACATGAAGTACTTTCAGTTTGATTAAGCCTTTTATCAAATTATTAACCATTTGGGCAAACTTAAATATAACTATTGCTTGAGTTATTCTGCATTTAACCCAGATTTATTTCTGTATTTAATGGGAAAAAAAGAAAGATTGCAAACCTTTCTCTGTTTTTTGCCCAAAAGACTGAGCTCCAGGTTAATGTGATTGAACTCCCGGCGGAGAACTCCACGGGGTCCCTTCACAACAACTGTGCGGCCCTTGAGGGACACCTCAACTGCATAGAAAAATTCAAAATTAATCCAAAGTAAAGACACGGATAAGGAGAAAATGCTTTGAAATACTTGAGATGTGGCATATGATTCTGTCATACCGTTGGAGGGAATGTCCACTGTCTGGTTACTGAGAATGGTCTTCATTCTTAAGGAAAGGTAGAGAAAAACAGTTTGAGAATGCTGAAATGTACTTGTTTTAATACACCTTGTGGACTTATTTTCACAGTGCATTCATTTAATAGTAGAGAAAAACAGCTAGCATAGTGCAAACCCGGTGAAATCAATCAGAATGAACTGTCAACTATATAATGACAGCGATATTAACATATCATTTGACTATTTAGTCAGTTTTACGGCAAACGGAACATTATTAATATCATAATGAGACAAGTATGGCTTTATATCAATGTGCTCAATGAATGAGTTGTGCTTGCTTCGGCCTACAAGTTTGGCTAACAGATAAACACCGACCAGACACACCGCGATAATAAAGCAGCATCGGGTTACCGCCAGTAATACAACTACAGATATGTTCTAGAGTATGTAAACAAAATCCTGGGGCACTAAGAAAACTGGACGGACTTAACATTAGCGCAGATTGTAGTTGATTAAAATGCACAAGAACAGGATGCGCCATGTTCTTACCTCGCCGATTAAGGGGGAAAGGAAGGAGGAAGGACGTCATGACGTAAATGTAACCAGTTACGTCTTGCGTCATCGCCGGTTTGCAAGGCACAACCAAACGAATACAGATACCGAAAGGCAACGTTAATGACGTAAACTGTCACAATGATAATTAAATAAGATTTATTTTCTTGATATATATTGCTTTTTATGTGTATATTAAAAGGAAAATGTATCACACCCACAGGTTTGTCAGATATATATATATATATATATATATATAAAATCTTTGTCATAAACATGCAGTGTGAGTTAATCGATGTCAGAGCGATTGTTGTCAATGACAGGCTCAAGCTGGATCTAAAGTCATGGCGTTAATCAGCAGAAGTGGTGGTGCTGCGGTTCGATATTCGTCTAATCCTCTGTTTTTGCCATCAAAATGCTTTGAGGGGTCTAATGTGAGTGATGTCTTTGAGTTGTTTTAGTTGTATGACTGATTGTACGAAAACATAATGTCAGATAGTTTTGTGTTAACTAACGATGCAGGCCAGTGCTGAAGTTACTGCAATATAACAGTATTCTATATAAATATATTAAAATGAGTTTAATATTTTGACATCATATTTTCACATTATGGTATTAGTAATGTACGAATATAGTCTAAACTAACCAAACTGGTAGATGATGATCGCATTATGAAAGTTTTTAAATGTTAAAGATGTTTAAATGCTTCTGGTCGCAGGTTTACTGTAGCAGACTGACCACTGCTGCCAACACATCCTCAACACTCACTGAGAGGAAAAAAGACATAAAAGAGGATGGACTGAACCTGCAGGACTTCATATCTGGAGAGCTGTCAGAAAAGAACAAGTGGGAGGAATACAGAGGCAACCTGAAGAGACAGAAGGGAGAAAGGTAAGGCACCTTTAATGCATGAATGTGAAAATCTTTCTGTTCCATTGGTTTTATCAATGTTGTCCAGTTGTTTCTTAGATATCGTTGGCTAAGAAACAAAGCATGTGATTTAATTGCTGAATGACTGAAAACATCTGGTATGGAAAAATGAAAAAAAAAATATATAGCTGCAAGCAGCAATTACCGGGGTTCGAGCATTTGAAGGGTTTTTTTTTATAATTCAGGGAATATGCAAATTAGTGTGTGATGTCATCCACTGCAAAAAATGTCAAAAAAGTTTG